>CM063506.1:30149464-30181964 GCA_032207245.1 Pardosa pseudoannulata
AATGGAAATTATTTGAGAAATTTTATTTAAATTTACATTATCCTTTTGAGTTTATAAAAAAAACCGGGATTTTATTTTATTCAAATGAATTCAAGTAAATATCAGAGTGTTACAAAAAGTAATATCCCAAAGCAAAACCTTGAATAATATGATTAACAGTTTTCTATATATGTGTCTATTCTTATGCATATACATTTATACATGCTTTTACTTTTAAGATTTCATGATAAATAACGAGATATTTATTACGGGAAATAAAAGAATTTTAGAAAGTAAAAATTAAAATGAGTATAATCCATACATAAATTAATTTCTTTAATATTAATGGAATCACTACCAAATAAGATTAGGGTATGATGCAATAGTATATTAGTATATGATGTACCAGATATGATAGTACCAGATATGATATATGTGAGAGTACAGCTATGTTTGACATCAGGTTTGCGAAACTGATTTGCTCGCCGCACTCACACGTTGTGGGTTGAATGCCCAAGTTTCTTTCGCGACTCCAGGAAGTGTGTGGTGTGGCCAGTGAAAATGATTCCACTTAAACTTCACCAAGTTTTGGAGAGTTGTGATTGGTCTCCAGGAGGCGATTCAGAACCATCCTTGGAGTTCCGGTCCTTCTGTACCGATCCGGGAAAGGACGCATTGTGCAAAGGACAATGGAACAACGAACGCATCAGCACAGGATAATGGAAAAAGTATAGGGTTGCCTGAGTAGAAAGAAAGAAGGAAAAGAATGCAGCGTTCTCTTGGACATTGGCAATTTTTTTCAGGCTTAGCACGTGAAGTTCTTTTAATTTTTAAATTTTTAAAAATATTTTTTTAGCATATTTCCTTGTCTTTTGTTCAGTATTTGAATGTTGCAATATAGACCAGTGGCATTCTACTATAATTAAAGATGATATAAAATAAACTTGGGTTAATAAATGCTTTGAAATAACAACAGCAATGTACACCACAGCAATATGTACATTATGCATAATATGAAATGTTAGCTTTTTCAAATTACTTTCCTTTCAATATTTACATCTCCAAATGGAAATTATTTGAGAAATTTTATTTAAATTTACATTATCCATTTGAGTTTATCAAAAAACGGTATTATATTTAATCCAAATAATGGGCATGCATTCAAGTAAACACCAAAGTGCTACAAAAAGTAATACCACAAAGCAAAGCCTTGAATAATAAAATTCACAGTTTTCTATATATGTGTCTATTCGTGTACATATACATTTATACATGCTTTTACTTTTAAGATTTGATGATAAATAATGGGATATTTATTATGGGAAATGAAAGAATTTTAGAAAGTAAGAATTAGAATGAGTATAATTCATACATAAATTTTATTTCTTTAATATTAATGTAATCACGTCCAGATTAGATACATTATGCTACGTAAGCACATTTGAAATGCTTCGTAATGCTACGTAAGTACATACATACAATGCTACATAAGTGCATTTGAAAATGCATAAATGTTTATTTATATGTTTACACACACATATATAAGTATGTATATGTTTGTTTGAGTGTTTGTATTATATAATTTTATGTATCTATCTTTGTGTATAATTATATGTGTGTATTACATTGCATTCTTGTGTTACGTAAACATAGCTACATAATTACTAACTTTATTGTACTTGTTATGTTATACATTCCGACAATTTAGAAAACATGCAGTACTTATTTTTAAACATTACCCTGTGTGTAGCTTGAAATTTGAATGTTATATGTATGCATCATGTTTTATGCAGAATAAAATCAGAACAATGAATTTCGTATCCAAACAAAAATATCACTAATTATGTAAGAATCAGTTCTTAAAACACCAGGTAAAATAATCAATTTTCTTATTAGATAATATTATGTCTTTTTCTTCTATATATATAATTTAGAGCACATTTTTTGAAACATTATCATGTGCATATTTTTATCACGTGAATAGTATAATGAAATGATGATACAGATTTACATAACTAATAAAAGTATAACAATCACTAATTTAAAGTACCAGATAAAGTATATATTTAACTTATTAGATTATATCATGGTATTTTTTTATATATGTTTCATTTGGAAGGAATACTTTTAAAGATTATCATGTGTGTAGTTTTAAATCTAAATTCTACATAAGACATTGTAATGTAGTTATAATGAAGTAATAATACAGAATCAAGCATAAAAGCAGAGACGTAATTATATCATTATACTTCGTAAGTGCTCCAGATAAGATCTACATTTTTTTTACTAGATAATATTACAGTATTTTCAATTATACATTTCATTTAGCACGCATATTTTTAAAGATATTCGTGTATGTAGTTTCAAATCTCAGTATTATATCAGAATATTATGATGTACTTATAACAAAATAGTCATACAGAATCATACATACAAACGACATACAATTAATAATTATATAAAAATCAGTTTCTCACAGTACCATATAAAATGTGCACTTTTTTTACTAGAAAATATTATGGTATTTTCATTTAAACATTTCATTTTCCGTGTATATTTTTAAAGATAATCATGTTCATCAGTTCAAATCTAAATGTTATTATGAAGTGTATTATGATGTATTTATTGAAAATAGTGATCCATAATCACCTATAGAAAAGAAACATAATCAATAACAATATAAAATTAACTTTTAAAAGCACCAGATAAAATGTATATAATTTTTTACTAGATGATATTACGGTATTTTCATTTATACATTTCATTTTTCACCTATATTTTCAAAGATAATAATGTTCATAAGTTCAAATATAAATGTTACATAAATACATTATGATGTATGTATTGTAAAATAATGATACATAATCACCTATACATACGAAACATAATCAATAATAATATAAAATTTACTGTTAAAAAGCACCAGATAAAATGCTTATTTTTTTTTACTAGATAATATTACGGTATTTTCATTTATACATTTCATTTATCAAGTGTATTTTTAATGATTTTCATGTATGTAGTTTCAAATCTCAATGTTATATCCGAACATTATGATGTATTTATAATGAAATAGTCATATTGAACCACACAAATGAAACATAATTAATAAAGATATAAAAATCAGTTTTTCACAGCACCATATAAAATTTGCATTTTTTACTCGAAAATATTATGGTATTTTCATTTATGCATTTCATTTTCCAAGTTCATTTTCAAAGATAATCATGTTCATAAGTTTAAATTTAAATGTTACATAAGTACATTATGATATATTTATTGTAAAATAGCGATACATAATCACCTATACAAACGGAACACAATCAATAATAATATAAAATTCCCCTTTTAAAGCTCCAGAAAAAATGTATATTATTTACTAGATAATATTACAGTATTTGCATTTATACGTTTTATTTATCAAGTATGTTAAGATTTTCTTGTATGTAGTTTCAAATCTCAATGTTATATCAGAACGTTTCGTTGTATTTATAATGAAATAGAGATACAGAACTCCACATACAAAAGACATATAATTAAGAATGATAAAAAAAAACAATTCCTCATAGCAGCAGGTAAAAGTTTTTACTAGAAAATATCAGGGTATTTTCATTTAACCATTTTATTTTTCGTGTACATATTTAAAAATAATCATGTATATAAGTTCAAATCTAAATGTTACATAAGTACATTATGATGTAAAATAGTGATACGTAATTACCAATACAAAGGAAACATAATCAATAATAATATAAAATTCCGTTTTAAAAGAACCAGGTAAAATATTTATATTTTTTACTAGATAATATTATGTTATTTTAATTTATACTTTCATTTATCAAGTATATTTTCAAAGATAATCATGTTCATAAGTTCAAATCTAAATGTTACATAAGTACATTATGATGTTTTTATTGTAAAATAGTTATACATAATCACTTATACAAACGAAACATAATCAATAAATATATAAAATTCACTTTTAAAAGCACTAGATAAAAAGCATATTGTTTTTACTAGATAATATTACGGTATTTTCATTTATACATTTCATTTATCAAGTATATTTTTACAGATTTTCATGTATGTAATTTCAAATCTCAATGTTATATAAGAACATTATGATGTACTTATAATGAAATAGTCATACAGAACCACACATACAAACGATACATAATTAATAAGGATATAAAAATCAGTTCCTCACAGCACCATATAAAATCTGCATTTTTTACTCGAAAATATTACGGTATTTTCATTTATACATTTCATTTTCCAAGTATATTTTCAAAGATGATCATGTTCATAAGTTCAAATCTAAATGTTAAGTAAGCACATTAAGATGTATTTATTGTAAATTAGCGATACATAATAATCATTTATAGAAACGAAACATAATCAATAATAACAGAAAATTCACTTTTAAAAGCAACGGATAAAATGTATATATATATTTTTTTATTAGATAATATTACGGTATTTTCATTTATACATTTCATTTAGCAAGTATATTTTTTAAAGATTTCATGTATGTAGTTAAAAATCTCAATGTTATATCAGAACATTATAATGTACTTATAATGAAATAGTCATACAGAGCCACACATACAAACGAAACATAATTAATAAGGATTTAAAAATCAGTCCCTCACAGAAACAGAAAATGTATATTTTTTTACTAGATAATATTACGGTATTTCATTTATACATTTAATTTTTTACGTATATTTTCAAAGATAATCATGTTCATAAGTTCAAATCTATAAGTTACGTAAGTACATTATGATGTATTTATTGTTAAATAGTGATACATAATTACCTTTACAAAGAAAACATAATCAATAATAATATAAAATTAACTTTTAAAAGAACCAAATAAAATGTATATTTTTTATTAGTTAATTTTACGATATTTTCATTTATACATTTCATTTTCCAAGTATATTTTCAAAGATAATCATGTTCATAACTTCATATCTAAATGTTACATGAGTACATTATGATGTATTTATTGTAAAATAATGATACATGATCACCTATAGAATCGAAACCTAATCAATAATAATATAAAATTCACTTTTAAAAAGCATCAAATAAAATGTCTATATTTTTTTACTAGATAATATTACGGTATTTTCATTTTTACATTTCATTTTCCACGTATATTTTTAAAGTTAATCATGTTCATAAGTTCCAATCTAAAAGTTACATAAGTACGTTATGATAATATTTATTGTAAAATAGTGATACATAATCACCTAAACAAACGAAACATACTCAATAATACTATAAAATTCACTTTTAAAAGCACTAGATAAAATCTATATTTTTTTACTAGATAATATTACGGTATTACATTTATACATTTCATTTTCCACGTATATTTTCAAATCTAATCATGTTCATAAGTACTGAATAGTATAATGAAATGGTGATGCAGAATTACATTACTAATAATAATATAAAAATCACTACTTTAAAGCACAAGATAAAGTGCATATTTTACTTATTAGATTATATCATGGTATTTTTTTATATATTTCATTTAGCATTAATAATTTAAAGATTATCATGTATGTAGTTTTAAATCTAAATGATACATAAATACATTATGATGTAGTTATAATGAAGTAATAATAGATAATCATATATGGAAACGAGACATAATTATATCACTATACGACCTAAGTGCTCCAGATAAAATTTAGCATTTTCTTACTAGATAGTATTACGGCCTTTTCATTTATACATTTCATTTATCAAGTATATTTTTAAAGATTTTCATGTATGTAGTTTCAAATCTCAAATTTATATCAGAACATTATGATGTAATTATAATGAAATAGTCATACAGAACCACACATACAGATGAGACATAATTGATAAGTATATAAAAATCAGTTCCTCACAGCACCATATAAAATATGCAGTAATATTATGGTACTTTCATTTATACATTTCATTTTCCACGTATGTTTTCAAAGATAATCATGTTTATAAGTTTAAACTTAAATGTTACATAAGTACATTATGATATATTTATTGTAAAATAGTGATACATAATCACCTATACAAACGGAACATAATCAATAATAATATAATATTAACTTTTTAAAGCACCAAATAAAATGTTTATATTTTTTTACTAGATAATATTATGTTATTTTCATTGATATATTTCATTTAGCAAGTATATTTTCAAAGATAATCATGTTCATAAGTTCAAATCTAGATGCTGCATAAGTTCATTATGATGTTTTTATTGTACAATAGTGATAAATAATTACCTATACAAAGAAAACATAATCAATAATAATATAAAATTCCCTTTTAAAAGAACCAGATAAAATGTATATTTTTTTACTAGATAATTGTACGGTATTTTCATTTATACATTTCATTTTCCAAGTATATTTTCAAAAATAATCATGTCTATAAGTTCAAATCTCAATGTTACATAAGTACATTATGATGTATTTATTGCTAAATAGTGATATATAATCACCTATACAAACAAAACATACTCAATAATAATATAAAATTTACTTTTAAAAGCACTAGATAAAATGCATATGTTTTTGACTAGATAATATTACGGTATTTTCATTTATACATTTCATTTTCCACGTATATTTTCAAAGATAATCATATGTTTAAATCTAAAAGTTACATAAGTACATTATGATGTATTTATTATAAAATAGTGATATATAATCACCTAAACAAACGAAACATACTCAATAATAATATAAAATTCATTTTTAAAAGCACTAGATGAAATGTATATTTTTTACTAGATAACATTACGGTATTTCATTTATACATTTCATTTCCCACGTATATTTTCAAATCTAATCATGTTCATAAGTTCAAATCTAAAAGTTACATAAGTACATTATGATGTATTTATTGTAAAATAGTGATACATAATCACCTATACAAACGAAACATAATCAATAATAATATAAAATTCACTTTTAAAAAGCACCAGATAAAATGTTTATATTATTTACTAGATAATATTATGGTATTTTCATTTATGTATTTCATTTATGAAGTATATTTTTAAAGATTTTCATGTATGCAGTTTCAAATCTCAATGTTATATCAGAACCTTATGAAGTATTTATAATGAAATA
Source organism: Pardosa pseudoannulata (assembly GCA_032207245.1). Classification (NCBI taxonomy): domain Eukaryota; kingdom Metazoa; phylum Arthropoda; class Arachnida; order Araneae; family Lycosidae; genus Pardosa; species Pardosa pseudoannulata. The sequence continues at coordinate 30,156,583 of CM063506.1, forward strand.
GACATACAGAATCATACATACAAAAGACATACAATTAATAATGATATAATAATCAGTTTCTCACAGCATTAGATATAATTTGCACTTTTTTACCATAAAATATTAGGTATTCTCAATAATACATTTCATTTTTCAGGTATATTTTCAAGGATAATCATGTTTATAAGTTCAAATCTAAATTTTACATAAGTACATTATGTCGTATTTAATGTAAAATAGCGATACATAATTCCCTATACAAATGAAACACAATATATTATTATATAAAATTCACTTTTTAAAGCACCAGATAAAATGTATATTTTTTACTAGATAATATTACGGTATTTTCATTTATACATTTCATTTTTTACTTATATTTTCAAAGATAATCATGTTCATAAGTTCAAATCTAAATGCTACATAAGTACATTATTATGTATTTAATGTAAAATAGTGATATATAATCACCTATACAAACAACCTTTACAAGAGAAACATAATCAATAATAATATAAAATTCACTTTTAAAAAGCACAAGAATAAAATGTTTATATTTTTTTGCTAGATAATATTACGGTATTTTTATTTATGTATTTCATTTATCCGACATTTTCTTAACAGATAAGAAGAATAGTAAAGAATTAATATTTATCTTTAAAATATTCAACTTTTCCCTTCAGCATTGAAACGGGCACGAAATTCGGACTTTGAATTTTTCTTTTACTTTATTTATTTTTTTGCTTATCCTTGCATTTTTACATATCAGGAAATAGAGTCAATTCACTATGCAAAGAATTGTGTTTCAGAGGGAAATGCATTTTGATTGCGTTACCTTCCAAAGCAATATCCTGCTGGTTTCTAGTTTTTACTCAAAACGCTGGTATACCCCCCCTGGGTACGTGGAAATCGTTTCCTAGTCGATTGTTTTTTCGTATAATGGGTTTTGGAAATAAATTTGGACCTAATTTTGGATTTATTTATTTCTGCTTTTAAGGGTTTTTGTACGCTCCGCGCGAGCAAAGGGCTCATCTTAGAGGCAATTAAATAAAGCTATTGAATAATGCAATATTGTGTGTTTTAAGTAAGTTATCTATATATTTTTGTAATGTTAAAATGAAGTTAAATGCTGCCCCAGAGCAGTTAGTTCTCTTTGAGTAAAATGATAAAAATTTTAGAAATACAATTCTAATGAGAGTAAATTTCGTGTTTACTTCGATTTAAAGTTTCATAAACTGTTATAAATAAATTGAATACTTAAATTTCCAATGCATTTTTATTTTACTTATTTTATTAAGTTTTGCATTTCATGCGTTGTATACACATATGTATAAATAAATAAATAAACAAATATATCTTTATATATAAAATTCTATTTGTAATAGAACTCCTCCAAAATGGTTGAACTGATTTTGATGAAATATTTTGTATGTAATTAATCTGATTCGAAAATGGTTTAGATTGAGAATTCGATCTAAAATTTTTTTTTTATTAAAATTCCAGAATTTTGCGCTTTTATTGAGATTATTATAATGCCGCTTTAAACCTCGTAACGTATTTTAACATTGTCACAACGGACTTCAGAAAAGTCCCAATAATCTATTTTTAAAATTAGAATTTTAATTTAATCTAATTATGTTTGTGATGACTGGCGAACTGGCGACAATTATTATTAAAATAATTTCTTTTCCTTACTTTTCCATCAAAACTGTAAAATTTATAATTTATTTGAAAACATTTTATCATTTTTGGATTTACAGCGTTAAAACAGGACATCCTCTATCGGGTCGTCTGTAATATATATATTTATATATATATTATATATATTTATATATATATTTATATATATATACATATATAAAATTATATTTATATATATTAAAATATTTTTTCATAAATATTATATATATATATATATATTATATATATAAAATATTTATAATATATGTATTAAAATTTTTTGTATATATTTTTATATATATATATAAATATTATATATATATTTATATATATTATATATATATTTTTATATATATATAATGCATATATTATTATAATATTTATATATATAATAATATATATTTTTTTTAATATACATTTTTTAGATATATGTATTTTTTTTAAAAAAATTAAAAAGATTTTTTTTTTTTAAAAATAATATAAAAATAATATAAATTTTAACATGTATTTATTTATATTTATATAATATTATATTTAAAATCACAATATATTTATATATTTATATATATATTTATATATATATATATATATTTATATATATATACACATATATATATATATATAAAATATATATATATTTATAATATATTAATGTATATCTATATATATTTATATATGTATATATAGATATACTGATATATATTATATGATATATATATATATATATATATATTTATATATAATATATATATTTATATATATATATATATATATATATATAATATTTATATATATATTTATATATATATTAATATATTTTTAAAAATTCATTTAATCAAATAAATTTAACATTTTCACCAAAGCAATTTTTCTTTTTACTTTTTTAAATTTTTGTTTCCTTCCTGTACAAATGTATTTTTTTACACTTAAAAGAATTATAATTAAGTAAAAAATTCTTTCTAATTAGTAAATATCTGAATTTTTATTTCTTTGTAGTTAAAAACAAAATTATTTAAAATTGTATTTTTAATTACATTAATACAGATATGTTTTATATATATATATATATATATATATATAATTTTATATATATATATAATATATATATATATATATATATATATATATATATATATATACTATTATAATATTTATATTTTTTATTTAGTAGATATAAATATATAAAATATTAATATTATTTATACTGTAATATAAAATAGTATAATAATAATTATTTAGCTGTACTAATGTATAAATAAATTTTAATTAAAAATTGTTTAATTATAAATTTATTTCACTAATATTTAAATAAAGTATATCAAATAGTATTTATTGTTTCAACGTATATATTTTATTTTTATGAATAGTATTTCAGTATTTTTTTTACATTAATTGTTGTCAGTGTATAGAAAGAATAAAATAATTTAGTTATAACGAATATGATGTCAATGTAAATTGATTTATTTGATCTGCAGCAGTTTGAATATTTCTATTTGTAATTATCGTACGTTAGTAAATTGCTTAGTTTATCTGATGTTTTAAGTCTGATTACCTATTGCATTTTCGTCACATTTTTAAGAGAAGAGTAATAGACCGAAAGAGAAAGTAATAGGCTTTCATAATGAACCAACCGTTATTCTGTGGTATAGTGGTGGGTTTCTAAGTTATATATCCCGAATTGAATACTAAGTGTCTTCACTGAGCTGTCGTAGCTGTATTCAGAAATGAGACCGGAAACATAGGCTAAAGTAAATGAACGAAATTCGTTACCATGTTACACTAATGTATGACCTTTTCTTATAGATGTACAGGCCTCTAACCATGATTGTACCTGTAACTAGCACGTTTCAGGAGTTCCTCTGGCAGTTGGTACCGCTTGTGTAACGCTATTGGTGCTTAAGAAATTCTGATTTTTCTCTCTCCAGAGTGATTTATGATCTATTGGGTCTAGATATGGCTTATCATATAAATATAGTAACTTCACGAAAACTATTTACCAGATAAGCTCTATACTAACCAGTATTTTTGTAGTTAAAAGACAACCGCACCCAAGAAATGGCAATCACAGGGATCTAAGATCTCCTGTCTCACACAGTCACATTGCTTCTTTAAAAGACGTGTATGGAATGTGCGGCTATCCAACATGATGCCTTCCCAGAATACCAAACCTTCACTACCATAATAGTCGATTTTCTTGAATTGTGAACCGCGTTTCAACATAACCTTTTATTCTCGATGTACTGTCATATGAAGAGAACCAGTTATCCGCTAATAGCTCTCTAATTTCCAAGAAATAGAACATCAATGAAACAGTCCTTAACAAATATTTTGTCTATTGACGTACCTTTGGCTGAAAATTAATAACTGAGTTTGTCGTGTAGTCCTCGTTTATATTTGAGTATTAACCTGTGATCAAATGTATAGTGGTGATTTTATTTTGATTGCGTTGTGTAAAAGTATTTTTGTACTAAATTTAACCACAGGTTCTGAGATACTACAGACATAAATATGAAGATAAACTAAAAGCTATTGTAAATTAACAGCATCCGAAACTAGCTTAATATAAAAAAGTAAATTTATTATAATATATATACATCTATGTACATACAAAACTGATGCTAATTTTCCTAAAATAAGCTTTGTCAACGTCTTATAAATTAGTTCTGACAATTTTTTAATACTTAAGTAATTTTGTAAATAGAGAGACGACCTAATCTCAATTTCAAAATGTATGTAAAAGGGGGTACCTTTGGGGAGTGAAAATGGTGTGCCCGGAACACTGCTGGTTGATGGGTATCTATGGATCTTTCGTCGGTCTTGTCAGGGGCTTCATACTGAGTGTTTTGGGGTGCGACCGTGCTATTTGATGCAGGAACCCTTCCTGTGGGACTTGGCTGGACTCTCGAACTCGTTCCTTCGGACTTCTCTCCTCGTCTGGACTATAGAACACCTTCTGTGGGACTCTCTCCTCGTCTCGACTATCGAACACCTTTTTGGGGGACTTCCGAACATCTTCTCAATTTTTAGATTTTTCTTATTTTATTAATTTCAACCTTGTCCCCTCTTCCATCTTATCGTCCAATCGGGATAGTTGTTAGAATATCATTGGTCTGTTTAAACCCCGCCTTGAGACCGCCAACGTGAAAAACCTTATCCCTTCTAATTGGACACTGTCCCTTAGGGACTCATAAATACTCTACAAAGGTACATTCTTATTTAATGTCCAGTACGGAGACGGGATTCTAATCTGGGACTGAGATCAGAACCCCGTCCTAGTCCACCGTATAAAACAAAAATATCCGTAAAATATAAATTTATGGTCCTCTGTCTTTTTACAAAGATGTGATGAGGTCAGATTTAGATCCCGAGCATTTTACTTCTTGTATGAATGAATCAATTATATTACTGATCTAAATCGCCTCCTCACAGACTTCACATTGGGAGTAAATGACTTCATGTAACACAGTGAAATATTACCCGTGGAAATATAAAGAATATTACAGAGGATGCAAAAATAATAACAGACATTAATGATGCTTAGACTGTTGTTAAAATCGTGCCATCTGTACTCTGTGTTTACGGAATGACAGACTTTTACTCATAAGTTTAATTGTATACCTGAGTGGAACGTTTTATTGCTGTAATCTATTTATTTAGTAAAATATATACTAAAGAAACGTTAAAAAGGGTAAATAAGAATGTTATGAAACGGGAAGAGTATTTACGTAAAAACTTAGTATCAATATTGTTAATTAATAATCAACTAGATATGTGACAAACTTAATGTTAAAAGCGTCTTTGCCAAAATAAGTGTATAAAATTTAAGCCGTATGGTATAATTCAGAAAAATCAAAATTTTAAATCAAGAAAGAATTTACGCGTATCTAGGTCTTCAATTTTCTTAAAAAAATCGCAAATTGAATAAAAAATATGGCTTTATGCATACATGTTTTTTACTATATTTACTAAACATGTAAAATTATATTACTTTAAGAAAGCCGATATATCACAGTTTTATTTAAATAAATAGTGAATATAGTATTTTGGATTTTATAAACAAAGTAGCAAGCATTAGCATGCCTTCTACAGTCATTATGGGAAAGTCAATAAACAACAAAAATTTAGTGTATGTAATGTAGTAATATATTCTTCTAATGCAATCAAAAGAAATTACGAAATTATGCAGGGATACATTTTCCAAGTCTCTGCGGATGTTTTAAGTAGAGATGATACACCAGCTGTTAGGAGATGAATGAAAGAGATGAATAATTTTAAACAAAACAAAAATTCTAAATAGATTATCTGAATTCATTAAATACATTAAAAAGTTATGTTTAATGTTTTTTCTTTCATGTTAATAACCATATTCTTAAATTAGTTTGAGCCATGGTTTTGAGAAATTGTATTAATTTAGTTTGTTGGGAATTTGTCAGCATTATTTGATAAGAAGGCTAACTTGACCAGGAGCTAATGTTTAACTGATTAAGACTAAGTGTCTATTTTTAGGAACAGCTAAAATATATTTTGAAAAATTTTTAAGTTTTCTCAGAATGGGTCTTCCTTGTTAGTGAAGAATAAAATTTGAATTACTTTCAGCCACAGTTTTGAGAAATGGTATTTCTTTAGTGTGTTGGAAATTACTATGCCAACATTATACAGTTTTTTGACCAATATGGTAATAGATAATATTTCAATATTTCAGAGGTACAAAGAAGTATTTTATATAAATGTTAATTTGACCATTAGCTAATGCTGAACCGATTAAGACTAAGTGTCTGTTTTTAGGGACTGCTAAAAAATATTTAAAAAAATATTTACGTTTTCTCAGAATGAGTCTTCCTTGTTAATGAAGAATAAAATTTGAATTACTTTCAGCCACGGTTTTGAGATATATTTCTTTTTGTTGAATTACTATGCCAACATTTTGTTTTTGAAAAAACATGGTAATAGATAATATTCCAGTATTTCAGAGGTACGAAGAGGTATTTTATACGAAGGCTAATTTGACCAGGAGCTATAGCTTAACCGGTTAAGACTAAGTGTCTGTTTTTAGGGACTGCTAAAAAATATTTTAAAAAATATTTACGTTTTCTCAGAATGAGTCTTCCTTGTTAATGAAGAATAAAATTTGAATTACTTTCAGCCACGGTTTTGAGAAAAGGTATTTCTTTAGTTTGTTGGAGATTACTATGCCAATATTATAAAATTTTGCGAAAAACATGGTAATAGATAATATTCCAGTATTTCAGAGGTACGAAGAGGTATTTTATACGAAGGCTAATTTGACCAGGAGCTATAGCTTAACCGGTTAAGACTAAGTGTCTGTTTTTAGGGACTGCTAAAAAATATTTAAAAAAATAGTTACGTTTTCTCAGAATGAGTCTTCGTTGTTAATGAAGAATAAAATTTGAATTACTTTCAGCCACGGTTTTTGAGAATGTATTCTTTAGTTTGTTGGAAATTACTGTCAACATTATACAGTTTTGTAAACATGGTAAAAGATATATAATATTTCAGAGAGACAAAGATAATGCTACAAATTTGAACTGTAAATTTAAATATTTAGGATCAGATTAATTCTCTCAATGATTTAATGCCTGAGATCCGTAGTTAAACTAGTTGTTTTTAGGATAAAAAATACTTGGTCTAACTTCATAGCAGAAACGAAGATCCAAATTTACAAAAGAATAATCAGAATTCTTACTTATTCTAGAAACAGAAAAATAAAAAATATCATTTTTGTTTTAAAGAAATTTTGAGAAATTTTTTGGCATAAAACATATAATATCTGGAGAAGAAGACAACTCTGAACTCTTAAATCTTTAAATATCATATAGTACAATAATAGGATTCAAAAATTTAGATTAAAAATGACGAAGATCTTAACAAAAATCTTACCATTTACCGAAAGAAAATAATTATATAACTGTTTAATATTAAATTTTAAATTACTTTATTTTCCAACAGAAGAGCTTATTCATTCTGAGAAAAATTATTTTTATGAAGAAGGAGAAATATAATGCTAAATTTAAAATTTAAGAATACATTTTAAAATACATCAAGTATGATTTTTTATTTAAAATGGTATAAATAAATATTTATTTAATTAAAAAAGGCTTGTTTAATTAATTTTTAGGACTAAAAAAATATATTTTTGGACAAAATCTGTTATTTAAGGTCTTTTGTTAATTATTTTAAATTTCTTTAAAAGAATATACAAATTATTATTTAATATGAACTATATTGATAAATACGAGATTAATTAAATTTAAATTGACTAATGTTATATGTTTAACAAATTAAAAAAAAAATTTTTTTTTTAATTAGTGAAAAAAATTTTATAAAAGAATCAGTAATTTGAATATTCTGTGGTTACAAACTATAAATGCTAATATTTTAATATTTAATTAAATTCAAAAAATGATTAATTTTTGAAATAGGTTTCATGATTTCAAAGAAAATTTTATTTTTATTTTTAATTATTTTTAAACTGATGAAAAATGTTAATTAATTACTAAAAAATTTACATTCATGAATTATTAGAATATTTTTTTTTTATATCTAAAATATATGCTAACTATAAATTAAAATAAGAATACATGAAAAATATTTCATGAACTATTATTTAAATAATGAGCTGTAACATTTATTTATATTATTTAACATTATTTTTAATTATTTAATTTAATTATTTTACAATATTTTAATTTTTAATTTAATTTACATTATTTCCATTATTTTAATTACATTTTTTTTAAATTATTTAATTATTTAATTTAAATATTTTAATATTTAATTTACATTATTTTTAATTTAAATATTTAAATTTTAAAATATTTTTTTTTTTAATAAATTTAGTTATAATTCTACTGTGCTTTTAAACATTATTTCTCAATTTATGGAATTTTATTTTAATGATTAAAATTATTTAAAGAAAATATTTTATTAGAGAGGTTATATCTATATATTTAGTTACTAAATTTATAAAATTTTATGTATCTTTTTAAGAAATTATATTAAATATTGTCTCAATCTAATATAAAATTATATAATTATTATATGAAAACTATTTCAACTATCATTATTCACTCCATTAAAAGAGAGGTTATATAGTCTATATTTAGTTTACTATACACTTGTGAAAAAATTTATGGAATATCTATTTTTCTAATATTTAATAGGAATTATACATTTTTTGTATATAAATAAGCGTACAAAATATTTAACCATGGAAAAATAATTCAAATGCTACAAACATGACGTAATATTGATTTTAATAGGAATTTATACGAATCAACTATCAATATTCACCCTGTTAAAAGAGAAGTTATATAGTCTATATTTAGTTTACTATACACTTGTGAAAAAATCTATGGACTATTTTTTTTCTAATGCTTAATATGAATTATATATTTCTTTATAGATAAATAAGCGTACAAAATATTTAAACATGGAAAAATAATTCAAATGCTACAAACATGACGTAACATAGATTTTTAATAGGAATTTATACGAATCAACTATCATTATTCACCCTATTAAAAGAGAGGTTATATAGTCTATATTTAGTTTACTATACACTTGTGACAAAATCTATGGACTCTCTTTTTTTCTAATGCTTAATAAGAATTATACATTTCTTTATAGATAAAGAAGCTTACAAAATATTTAACCGTGGAAATATAATTCAAATGCTACAAACATGACGTAATACTGATTTTTTATAGGAATTTATACGAACCAACTATCATTATTCATCCTATTAAAAGAGAGGTTATATAGTCTATAATTAGTTTACTATACACTTGTGACAAAATCTATGGACTATCTCTTTTTCTAATGCTTAATAGGAATTATACATTTCTTTATAGATAAATAAAGGTACAAAATATTTAACAATGGAAAAATAATTCAAATGCTACAAACATGATGTAATATTGATTTTTAATAGGAATTTATACGAATCAACTATCATTATTCTCCCTAATAAAATAGAGGTTATATAGTCTATATTTAGTTTACTATACCCTTGTGAAAATATCTATGGACTATCTTTTTTTCTAATTCTTAATAGGAATTATACATGTCTTTATAGATAATAAGTGCACAAAATATTTAACCATGGAAAAATAATTCAAATGCTACAAACATGACATAACATAAATTTTTAATAGGAATTTATACGAATCAACTATCATTATTCACCCTATTAAAAGAGAGGTTATATAGTCTATATTTAGTTTACTATATACTTGTGAAAAAATCTATGGACTATTTTTTTAATCCTTAATAGGAATTATACATTTCTTTATAGATAAATAAGCTTACAAAATATTTAACCATGGAAAAATAATTCAAATGCTACAAACATGACGTAATATTGATTTTTAATAGGAATTTATACGAATCCTTACAATTATTACGATTAAAAATATCTGATTTAATAGTTTCAAAGGATTCGCATTTTACATCGAACTAAGCTTTAAAAATTAAATAATTTCCAGTTCTTTTAATTCCGAGTTCATTTTAAAATCTGTTATACATCTTTTTTGTACAATTTTAGGAAAATTACATCCGAACTCATTAATTCTTGATATCCGTTTAAATGAAAAATCCTCTTCCATTTCGATTCTCATTCTTACGGCATATTTTTTTTTCAAATCTTTGGAGTGAAATTTCTCCCCCAGCTCGGGATATAATTGCAGAAGAGTTGCTGATCATGAAACATTACATCCCCTTATTTGGAGTGGAACTATGAATCCTTGGTATCAAGTCCTTCATTTTGATGTTCAAAAAAGTACTTTAGCGCCAAATGCCATTTCCTGGTCGAAGGGGTTCAAAAACATTTAACACACAAGCCATCGCTAAGCGCCATTTCATTTGATTGCACAAGATAAGTGGCAGTCATTGAAAACCACATTTGAATATGGTCAGTTGCTATGGTGACCGGATTCATCCTGAATGCTGCTCTTGACTCCGAATCGCCATCTTTGGTCACACAGAAAGAACTGGCATGTTTTGCTTTTGTTTACGCTTTTCAAAATTTAATTGTAATTAATTATAATGTAACATTAAATTCTAAGAAGTGATCACCAAAATTTAGGTGACAGTGGAAATCAGGGGTGGGGAATTTTTACTATTAGAGTCCACATTTAAATTAGGTAGTAATAAAGGAGGCCGCATAGATTGAATATTTATGAATGCAATTGTTCTGAAATTATTACACTTTTTATTAAGATTTAGCCATTTACTGCATATGTAAAAGTAATAATAAAATTGAATCATTTATTATTATTTAACATAAAAATGTGCAACATAAATTATTCTTGTATTCATGAGTATAACTTGTTAAAACAATAATGATTAATAGTTTTTTACTAAACAATCATGCATTTTAATATTATTTCATATAAAAATAACATAGTAGAAGTGTTTTGAAATAACTTTATTAAATTTTAAAAAACACAATAGTACAAATAATAATATTAAATTATTTCAAACTTACACAGCAACAATACATATATATAAATTTTCATATCATCGTATTCTATAATTATATAATAATTTAAACAAAAATAGCTTTTATTAAGGACGGATTTGGAATTTATAAATGCCGCACATATTATCTTATACAATGTCTACCAGTAAGTATTTGGACACCTGTGATGGAAAAGAAAAACTAACTTCATTCAAAATCAATAGTAGGTAGAGCCTCCACTAGAGGCAATTACAGCGTGAACCCTCCGGGGCATACTTTCCTCAAGTGTTTGTATTACAACTAGTGGTATTGTCTTCCAATCGGCTTGGAGTAAACATACAAGTTCTTTTACCGATTTTGGACGGGTAGTGCATCCCTTAATTCAGATATCCAACTCGTCCCAAAGGTTCTCGATAGGGTTCAGGTCTGGGCTGTGGGGAAGGCCAGTCCATTCGATGAATTCCATTGGCACCATACCAAGCCTTGGTTAACCTCGAAACATGACAGTTGGCATTGTCGTCCTGAAAGTAACAGTGGTCCAACCCGTATAACTGCCACAACGTAGGAAGCGCATTGTCATCCAAAATAGTGCACTAGACATCGGCGTTGACTTTACCATGAATGGGGACCTAGGGTCCCAGTCCATACCAGGAGAAACACCCCCAGACCATAATTCTACCTCCGTCGAACTTGACTGTTGGCACAATGCAATCTGGCAGGAGAAGCTCTCCAGGCAGAAGCCAGACCCAGACCCTGCCATCCGAACGGTAAAGGGTGAACCTTGATTTGTCGCTCCAAAGAACCCGTTTCCACTGATCTAAGGTCCAATTTAGATGTGCTTTGCACCACATTAACCGAGCAGCGTGGTTGGACTTTGTGATCAAAGGCTTATGGGCAGCAGCACGACCATGAAAACCAAGCAGATGTGCTTCTTTACGGATGGTATTCATTGAAACAATACTCCCGGATGATGTTGAAACTCCTTGCGGATAAGGGCCATCGGTTGGGTGTGGTTCTTCTGAATTTCTCTGGACAACCCTCTTTGGTCTCTATCTCGTTGGTTTGCGGACTCAGGGCACATTCAGACAATCACCGCTCATCCTCCACTTCTTAATCACATAGGCACCTGTCGATTTTGGGTACTTCAGATAGCTAGATATGTCCCTTAAGGATCGGCCACATTTGTGATAACAGATAATTATACCTTTCACGAAATCAGAGAGCTCGGAAGTGCGCGGCATCTTGCATGCGACTAATGCCGATGCTCTTTCCTACACATTGTATACCTTCCGAGGCCTTGACGTACCTCTGGACGTCATATATCGTCATTTGTATAGGTGTCCAAATACTTATTGGTAGACAGTGTAATATAGATCCTGTCCCCGCAGCTAAGATAGAGTCTTAGGCTTCAGCTTTATTGAAATCAATTATAAACCACAGATAGCTTAATATTACAAGGAGAGAAGCATGCAATAGTTTTGAAAAAAAGTTTAATGCATATCTAATAACATACTGTAAACATTTAGAAATTAGAAATAATGAGTAAAATGTACTTTGCTCAAAATATAAAACAGACTTCACTTCAAATGAATGTGTGCTTAATTTTTTCAATTATACAGCCTTAAATATCTTTCGAAATTAGAGGGCTAACTCGAAACTAAGGTCCGACTTTTTATCATAAGTTAACCGCCACAGTTTGTTTTTCTCAAAAAATATTTTTATTTAATACCATACATATTTTTCTAGTTTCTTACATAGTTTTTTAATAATTGTTATTTTTATGTTATTAATTGACAAATAATGCATTTGAAGGGATATTAACTTTACTAATTTTTATATAACATAATATTGAATATACTTCAGTTTAATATGATATCTAGATATGAGCACAGAGTGTTTCAAATATTCACAAAAGAAAGAAAATATCTGGAAAAAGCATTTAAATATTTTTGTAATAAAAGTTTTACTATATGTCGTAGTATTAAATATATTCATTATTAGATAATGTATAATAAAAAAACCTTTTTTCTACCAGTACTTATAACTCAATATCATATAAATTTAACATTTCTAATTCATTATCATAGGAATACCGAATATATTTGTATTTTTTATAGCTCTGAATCTAATATAACCTTTACACATTACTATTAAATTATAATAGTATCTCTTATGCATATAAACGCATTCCTGAAAGTTCAGATGACAAAGTGACTCTAAGAATGCAATAGATTTGTGCTTATATAATTTATCAATCCTACGCTGTTATATAATTGTTCTATTTATATAATAATTGCGTTTATATAATAAATAATATCTTTTCACACTCTCATTGTAGCAGACGTACTGAAGATGTGGACAGTGGGGAATTCAGAGCTGATTTAAATGTAATAAAAAATGGTAAAAATTTAAATGTTTTCTCCATAAATTGCTTTTACTTAAAATCATGATTATATCTTATGACCCAAACTATATAAAACATTCCGAAACTATATCATTAAAATTGCTTTAAAAAAGTCATTCTATTATTTTATTTTACTTTGCAATTTTATTGCAAAATTTTTGCATCTAATTTGTTAGATTACATTTTGGTTTGGAGTGTTACGGTCTACTTTTTTGCAACACGAGGGTTAATGAGATCGAGACCTACTGCTTAAAGCTGATTCCAAACGGCTACGATCATTCATGCCACAGTGGGATTTGAACCCCCGAACTCCAAAACCGAAGGCCAGTACCCTAACCACTCGGCCATCGTTCGGCTCCATTACACTTTGGAAACAATAGTTTTATAATTTCAATTCTTACTATTAGTTCACACTGTCTCTCTATATATTTGTATATCTTGTTCAAATCCTCAATCGTTAATAAAATGCTTTTTATTCATTCACTCAAGTGCAAATACATTTTTTTAAAACTGGTAGTAGATGACACTCGATGTTAATACAGTTTTTTCAAATATTAATTCATCAATTAAATTTAATTAATTAGTTTACATCAGTCATTGTGAACTTTGGCTATAATATTGTTCACATAATTGAGCCAATGTCAGTGCAATTCACCACCAAACGCAGCTAAGGTACTTCTGAACGAAGAAAGCTAGCATTAATACTATCATGGGCATCAACAGTACATAAGATGAAAGGTAACACTGTAGATTATGCAGTAATATATCTAAAGCGAAAACTGTTCGCAGCAGATAAAGCATATGTCACCTTGAGTCGTGTGAAATCATTAGATGGACTATTAATTGAAGAACTGGACTACTCGAAACCTACTGGAAAGGTTTCTTGCAATATCATGGCATTACAAAAGATAGATTTAATGAGAAATTATAGATCACCATCAGCTTCATAAATTAGAAACGGAAAAAATAAAAAGTGAATAGATAGCAACAGACAAAAATAATAGATCAACAGCATATATAGAAAGGAATATGGAAAAGTGCTAGACAATCTCTTTTTATTTTCCCACTTAATATTGGGATTCTGTAATATGTATATACATATTTATATTAATCGTAATTATTTAATAAAAAGGAACTAAATTTTTTCTTTGTTGACCTAAGTAAGAATTGACTTTAATTTTTTTTATATATTACTTCTCCAATTTCTTGAAATGTATAAATTATAGAATCACTTTTAGAAAAGAATTATTTACAAGTACTTTACTTTATTAGTACTTTTATTAGATTCTTTAGGAGTTATTCACATGTAGGCATATGTGCTTTAATTTGAGTCATTCTGAAAATGCAATCTAATTTCATAAGTAATTGACTCTAATAATTATGTGTCATATGTAAATACATACATACATACATACATACATGTATATATATATATATATATATATATATATATATATATATATATTCATATTGTAATTATTCAATAAAAAGGAACTAAATTAAAATATTTTTGTTGACCTAAGTAGCAATTGACTTTAAACTTTCTTATATATTACATGTTATTTCCCCAATTTCTTGAAATGTATAAATTATAGAACCACTTCTAGAAAAGAATTGTTTACAAGTATTTTACCTTATTAATACTTTTATTAGATTCTTTAGGAGTTGGTCACATGTAGGTATCTGTGCCTTAATTTGTGTCATTAGAAAAATGCAATCTAATTTTATAAATAATTGACTCTAATATTTATGAGTCATATATATATATATATATATATATATATTAATATAATTATTTAATAAAAAGTAACTAAAATAAAATTTTTCTTTGTTGACTTAAGCAGACTTTAATTTTTTTTATATATTACTTGTTATTTCTCCATTTTCTGGAAATGTTTAAATTGTAGAACCACTTTTAGAAAAGAATTATTTACAAGTACTTTGCCTTATTAGTACTTTTATTAGATTCTTTAGGAGTTATTCAAATGTAGGCTTTTGTGCCTTAATTTGTGTCACTAGGAAATTACAATTTAATTTCATAAATAATTAACTCTAATAGTTATGAGTACTTAAATTGCTTTTGTAAAAATCACCAATTTGCATTTAATTACATTCTAAAAATTGCAACCACCCACAGGTCTATTTTTATTTGAGAATATGGCACCGACGTATGGAATTTTAGCTGTCCGCGAATGATAGTTTCAGTTGCTTCTGAAATTAAGGAAAAAATTAAAAATTACTACCTAAAACTATTCATTCGTTATTTATTAATTTTTCTAGGTGTTATTTATTTATTTAACATTTAACGTCAGTTATCATTGACTCTAGTGGATCCTTTAAAAGTAATCCATACTTCATTTTATGGAAATACAACAAAGAATGTATTTACTGTAACGATGGTTAGTAGACACCACGCATCTCGTGTCAGATCCCATACTTTCTTAAGCTATTCATTCGTTATTTATTAATTTTTATAGGTGTTATTTATTTATTTAACATTTAACGTCAGTTATCATTGACTCTCATGGATCCTTTAAAAGTAATCCATAATTAATTTTATGGAAATACAACAAAGAATTTATTTATTAGCTGTACCGATGATTAGTAGACACCACGCATCTCGCATCATCTCCCATACTTTCTTAAGCTATTCATTCGTTATTTATCAATTTTTATAGGTTTTATTTATTTATGTTACATTTAACGTTAATTACATTTGACTCTCATGGATCATTTAAAAGTAACCCATGCTTAATTTTATGGAAATACAGCAAAGAATTTATTAAATGTACCGATGATTAGTAGACACCACGCATCTCGCATCATCTCCCATACTTTCTTAAGCTATTCATTCTTTATTTATTAATTTTTCTAGGTGTTATTTATTTATTTATTTAACATTTAACGTCAATTATCATTGACTGTTGTGGATCCTTTAAAAGTAATCCATGCTTAATTTTATGGAAATACATCAAAGAATTTATTAACTGTAACGATGGTCAGTAGACACCACGCATCTTGTGTCATCTCCCATACTTTCTTAAGCTATTCATTCGTTATTTATTAATTTTTATAGGTGTTATTTATTTATGTTACATTTAACGCTAATTACATTTGACTCTCGTGGATCATTTAAAAGTAATCCATGCTTAATTTTATGGAAATACAACAAAGAATTTATTAACTGTAACGATGGTTAGTAGACACCACGCATCTCGCATCATCTCCCATGCTTTCTTAAGCTATTCATTCGTTATTTATTAATTTTTATAGGTGTTATTTATTTATGTTACATTTAACGTTAATTACATTTGACTCTGGTGGATCATTTAAAAGTAATCCATGCTTAATTTTATGGAAATACAACAAAGAATTTATTAACTGTAACGATGGTTAGTAGACACCATGCATCTCGTGTCGTATCCCATACCTTTGATTTAACCGCATCTAATCATAGTCTTTTTTTTGTCATGTCTTAGCTACTCGTCGCTGTAATTATATTAAACGCATAATAGCTGTGGCTAAGAGACCGAATTACCGCTTTATCCGCTATATATTAGTCTCGGTTGTTTAAATAACACTGGCTGTCCGTGACTGTGCATTTGACGGTACTGAGCAGAACTTGTTGCGGATGAGCTGTTGCCAGTTAAGGGTACGGAAAAGTAGATGCCGTTGGGATTTCCTTTGAGAAGATACATGCATTAATTAAAAGTAGAATAATTACTTACAAGTGAAATCTATATTTGATATTTTATTTATATATTGTAGAGATTATTATCGGTTATGATATAGCACTATCTACATTGATTTCTGAGTTAAACATTTTTAAGACTCTTATTCTGTGAATAAATGGAATAAAAAATAATATACATAGGTGGCTACTTATAATTATTGAAGTTTTATTTAAGTCACCATTATTCAAATTTTGGAAAGGTAAATAGATTTACTTAGAGAAAAGTCTTTTAAAAATTTTGTTGGAAGTTTTCATTTTGAAATGTATGCACATATATATTTTCAATCAATTATAAATTTTATTTTCATTATTATTTTAAAGTTTTGGGAAAGACATTTGGAATTCTGGAATGCATTTTACATCTGCGGTTTGTTGGTTTCATTATTATGGAAAAATCATAAACGTGGCTCATAGGCTATATAATTTCAGCGTTTTTTAATAAAATTTTGATTTTTCAAGCTATGATATCCATTTTATAATTTTTGGATTATCAAAATTCTGTAAAATTTACATAACGATTATTTCCATATTTTCTTCTTAGTTATCCCGGATAAACGTAAACCATCCTTCCTATTTGTATTAAAACACTGCCTTCTCTTGTAATTTTCAATTTTCTACTCAAGAAATAGCATAGAATAAGTTTCAAAGAAGGGTAAAAACTTTGTCTGTCTCATTGCTAGGAATTTTTTCTCCTCTAAAGAAAGCCATGCGAAATCAAAATATATAAATATCTTTTAACAATAAATGAAAAAATAAAATTTCAATAAAGCGTAGTAATCATTATAGCAGAAATTTGTAAAACTTTCATGAAATGCATCAATGTAAAAACAGAAATAGGGAAATGTTTTAACTTGGATTGAAAATGGCTCAAGCGCTCTGAATGTTTGTATTTTTATCGTTGAGCCACCACCATGCTTGTTAAAGATAAATGAATTAATAAGACAACTCTTATAAAGAATGAATTGGAACAAATAACGTGGCTCGTAGACATTTACTCATAAAATACATCAAATTTAAAGACAGAAATAGTGATATGGTTTAACTTGGATTGAAAATGGCTCACGCGCTCTGAATATTTGTATTTGTATCGCTGAGCCACCGGCATGCTTGTTAAAGATAAATGAATTAATAATTAATTGAATTAAAAAATTAATTGGAACAAACAACTTGGCTCGTAGTCATTTTCTCATAGAATACATCAAATGTAAAGCCATAAATATTGAATGTTTTAACTTGCATTGAAAATGTCTCAACCACTCTAAATGTTTGTATTTTTATCGTTGAGCCACCACTATGCTTGTTAAAGATGAATGAATTAATAAGACAACTCTTATAAAGAATGAATTGAAACTAACAATGTGTCTCGTAGCCATTTTCTCATAAAATACATCAAATTTAAAGACAGAAATAGTGAAATGTTTTAACTTGGATTGAAAATTGCTCATGCGTTCTGAATGCTTGTATTTTTATCGTTGAACCACCACCATGCTTGTTAAAGATAAAGGAATTAATAAGATAACTCTTATAAAAAATTAATTGGAACAAACAAAGTGGCTCGTAGCCATTTTCTCATGGAACACATCAAATGTAAAACCATAAATAGCGAATGCTTTAACTTGCATTGAAAAAAGCTCGCGCTTGCTGAATGTTTGTATTTTTATCGTTTAGCCTCCACCATGCTTGTTAAAGATAAATGAATTAATAAGATAATTCTTATAAAAAAGTGAATTGGGACAAATAACGTGGCTCGTAGCCATTTTCTCATAAAATACATCAAATTTAAAGACAGGTACAGTGAAATGTTATATTTTGGATTGAAAATGACTCACGTGCTCTGAATGTTTGTATTTTTATCGTTGAGTCACTACCATGCTTGTAAACGATAAATGAATTAATAAAACAACTGTTATAAAAATGAATTAGAACAAGCAAAGTGACTAGTAGGTATTTTCTTTCTAATCATTTCTTTGGATATACTAACTCTCTGTAACTCTTGGATATGCTGACAAAATTATGTAAAATTTAGATTATGATTAAGTTACCCTAGTTTGAATTATCCTTGGTTTAAAGTTATCCTAGGTAAACATGATATGTACTTCCCCTTACATGAAAGTACAGATATATTGTTTTTAATTATTAATCTTCTTTCTAAAAAGTTATCATAATTACAAAAAAGGATAAAATGTTTGTCTGTATCAAGTACTGATGAACTTTTTGTCCCCTTTCGAAATCGATGCAAAATCCAAAATATATAGAAATAATCTTTTATCCCTCTTTCAAGGCACCATCTTCTAGTATAGAAAAAAACCTTAATTTATTTATCCAATATTATTTTTCCATACTTTCGGTAAAAAAAAAAATATTCCGTAATATTTATCGACAAAAAAATGAATAATAATAAATGACATTTTAATGTCGGCATTCGCTGGAGAAATCCAATCAAGAAATTTTATATAAAAGCCGTAAAATCATCAGTAATTTCCTACCCCCCCCCTCCACATCCCAGCGAAACATCATTCATCGACGATTACAAAACATCAAAAAATGGCGCTCACAAGCAGCGGTTCGTCATCCTGTGGTGCCCTAATGGAAACCGAGCTGGAAAAAGACGTCGTCAGCTCATTTGCATAAACACGGACTAGAGTTGAAAAAAAAAAAGAAATTGTTTTTTTCTTTCCCATTAGCTTCATCTTGATGATTTAAAAACGCGGCTACTTCTGCTGAACGACTTTCTTTTTTTATGGTCCCCAAGGTTTTTCTTGGTATTTTTTGAACAGAGGAAAAAATTATAACTTCTTTTTTTTTAACTTTGTATAGAAGAGGGGTTGCCACCTCGACGTTTTGTTCGAGGAGTGCACGTGCTGAGGAACAGTGGGGATTTCTTAAAAAATTTTTTTTTTCTTTTACCTCCCCTTCATGTAGTTGCACACACAGCCAAAAAATTTGTTTATGCATTAGTTGCTAAACATGGTTCGTTTTCTTCGTGGTTATTTTAAATAAATTATTCCACGGTAGATGGTGCTTTTTCTTTACGAACAGACATCTAAAATTAAAAATCAATTTTTTTTTTCTTCTGTGCTTCATTGAGATGTGATTTTTTTGGCTTTGTTTGTTTGTCTGAACGGATGACTTCGAGAAAGGTTTTGTTCCATTTTTACAGAATTCTAATTACAAAGCCGTATTTACATTTGTTGTCGGAATCTGTAATTAGTATACATGCATACATATGTGTGTGTATGTTTTCCGAATGCGAACGAGTTGGCATTAGTTTAAACTTAGCAGATGTTTTATTCATTCGTAACAACTGCAAGTAATAGAAAAGTAATAACTGTTGGATTCGGAAGCATTAGTTCAAAACTGACAGCTGATTTCTATCAACAGGTTGTAATAATGAAAATAAGCTTTCTTTAAAAAAGTTATTAAATGATTGTGACCTAGAAATAGTAGGAAAGTACGTTTTGTAATATTATTGCTTGAATTAAATGTAACATGAATTCTCGATAAAATTGGGTGTAAATTGTTGTAAGGTGATGTTTAAAATAATTAACGTATTGGCTGGTTGGTTAATTAGTGTCTTGTCCATTTAGGAGTTATAACTTTTAACACGTTCGCTGCCGGTTACGTGAAGATGGGGTGATAGTTATTGCCGCACTGTAGAAGTGGGTTTATCCCAGAAGCCGATTTGCTTTTTATCACAAATATGATTGAAAAGTGGTAATAAAACACAATTATGTGCGTCATACTGATTAGAAAGTAATATGCAAGCCTTTCCTGATAGAATATTTTGACCACGCTCCAGCGCGTGATAGGCACTGGAAGTAAGATTATTTCCTAAATGCCACATTACGCGCTGGCACGTGATGCGAAAAAATGAAACTAAATTATGAAAATAAGTTTCAAAATGCTTTATTTTTGCATGATATTTTATGTCTATAAAATATGTAATATAAATGAAATATTATAAGTAGTATACAATTATAATATATCTGAAAATAATACTTATTTGTGGGTCAACTTTGCACAGTCCAAGCAATAACCAGGAGATCCGTCACAAACTTTGCAGATATAAATGGTATCTTTACGTTTCCCCTGTGAATAGTTTTCCCCTTTTAGGGCGCGAAGGCCCTGCACTATAATCTATATCACTCATATCAAAAAATTATTTTTTCAATAAAAAATAAAGTATTAATTTGGAAACCACGATTATTTATACTTAGATTATAACCATCACTCCATGTCAATACCAGCAGAAATACCCTGCATACAATACCAAATGAACAGGAGAATTAATAATCAGATATTTTCCCGCGCCAGCGCGTGACTGGCTATTGCGACTTCCCTCCACATCACGCGCGGACGCGTGATTGGCTCCTTAGTCTTGGCTCCATATCACGCGCTGGCGCGTGATCGGCAGCGAATGTGTTAATGGAAAGATGATTGCCTTGAGAGGTTTCACTTCTAAGAGTGGTCATCGTAATTTACAAGCAAAGATAAGACCACCAGGTTTGGTCTACCAACTGCAGAGTTATCGTTGTTATCGTTAAAGAGCTTTAAAACATTGGAACCACGAATTTATTTTAGATGACATGCTCCAACAGCCTTTAAAGAATATGCCAGATCTTTGGCCTCTATTCCTCTATCCTCCGGTTTCAAGATAGCTGCCTTTTCCAACTGATCTATCGACTCCCTACTAAGGTTTAAAAAGCCCTGAATATCATAAATTAATTTATAAATATTACAAATGAATAGAGGTATTAGATACTAACGTCAGTCACAATTAGAAAAACGAATAGAAGAAAAGATATAGAAGGATTAGAAGGATACCAATCGGAACCTCCCTGCTTTTCGTATGACAACTCAACATGACTGTCTCTACGTCCATATCTATAGACTTCATTCGTCGGATAGCCTTGCCTGCTCTCACTGCTGCAGCAATGCATTGATGAGTTCTGAACACCTCTCCGTAGTCCTTTCGAAGCCATGCATCTTTATTGGGAAGCAAGAGACTTTCTGACTAATTTGTTTTCTTGATCATTTAATATTATTTTTTTCTGTTGTTGTCTTTTCTTTTGTTTTTGTTCAGCGATTTGTACGTTTAATTCTTGCACATCGATTTCTGTAAAGCGTTAGGACAATGTCCAAAACGCTTCTGCATTAGGAATAAAAAATGCTACACTTGAGCCATTTTATGATCATTTTAATATACATTTTATGAAGGAAGGAAAATTAATGGTTGGTAAAATCTAAAAATTTCCCCATGCATTTCGTAGAGATGGTACTCTTTAAAATTTTTAATTATATTTTCAGAACAAAGGATAATTGTGATTGAAATGGTGGAGTAGTTAAAAAGATAAAAATCTATTAGTTTTGTTTTGGCAAGTATTTTTTTGAAGTCGTTAGCGAGAAAAATTGAATTCCATGCAAAGCATGTCTAAATATGAAAATTTTAAATAAGAAAATTAAATGCTTCCATCTGTCACTAGAATGAAATGTTAAAAAAATATTCATGTCATCAAAAAGTAGAGAAAAAGTAAAGTAGAGAACACAACAGGCGAAATCTCCACGTTTGAAGTGGTTAAAATTTTTTAATTAAAGGACTCTGACCTAGAAATATAATGCAACTGCTTGATTAAATATGCAGATTCCACTATTATTCTCCAGAAAATGACAAAATGAACTGAATTATGACTATAAAGTATAAAATGACAAAGTTTAAAATTAAAATTCATGAATTAATAGCTTTATAAAAGGTTTGGGTATCATAAACAACAACTTTTGAAATTGTAATACAATTATGTGACTTCAGCACAGTTAATTTAAGCACCGATTTTAAAAAAGGAGGTCTTTTCTCTCGATCACGGGATACATCCAACTCTGTCGGGAAAGGTGTCTGAGTTTTTTTTAGATTTCCTGGTCCGTAGCACAAATGTGATCCTCTAACCATATTCCACTGTAAAAGAAGTAACATTTTCATCGAAATTGAAGTAATGGTGATTACAATGCAACCAAGATAATGACTACAAGTCAAAAGAACTGATAGATGTATTATCTCTTAAGAAAGCTGAATCCCTTTCTTTTTGTTGCCCCACAAGCTTTTTATTAAATCTTTTCAGCAGCGAATATAGCTTCTTTTTTATTTTAAAGAAAATGATTAGCACCTTGTTCCCAATTTGTTTTTTCTTAATATTTAAAAAAATCCCCTTCTTGTATTGGTGCAAAACGGACAGTAAATATGTTACATGCACGAAGCATACCAAATTTAGAAATAGAATTATTTCTGTATAAAATACTGCACTAAAATTAAAAAAGGTTTTAAATAAATACATACTGACTGCGAAGTTAGGAATTAATATGGATGTTTACACAATACCGGAATGTTATAAACAAAATGTCATTTTACTGCATTAATGAAATCTTACCGTTTTTATGAACTACATATAAAACATAAAATCAACCTGCTTCTTTGTAAACACTTTCATGGCCAATAAAATTTGAACGAATCAATAATGTATTCCGAGAAACTTTCTAGAGGTAAAATCAGTCTAGAAATAACATTATTTTAATTACGAAATTTATCACCGAAATTCGGACTATAACAATGATTCAATGTAATGTAAAATTAAAAAAGGTTTAAATAAATACATAGTGACTGAAAAAGTTAGGAATTAATATGGATGTTTACACAATACCGGAATGTTATATATAAAATATCAATTTACTGCATTAATTAAATGCTATTTTTTTATGAACCACATATAAAACATAAAATCTACCTGCTTCTTTGTAAACAATTTCTTGGTCGATAACTTTCATACAAGTCAATATAGTAGTTTGAGAAACTTTCTAGAAGCTAAGTCAATCCAGAATTAACATTAGTTTCCTTATGAAATTTATCAACGAATTCGGAGTAAAACAATAACAACACGATATGTAAACGGAGTGGAAATATGAATTGCGCTAAACAAAGCCAATATCTGTCATAGTCATATTGCTATTAAATGACATTTAAATAGACTTCAATTTTTTCTCAAAAGATCATATGACATTATTAATTACAAATAGAAGATCCACTGTTGTACTCGATGTGACTAAGAAATACATAATACGTGCCCATATCAGGACAAATGTAGATATAAAATTATTAATGTATAAAATACTGCAATAAAATTAAGAAGTTGTTTAACAGATACATAGCGAGTGCACAGCTAATCATTAATATGGATGATCACACAATACGTAATGGTATAAACAAAATATCAATTTACTATATTAATGAGATCTTACTGTTTATTATATAAATTACATATAAGACGTAAAATCTAAGTGGCTTCTATATAAACAGTTTAGGGTTCAATAACCTTATAACGAGTCAATAATGTATTTTAAGAAACATTTGTGAAGCAAAATCAGCCCCAAAATAACGTTATTTTGACTACGGAATTTATCACCGAACTTCGGAGTAAAACAATAGGTTCATGGGACGCAAACGGAGTGGGAATATGAATAGCGGTAAAATAAGCCAATCTGTGTTATAATTAGGATGATACTGTGTAACCTGATAAAATATTTCAAAATACCATCTGACACAACCAATGACATATAGACAGACCGGAGGATGAACGGCTACTAAATGCATAATGCATGTACACACTATATAAAACGTGTACATAATATAACACGTGCAGAAACACAGCATACCAAATTTAGAAATAAAATTATTACTATATAAAATACTCTTCAGTAATTAAATTAAGCAGTGTTTAAATAAAAATATAGCTAGTACGCATTTAGTTCTTTACACACTGTATGCGGGACACGTACTAGTACGTTTTCTGACGATTGATACACGAGATCGAGTCACGTACTAGTACGTGTTAGTGCAGCAACATGGTTTGTTTGTAGGTAAATAAATAACGATACATACAGGAAAACTTGTCTTTCATTTCAAAATGTTTATATATAACATAATTCGAAAAAATTAAAACTATATGCTATTATTTCTGTTTGATTTTTCATATTTAAGATACTATTATAAATGAATCCACTAAAAATACATTTTTTGTTTGAAAAAATCTTATGGTTGTTATTTATATATTTCTATTTATATA
>CM063506.1:30186964-30229464 GCA_032207245.1 Pardosa pseudoannulata
TATATTGACCAGTGTGTTTACTCGGACCGTATCATATATATATATATATATATATATATATATATATATATATATATATATATATATATATATATATATATATTTATGTGTGTGTGTCTGTGTATAGATATATATGTATGTATATATGTATGCGTTTATGTGTGTGTGTGTGGCTCAATCAACATATAAAGGGGATTCTCAATTCCTCTTTTCACCTCGAGTGTGTGCTGTTAAATACATACGTACACATATGTACAAGTATATATATGCATATACGAAAATGTGTGAATGGATAGTCTTTAAGTTTATTATAGCATATTGCGTGTTTACGGACTGAAATCCAGTACTATAGACACATTGCCCCGCTGCTTTAGGGTATCATCCAGAAGGTGAACTTTCAGTCTAACTTGACAGCAAGTTGATTTATTACAAGCCTCATATTGTTTTCTATCTTCCCATACACTTATATTCGCATAAATATTAATGAAATTATAAAATCACCCAGAGACTCACGTACGCATGCATAAGCAAACCAGTTAAAATATCTTCCGAGAAACTAGTTAGGCATAATCTAGACTTCTTTAATATGTCTTAAAAAATGAAAAATATCCCTTCCTCCGTCATATTCCCTTATCATTAGATCTCACCCAAAATTGCGAAAACTGCCAGTAATCCAAGAAAACACCGATGCCGAGCTCAGTACTGGTTTCCGAAAATTATCGACATTGAAGCTGGGGTGCAGGAAGTACGCATGAGCACCGCTTTTGTCAATAGCCGAGCATCATCAGACCACGTGACAGCAAAAATAGGTATACTTAATAATAGCCCATAATGCCGCGTAAATTTTTCTTCATTGTCCTCAGAATACTGAATTTTGCGCGCACATGTCTTTTCTTGTTTATTATTTTTTTTTCATTTAGCCTGCTTATGAATAAAATATTGGCCTGTGGTCTGTGTAGCGTGAAATCCAGACAGATATTCCGAAGACGTTTGAGAAGTGGAAATCTGGAGAGCTCCTTGATATGCCTTGACACCTCCAGATGAAGGAGACGGCAATTTTGAAGCTTTATTGAGCTTGAGGCCGTAACTTGTGTTATTTGTTACAATTACATGTGCCCCCGAGGGAATTGATGCTTGATTTTGAACCATAATGCGTGTTACACTGCCTATGATACATCCGGTATCGAGCTGTGATTCTACTTCATATATGAGATTGAAGTATTTTACTTGAATTTAATTTTAAAATGTAAATTGTGAGAAATGAATTTCGGACGAGTAATTTTCACTTCCAAAGTATCACAAATTAGAATAAAGTAAAGGATTATTTGAGAGAATAAATTTACTCTTTTTATTGATATTAATTTATGTTATTTGTTACAATTACATGTGCCCAAGAGGCAATAAATGCTTGATTTTGAACCATAATGCTGTTTACACTATGATACATCTAGTATCGAGCTGTGTTTCTACTTCATATATGAGATTGAAGCGTTTTACTTGAATTTAATTTTAAAATGTGAATTGTGAGAAAGGAATTTCGAAAGAGTAATTTTCACTTTCAAAGTGTCACAATTTAGAATAAAGTAAAGGATTATTTGAGAGAAAAAATTTACTCTTTTGAAAGATTGATATTAATTTGTGTTAAATGTTACAATTACATGTGCCCCAGAGTGAACAGATGCTTAATTTTGAACTATAATGCGTGTTACACTGCCTATGATACATCCCGTATCGAGATCTGTTTACAGCTTATGTATTAGACTGTAAAGTTTTACTTTGATTTAATTTTAAAATTGAATTGTGAGAAAGGAATTTCGAAAGAGTAATTTTCCTTTTCAAAACATCACAATTTAAAATAAAATAAAGAATGATTTGACAGAAAAATTTTACTCTTTTGAAAGATTGATATCAATTTGCGTTATTTGTTACAATTACATGTGCCCCAGAGGGAACAGATGTTTGATTTTGAACCATAATGCGTGTTACACTGCCTATGATACATCCGGTATCGAGCTGTGTTTCTACTTCATATATGAGATTGAAGTATTTTACTTGAATTTAATTTTAAAATGTAAATTGTGAGAAATGAATTTCGGACGAGTAATTTTCACTTTCAAAACATCATCATTTAGAATAAAGTAAAAGATTATTTGACAGAAAAAATTTACTTATTGAAAGATTGATATTGTATTTTTTGTTACAATCATGTGCCCCAGAGTGAATTGATGCTTGATTTTGAACTATAATGCGAGTTAACACTGCTTATGATACATCCGGTATCGACTTCTCTTTATAGTTTATATATCAGACTGGAATGCTTTACTTTATTTTAATTTTAAAAGATGAATTGTGAGAAATGAATTTTGAACGAGTAAATTTCAATTTCAAAGCATCACAATTTAGAATAAAGCAAAGGGTGATTTGACAGAAAACATTTACTCTTTTTAAAGACTGATATTGTGTTATTTCTTAAAATTACATGTACCCCAGAGGGAATAGATTTTTGATTTTGAACCATAATGCCTGTTACACTGCCTATGATACATCCGGTATCCAGCTATGTTTATACTTCATATATGACATTGAAGTATTTTACTTGAATTTAATTTTAAATGTGAATTGTGAGAAATTAATTTCCAACGAGTAATTTTCACTTTCAAAGCATCAAAATTTACAATGAAGTAAAAGATTATTTGACAGAAAGAGTTTACTCTTTTGATAGATTGATATTAATTTATGTTATGTGTTACAATTCCATGTGCCCCAGAAGGAATTGATGTTTGATTTTGAACCATAATGCGTGTTAACACTGCTTATGATACATCCGGTATCAAGCTGTGTTTCTACTTCATGTATGAAATTGAAGCGTTTTCTTTGAATTTAATTTTAAATTGTGAATTGTGAGAAATGAATTTCGAAAGAGTAATTTTCATTTTCAAAGCATCACAATTCAGAATAAAGTAAAGTATTAGTTCACAGAAAAATTTACTCTTTTTAAAGATTGATATTAATTTGTGTTATTTGTTACAATTACATGTGCACCAGAGGGAATTGATGCTTGATTTTGAACCATAATGTCTGTTACACTGCCTATGATACATCCGGTATCCAGCTCTGTTTATACTTCATATATGAGATTGAAGTGTTTTACTTGAATTTAATTTTAAAATGTGAAATTGTGAGAAATGAATTTCTAAAGAGTTATTTTCATTTTCAAAGCATCCCAATTTAGAATAGAGTAAAAGATTATTTGATAGAAAAAAATCACTATTTTGAAAGATTGATATTAATTTGCGTTATTCATTACAATTACATGTGCCCCCGAGGGAATTGATGCTTGATTTTGAACTATAATGCGTGATGCACTACCTATGATACATACGGTATCGAGATCTGTTTATAGTTTATATATGAGACTGGAATATTTTACTTTAATTTAATTTTAAAATGTGAATTGCGAGAAATAAAATTCGAACGTGTAATTTTCACTTTCAAAGCATCACAATTTAGAATAAAGTAAAGGATTATTTGACAAAAAAATTTACTCTTTTGAAAGATTGATATTAATTTGTGTTATTTGTTACAATTACATGTGCCCCATAGGAAATACATGCTTGATTTTGTACCATTATGACTGTTAACACTGTTTATGGTACATCCGGTATCGAGATCTGTTTATAGTTTATATGTGAGACTGGAATGTTTTATTTTAATTTAATTTTAAAATGGGAATGAGAAGTGAATTTCGAAAGAGAAATTTTCACTTTCAAAGCATCCCAATTTACAATAAATTAAAGGATTGTTTGACAGAACAATTTTACTCTTTTGAAAGATTGATCTTAATTTTTGTTATTTGTTACAATTACATATGCCCCATAGGGAATTGATGCTTGATTTTAAACCATAATGCTTGTTGCACTGCCTATGATTCATGCGGTATCGAGCTGTGTTTTACTGCATATATGAGATTGAAGCGTTTTACTTTAATTTAATTTTAAAATGTAAATTATTTGAAATGAATTTCGATTCTACTAATTTTTACTTTCAAAGCATCCCAATTTAGAATAAAGTAAAAGCTTATTTGACAGAAAAAAATTACTATTTTGAAAGACTGATATTAATTTGCGTTATTCGTTACAATTACATGTGCCCCCGAGGGAATTGATGCTTGATTTTGAACCATAATGCGTGATGCACTGCCTATGATACATCCGGTATCGAGATCTGTTTATAGTTTATATATGAGACTGGAATGTTTTACTTTAATTTAATTTTAAAATATAAATTGTGAGAAATGAATTTCGAACGAATAATTTTCACTTTCAAAGCATCACAATTTAGAATAAAGTAAAAAATTATTTGACAGAAAAAATTTACTCTTTTGAAAGATTGATATTAATTTGTGTCATTTGTTACAATTACAAGTGCCCAGATGGAATAGATGCTTGATTTTGTACCATTATGACTGTTAACACTGTTTATGGTACATCCGGTATCGAGATCTGTTTATAGTTTATATGTGAGACTGGAATGTTTTATTTTAATTTAATTTTAAAATGGGAATGAGAAGTGAATTTCGAAAGAGAAATTTTCACTTTCAAAGCATCCCAATTTACAATAAATTAAAGGATTGTTTGACAGAACAATTTTACTCTTTTGAAAGATTGATCTTAATTTTTGTTATTTGTTACAATTACATATGCCCCATAGGGAATTGATGCTTGATTTTAAACCATAATGCTTGTTGCACTGCCTATGATTCATGCGGTATCGAGCTGTGTTTTACTGCATATATGAGATTGAAGCGTTTTACTTTAATTTAATTTTAAAATGTGAAATGTGAGAATTGAATTTGGAACGAGTAATTTTCACTTTCAAAGCATCACAAAAGAAAATAAAGTAAAAGTTTATTTGACAGAAAAGATTTACTCTTTTGAAAGGTTGATATTGCGTTATTTGTTATAATTTCATGTGCCTCAGAGGGAATAGATGCTTGATTTTAAATCATAATGCTTATTAACACTGAGTATGATACATCTGGTATCCAGATTTGTTTATAGTTTATATATAAGACTGGAATGTTTTACTTTAATTTTATTTTAAAATGTACATATTGAGATATTAATTTCGAACGAGTAATTTTCACTTTCAAAGTATCACAAAAGAAAATAAAGTAAAAGTTTATTTGACAGAAAAAATTTACTCTTTTGAAAGGTTGATATTGCGTTATTTGTTATAATTTCATGTGCCCCAGAGGGAATAGATGCTTGATTTTAAATCATAATGCTTATTAACACTGAGTATGATACATTTGGTATCCAGATTTGTTTATAGTTTATATATAAGACTGGAATGTTTTACTTTAATTTTATTTTAAAATGTACATATTGAGATATTAATTTCGAACGAGTAATTTTCACTTTCAAAGTATCACAAAAGAAAATAAAGTAAAAGTTTATTTGACAGAAAAAATTTGCTCTTTTGAAAGGTTGATATTGCGTTATTTGTTATAATTTCATATGCCCCAGAGGGAATAGATGCTTGATTTTAAATCATAATGCTTATTAACACTGAGTATGATACATTTGGTATCCAGATTTGTTTATAGTTTATGTATAAGACTGGAATGTTTTACTTTAATTTTATTTTAAAATGTACATATTGAGATATTAATTTCGAACGAGTAATTTTCACTTTCAAAGTATCACAAAAGAAAATAAAGTAAAAGTTTATTTGACAGAAAAAATTTACTCTTTTGAAAGGTTGATATTGCGTTATTTGTTATAATTTCATGTGCCTCAGAAAGGAATAGATGCTTGATTTTAAATCATAATGCTTATTAACACTGAGTATGATACATCTGGTATCCAGATTTGTTTATAGTTTATATATAAGACTGGAATGTTTTACTTTAATTTTATTTTAAAATGTACATATTGAGATATTAATTTCGAACGAGTAATTTTTCACTTTCAAAGTATCACAAAAGAAAATAAAGTAAAAGTTTATTTGACAGAAAAAATTTTACTCTTTTGAAAGGTTGATATTGCGTTATTTGTTATAATTTCATGTGCCCCAGAGGGAATAGATGCTTGATTTTAAATCATAATGCTTATTAACACTGAGTATGATACATTTGGTATCCAGATTTGTTTATAGTTTATATATAAGACTGGAATGTTTTACTTTAATTTTATTTTAAAATGTACATATTGAGATATTAATTTCGAACGAGTAATTTTCACTTTCAAAGTATCACAAAAGAAAATAAAGTAAAAGTTTATTTGACAGAAAAAGATTTACTCTTTTGAAAGGTTGATATTGCGTTATTTGTTATAATTTCATGTGCCCCAGAGGGAATAGATGCTTGATTTTAAATCATAATGCTTATTAACACTGAGTATGATACATCTGGTATCCATATTTGTTTATAGTTTATATATAAGACTGGAATGTTTTACTTTAATTTTATTTTAAAATGTACATATTGAGATATTAATTTCGAACGAGTAATTTTCACTTTCAAAGTATCACAAAAGAAAATAAAGTAAAAGTTTATTTGACAGAAAAAATTTACTCTTTTGAAAGGTTGATATTGCGTTATTTGTTATAATTTCATGTGCCCCAGAGGGAACAGATGTTTGATTTTTAAATCATAATGCTTATTAACACTGAGTATGATACATTTGGTATCCAGATTTGTTTATAGTTTATATATAAGACTGGAATGTTTTACTTTAATTTTATTTTAAAATGTACATATTGAGATATTAATTTCGAACGAGTAATTTTCACTTTCAAAGTATCACAAAAGAAAATAAAGTAAAAGTTTATTTGACAGAAAAGATTTACTCTTTTGAAAGGTTGATATTGCGTTATTTGTTATAATTTCATGTGCCTCAGAGAATAGATGCTTGATTTTAAATCATAATGCTTATTAACACTGAGTATGATACATCTGGTATCCAGATTTGTTTATAGTTTATATATAAGACTGGAATGTTTTACTTTAATTTTATTTTAAAATGTACATATTGAGATATTAATTTCGAACGAGTAATTTTCACTTTCAAAGTATCACAAAAGAAAATAAAGTAAAAGTTTATTTGACAGAAAAAATTTACTCTTTTGAAAGGTTGATATTGCGTTATTTGTTATAATTTCATGTGCCCCAGAGGGAATAGATGCTTGATTTTAAATCATAATGCTTATTAACACTGAGTATGATACATCTGGTATCCATATTTGTTTATAGTTTATATATAAGACTGGAATGTTTTACTTTAATTTTATTTTAAAATGTACATATTGAGATATTAATTTCGAACGAGTAATTTTCACTTTCAAAGTATCACAAAAGAAAATAAAGTAAAAGTTTATTTGACAGAAAAAATTTACTCTTTTGAAAGGTTGATATTGCGTTATTTGTTATAATTTCATGTGCCCCAGAGGGAATAGATGCTTGATTTTAAATCATAATGCTTATTAGCACTGAGTATGTCACATTTGGTATCCAGATTTGTTTATAGTTTATATATAAGACTGGAATGTTTTACTTTAATTTTATTTTAAATTGTACATATTGAGATATTAATTTCGAACGAGTAATTTTCACTTTCAAAGTATCACAAAAGAAAATAAAGTAAAAGTTTATTTGACAGAAAAGATTTACTCTTTTGAAAGGTTGATATTGCGTTATTTGTTATAATTTCATGTGCCTCAGAGAGAATAGATGCTTGATTTTAAATCATAATGCTTATTAGCACTGAGTATGATACATTTGGTATCCAGATTTGTTTATAGTTTATATATAAGACTGGAATGTTTTACTTTAATTTTATTTTAAAATGTACATATTGAGATATTAATTTCGAACGAGTAATTTTCACTTTCAAAGTATCACAAAAGAAAATAAAGTAAAAGTTTATTTGACAGAAAAAATTTACTCTTTTGAAAGGTTGATATTGCGTTATTTGTTATAATTTCATGTGCCCCAGAGGGAATAGATGCTTGATTTTAAATCATAATGCTTATTAACACTGAGTATGATACATCTGGTATCCATATTTGTTTATAGTTTATATATAAGACTGGAATGTTTTACTTTAATTTTATTTTAAAATGTACATATTGAGATATTAATTTCGAACGAGTAATTTTCACTTTCAAAGTATCACAAAAGAAAATAAAGTAAAAGTTTATTTGTAAGAAAAAATTTACTCCTTTGAAAGGTTGATATTGCGTTATTTTGTTATAATTTCATATGCCCCAGAGGGAATAGATGCTTGATTTTAAATCATAATGCTTATTAGCACTGAGTATGATACATTTGGTATCCAGATTTGTTTATAGTTTATATATAAGACTGGAATGTTTTACTTTAATTTTATTTTAAAATGTACATATTGAGATATTAATTTCGAACGAGTAATTTTTACTTTCAAAGTATCACAAAAGAAAATAAAGTAAAAGTTTATTTGACAGAAAAGATTTACTCTTTTGAAAGGTTGATATTGCGTTAATGTTATAATTTCATGTGCCCCAGAGGGAATAGATGCTTGATTTTAAATCATAATGCTTATTAACACTGAGTATGATACATTTGGTATCCAGATTTGTTTATAGTTTATATATAAGACTGGAATGTTTTACTTTAATTTTATTTTAAAATGTACATATTGAGATATTAATTTCGAACGAGTAATTTTTACTTTCAAAGTATCACAAAAGAAAATAAAGTAAAAGTTTATTTGACAGAAAAGATTTACTCTTTTGAAAGGTTGATATTGCGTTATTTGTTATAATTTCATGTTCCCCAGAGGGAATAGATGCTTGATTTTAAATCATAATGCTTATTAGCACTGAGTATGATACATGTGGTATCCAGATTTGTTTAAAGTTTATATATAAGACTGGAATGTTTTACTTTAATTTTATTTTAAAATGTACATATTGAGATATTAATTTCGAACGAGTAATTTTTACTTTCAAAGTATCACAAAAGAAAATAAAGTAAAAGTTTATTTGACAGAAAGATTTACTCTTTTGAAAGGTTGATATTGCGTTATTTGTTATAATTTCATGTGCCCCAGAGGGAATAGATGTTTGATTTTAAATCATAATGCTTATTAGCACTGAGTATGATACATTTGGTATCCAGATTTGTTTATAGTTTATATATAAGAACTGGAATGTTTTACTTTAATTTTATTTTAAATTGTACATATTGAGATATTAATTTCGAACGAGTAATTTTCACTTTCAAAGTATCACAAAAGAAAATAAAGTAAAAGTTTATTTGACAGAAAAAATTTACTCTTTTGAAAGGTTGATATTGCGTTATTTGTTATAATTTCATGTGCCCCAGAGGGAATAGATGCTTGATTTTAAATCATAATGCTTATTAACACTGAGTATGATACATTTGGTATCCAGATTTGTTTATAGTTTATATATAAGACTGGAAATGTTTTACTTTAATTTTATTTTAAAATGTACATATTGAGATATTAATTTCGAACGAGTAATTTTTACTTTCAAAGTATCACAAAAGAAAATAAAGTAAAAGTTTATTTGACAGAAAAGATTTACTCTTTTGAAAGGTTTGATATTGCGTTATTTGTTATAATTTCATGTGCCTCAGAAAGAATAGATGCTTGATTTTAAACCATAATGCTTATTAACACTGAGTATGATACATCTGGTATCCATATTTGTTTATAGTTTATATATAAGACTGGAATGTTTTACTTTAATTTTATTTTAAAATGTACATATTGAGATATTAATTTCGAACGAGTAATTTTCACTTTCAAAGTATCACAAAAGAAAAGAAAATAAAGTAAAAGTTTATTTGACAGAAAAAATTTACTCTTTTGAAAAGGTTGATATTAAGTTATTTGTTATAATTTCATGTGCCCCAGAGGGAATAGATGCTTGATTTTAAATCATAATGCTTATTAGCACTGAGTATGATACATTTGGTATCCAGATTTGTTTATAGTTTATATATAAGACTGGAATGTTTTTACTTTAATTTTATTTTAAAATGTACATATTGAGATATTAATTTCGAACGAGTAATTTTTACTTTCAAAGTATCACAAAAGAAAATAAAGTAAAAGTTTATTTGACAGAAAAGATTTACTCTTTTGAAAGGTTGATATTGCGTTATTTGTTATAATTTCATGTGCCTCAGAGGGAATAGATGCTTGATTTTAAATCATAATGCTTATTAACACTGAGTATGATACATCTGTTATTCCAGATTTGTTTATAGTTTATATATAAGACTGGAATGTTTTACTTTAATTTTATTTTAAAATGTACATATTGAGATATTAATTTCGAACGAGTAATTTTCACTTTAAAGTATCACAAAAGAAAATAAAGTAAAATATTATTTGACAGAAAAAACTTAATCTTTTGAAAGATTGATATTGTGTTATTTGTTATAATTTCATGTGCCCCAGAGGGAACAGATGTTTGATTTTTAAATCATAATGCTTATTAGCACTGAGTATGATACATTTGGTATCCAGATTTGTTTATAGTTTATATATAAGACTGGAATGTTTTACTTTTAATTTTATTTTAAAATGTACATATTGAGATATTAATTTCGAACGAGTAATTTTTTACTTTCAAAGTATCACAAAAGAAAATAAAGTAAAAGTTTATTTGACAGAAAAGATTTACTCTTTTGAAAGGTTGATATTGCGTTATTTGTTATAAATTTCATGTGCCTCAGAGAGAATAGATGCTTGATTTTAAATCATAATGCTTATTAACACTGAGTATGACACATCTGGTATCCAGATTTGTTTATAGTTTATATATAAGACTGGAATGTTTTACTTTAATTTTATTTTAAAATGTACATATTGAGATATTAATTTCGAACGAGTAATTTTTCACTTTCAAAGTATCACAAAAGAAAATAAAGTAAAAGTTTATTTGACAGAAAAAATTTTACTCTTTTGAAAGGTTGATATTGCGTTATTTGTTATAAATTTCATGTGCCCCAGAGGGAATAGATGCTTGATTTTAAATCATAATGCTTATTAGCACTGAGTATGATACATGTGGTATCCAGATTTGTTTATAGTTTATATATAAGACTGGAATGTTTTACTTTAATTTTATTTTAAAATGTACATATTGAGATATTAATTTCGAACGAGTAATTTTTACTTTTCAAAGTATCACAAAAGAAAATAAAGTAAAAGTTTATTTGACAGAAAAGATTTACTCTTTTGAAAGGTTGATATTGCGTTATTTGTTATAATTTCATATGCCCCAGAGGGAATAGATGCTTGATTTTAAATCATAATGCTTATTAGCACTGAGTATGTCACATTTGGTATCCAGATTTGTTTATAGTTTATATATAAGACTGGAATGTTTTACTTTAATTTTTATTTTAAATTGTACATATTGAGATATTAATTTCGAACGAGTAATTTTCACTTTCAAAGTATCACAAAAGAAAATAAAGTAAAATATTATTTGACAGAAAAAATTTAATCTTTTGAAAGGTTGATATTGCGTTATTTGTTATAATTTCATGTGCCCCAGAGGGAACAGATGTTTGATTTTAAATCATAATGCTTATTAACACTGAGTATGATACATTTGGTATCCAGATTTGTTTATAGTTTATATATAAGACTGGAATGTTTTACTTTAATTTTATTTTAAAAATGTACATATTGAGATATTAATTTCGAACGAGTAATTTTCACTTTCAAAGCATCACAAAAGAAAATAAAGTAAAAGTTTATTTGACAGAAAAGATTTACTCTTTTGAAAGGTTGATATTGCGTTATTTGTTATAATTTCATGTGCCTCAGAGGGAATAGATGCTTGATTTTAAATCATAATGCTTATTAACACTGAGTTATGATACATCTGGTATCCAGATTTGTTTATAGTTTTATATATAAGACTGGAATGCTTTACTTTAATTATATTTTAAAATGTACATATTGAGATATTAATTTCGAACGAGTAATTTTCACTTTCAAAGTATCACAAAAGAAAATAAAGTAAAAGTTTATTTGACAGAAAAAAATTTACTCTTTGAAAGGTTGATATTGCGTTATTTGTTATAATTTCATTGTGCCCCAGAGGGAATAGATGCTTGATTTTAAATCATAATGCTTATTAACACTGAGTATGATACATTTGGTATCCAGATTTGTTTATAGTTTATATATAAGACTGGAATGTTTTTACTTTAATTTTTATTTTAAATTGTACATATTGAGATATTAATTTCGAACGAGTAATTTTTACTTTCAAAGTATCACAAAAGAAAATAAAGTAAAAGTTTATTTGACAGAAAAGATTTACTCTTTTGAAAGGTTGATATTGCGTTATTTGTTATAATTTCATGTGCCTCAGAGGGAATAGATGCTTGATTTTAAATCATAATGCTTATTAACACTGAGTATGATACATTTGGTATCCAGATTTGTTTATAGTTTATATATAAGACTGGAATGTTTTACTTTAATTTTATTTTAAAATGTACATATTGAGATATTAATTTCTAACGAGTAATTTTTACTTTCAAAGTATCACAAAAGAAAATAAAGTAAAAGTTTATTTGACAGAAAAGATTTACTCTTTTGAAAGGTTGATATTGCGTTATTTGTTTATAATTTCATGTGCCTCAGAGGGAATAGATGCTTGATTTTAAATCATAATGCTTATTAACACTGAGTATGATACATCTGGTATCCATATTTGTTTATAGTTTATATATGAGTCTGGAATGTTTTACTTTAATTTTTATTTTAAAATGTACATATTGAGATATTAATTTCGAACGAGTAATTTTCACTTTCAAAGTATCACAAAAGAAAATAAAGTAAAAGTTTATTTGACAGAAAAAATTTACTCTTTTGAAAGGTTGATATTGCGTTATTTTGTTATAATTTCATGTGCCCCAGAGGGAATAGATGCTTGATTTTTAAATCATAATGCTTATTAGCACTGAGTATGATACATTTGGTATCCAGATTTGTTTATAGTTTATATATGAGTCTGGAATGTTTTACTTTAATTTAATTTTCAAATGTACATATTGAGATATTAATTTCGAACGAGTAATTTTTACTTTCAAAGTATCACAAAAGAAAATAAAGTAAAAGTTTATTTGACAGAAAAGATTTACTCTTTTGAAAGGTTGATATTGCGTTATTTGTTATAATTTCATGTGCCTCAGAGAGAATAGATGCTTGATTTTAAATCATAATGCTTATTAACACTGAGTATGATACATCTGGTATCCAGATTTGTTTATAGTTTTATATATAAGACTGGAATGTTTTACTTTAATTTTATTTTAAAATGTACATATTGAGATATTAATTTCGAACGAGTAATTTTCACTTTCAAAGTATCACCAAAGAAAATAAAGTAAAAGTTTATTTGACAGAAAAAATTTACTCTTTTGAAAGGTTGATATTTGCGTTATTTGTTATAATTTCATGTGCCCCAGAGGGAATAGATGCTTGATTTTAAATCATAATGCTTATTAGCACTGAGTATGATACATGTGGTATCCAGATTTGTTTATAGTTTATATAAGACTGGAATGTTTTACTTTAATTTTATTTTAAAATGTACATATTGAGATATTAATTTCGAACGAGTAATTTTCACTTTCAAAGTATCACAAAAGAAAATAAAGTAAAAGTTTATTTGACAGAAAAAATTTACTCTTTGAAAGGTTGATATTGCGTTATTTGTTATAATTTCATGTGCCCCAGAGGGAATAGATGCTTGATTTTAAATCATAATGCTTATTAACACTGAGTATGATACATTTGGTATCCAGATTTGTTTATAGTTTATGTATAAGACTGGAATGTTTTACTTTAATTTTATTTTAAAATGTACATATTGAGATATTAATTTCGAACGAGTAATTTTTACTTTCAAAGTATCACAAAAGAAAATAAAGTAAAAGTTTATTTGACAGAAAAGATTTACTCTTTTGAAAGGTTGATATTGCGTTATTTGTTATAATTTCATGTTCCCCAGAGGGAATAGATGCTTGATTTTAAATCATAATGCTTATTAACACTGAGTATGATACATCTGGTATCCAGATTTGTTTATAGTTTATATATAAGACTGGAATGTTTTACTTTAATTTTATTTTAAAATGTACATATTGAGATATTAATTTCGAACGAGTAATTTTCACTTTCAAAGTATCACAAAAGAAAATAAAGTAAAAGTTTATTTGACAGAAAAAATTTACTCTTTTGAAAGGTTGATATTGCGTTATTTGTTATAATTTCATGTGCCCCAGAGGGAATAGATGCTTGATTTTAAATCATAATGCTTATTAACACTGAGTATGATACATCTGGTATCCAGATTTGTTTATAGTTTATATATAAGACTGGAATGTTTTACTTTAATTTTATTTTAAAATATACATATTGAGATATTAATTTCGAACGAGTAATTTTCACTTTCAAAGTATCACAAAAGAAAATAAAGTAAAAGTTTATTTGACAGAAAAAATTTACTCTTTTGAAAGGTTGATATTGCGTTATTTGTTATAATTTCATGTGCCCCAGAGGGAATAGATGCTTGATTTTAAATCATAATGCTTATTAACACTGAGTATGATACATCTGGTATCCAGATTTGTTTATAGTTTATATATAAGACTGGAATGTTTTACTTTAATTTTATTTTAAAATGTACATTTTGAGAAATTAATTTCGAACGAGTAATTTTCACTTTCAAAGCATCACAACTTAGAATAAAGTAAAGGATTATTTAACAAAAAAATTTACTCTTTTGAAAGATTGATAATAATTTGTGTTATTTGTTACAATTACATGTGCCCCATAGAAAATACATGCTTGATTTTGTACCATTATGACTGCTAACACTGTTTATGGTACATCCGGTATCGAGATCTGTTTATAGTTTATATGTGAGACTGGAATGTTTTATTTTAATTTAATTTTAAAATGTGAATGAGAAGTGAATTTCGAAAGAGAAATTTTCACTTTCAAAGCATCTCAATTTACAATAAATTAAAGGATTGTTTGACAGAACAATTTTACTCTTTTGAAAGATTGATCTTAATTTGTGTTATTTGTTACAATTACATATGTCCCATAGGGAATTGATGCTTGATTTTAAACCATAATGCGTGTTAACACTGCTTATGATACATCCGATATCGAGCTGTGTTTCTACTTTATATATGAGATTGAAGTGTTTTACTTGAATTTAATTTTAAAATGTGAATTGTGAGAAATGAATTTCGAACGAGTAATTTTCATTTTCAAAATATCACAATTTAGAATAAAGTAAAGGATGGTTTGACAAAAAAAAAAATACACTTTAGGGAGATTCATATTAATTTATTTAAATTTGATTTTTACTTATCCACAGAGGATTAATGTAAAGAGTGCAAATAACCTTATTTGTTTAAATTGCATTTGCTTCAAAAGTATCTGATGTTGGATTCTGTATCTTAATGCGTACTAACCCTGCCTGTGATATATCCTGCAATATATTAATCTGTAAATCTATTTTATATACTGGTCTTATTAATATTCTATTTAAATGTCAATTTTAAATCTTAATTGTAAATTATTAAATACGTACAAGAGAATTTAACTCTCAAAATATCTCATGATATGTGATAAATTTTTTTCTATTTACAAAGGTTGATATTTATTTATATTTAATTTGTTTTTAACTCATCCCTTCTTAATATAAATAACTAGATATTTAATCATCCCCTAAAGGTAAATTATAAGCTTGCAAATAACATTATTTGTTATAATTAAATTTGCCCCAGAAGGAATTGATGATAGATGTACAATAATGCTGCTTATGATATAGCCAACAATGCATACACTCAAGAGCCGAAACTTTATAGCCACCTGTCAATAACGAGTTTTCCCAGCTTTGGCTAGCAACACAGCTTCAACCCGCCTTGGCATAGATGCCAAAAGTCCTTGGATGGCCGGAGACAGATTGTACCAGTTGTTTAAGCAACGGTTACGCAAATCCGAGATATAGCAAATTTGTGGTCTTTAAACTCTGAGCTACCGTCTCATGGCATCCCAAATGTGTTCTATCGGATTGAGAGCCGGTGAGTTAGGCAGTCAGGACATTAACTGGAATTTAGCATCATGTTTTTGGAACCACTCCAACATAATTTTAGCCTCGTCTACTGCTAGTTTCACCGTCATTCATCCAGTTTGCATAAGTACTAACAACTATAGATCGCCAACAACTTATGAGTCGTTCAGTTTCGGAAATACTTGTTCTGAGCCTTCGAGCCATTATAATCTGCCCTCTATCTATCTATCTATCTATCTATCTATCTCTATATATATATAGTGACGCCCAGTGGCGTTGGGTTAGCGCTTTTACGACACAAGTCCGAGGTTCGATCCCCGGGCTGGGCAAGGTTGACTCAGCCTTTCATCCCTTCAGTGAGTAGAGAAATTGAGAACCAAGCATACTTGGGAACTAAACACTGGGTGTTCCGCGTAAGATTGACCACCTAACCTGAACTTCGCACACCAGGGCCTTTGGTCACGCAAACAGAGATTGGCACCGTAAGCCTTGGCCCCCTAGGGGCTGTTGCGCATTAAAAATATATATATACATACATACATACATACATACATACATATATATATATATATATATATATATATATATATATATATATATATATATATATATCCATGAATGTGTATGTAATTATGAGGGAAAAGACATCAATATTAAATAAATATTCTTGAGGTAAGTAACTTTAGCTAACGTTGTTTTTAATTTTCCATTTTTAATTGTAAATATTTGAATATAATATTAAACAGACCAGAATATGTTCGTTAATGGTATCGCTAAATATTAATTAAAGATTTATTTTTGAAATATGGAATGCAAAAACAATCAAAACCTCAACGTCTTAAATTTATTGATTTTTTCTTCCTTCATTCAGCTTTAGGGTTGTAATGGTGACTTAGCAATAAACGTGTTGTTTCATACACTTTTATATTATAGTTCATAATAAGCCTCTTAAAATGTTACTGTAGATGCATTTAACCTTGAGTTATTTGTGATGCAATGCTGAAACTCTACTAAACATATTATTCTTTACTTTAAGACACAGTATTCCTTTACTTTTGAAGAAATTTGGTTTAAAACTTGTTATATTTGAATTGCTAATGAATTAAGAAATAAAACTATGAATAAAAAGCAAAAATAGTTTTTTATTATCCATTAGACTAAAATAGATATAACTGATATGTATGGAACGTGTGATTTTGAAACTGCATGCAGTGTTCTTGTGAGTTCTTCAGAAAAGCAAGATCGTCTATTAATTAATAATTGTACAGATTCCAATAATTTGAAAAAATAAATAGAATCATATAATTGCTCTCTTAGTTTTTAATAATTAAATATTGTTATTATTTTATTGTATTCTTTTATAAAGTAACAAATTTATTTAAAACACTAGCCCTTTATTATTTTTATTTGAAGCGAACATCCAAACTTTTAAAAATGTAAATATTACTTTTATATCAAATTATTACCCTCACGTGAATAGAATATTTTAAGTTGAAGCATTTTATTTTTAATAATAAATAAATAGCTTATTTTTGTATGTTTAGTATATTATGCAAAAAAGGATAAAACTATACAAAAGTTGCAATAGTTTATAAATTTCTGTATTTGTATGTATATCAATTTATGCCCACCGCTTTATTACTGCCGAATAGAAATATGACCTATAAAGGTGATTAGGTTCCCTTCTCCTGGTATCAATACTTCCTGATAATTTTCATTAGACGAAAATTTTTTTAATGCTAAGAAATGAATGAAATCTAATAAACCAGTAAATGATTTTAAAGTAAAACGCAATGAAAATTAGGCAAGAGTAAATAAAAAAATTTAAATAATATGTAAAAGACTAAGTAAATATGTAAAAAGTAATATGCTATATTATTTTCGTGATCATGACAAGCCTTCTTTCAAATTCGCTAACCTTATAGGTGTTTTTTATACTAAATTCCTTATAGATTTAATTAATATTTGTACTTTTATAATATGATAAAAATAAATATAATTGTTTCTTCTTTGATCTAATGTATCTCAACTATATTATTATGACCTTATTAAATAAACGTTATGAAAACAATTTTTTCTCCCATTCAAAACAACCCATGTAGTTTCCGTTTCCGTAGGTACGTAGCTCATGTTACATAGTCTACGGAAACTACATGAATTATTTACTTTTACGTAATCTACTTTACGTTTTGTTCACGTAGTTGATGTTTAGATTAAAATAGGAAACTTAAAGAACCTGGATATAGAATTTACAGAAAAGACAATGAAGTTATAATTAAGTAGAACTCTGACTAATTTAGAGCTCAATTTATTTTAAGAAAATTTTTTGGTCTTACCTTTATTACAAATGAATTAAATATAATATTAAATCTCACGTTGAATAATAAAATTATTTTCAAGCATCACCAATAGTTTCTTTTTTTAAAGCCAATAAATTAGTAAATAGTTAAAAATGCAACACTTTCTTAAACAAATGTCAAAGAAACTGTAAAGAAATTAAAAATAAAAAAGAT
Organism: Pardosa pseudoannulata; assembly: GCA_032207245.1. Classification (NCBI taxonomy): domain Eukaryota; kingdom Metazoa; phylum Arthropoda; class Arachnida; order Araneae; family Lycosidae; genus Pardosa; species Pardosa pseudoannulata. The sequence continues at coordinate 30,205,609 of CM063506.1, forward strand.
CAACAATACTGAATAGATGAATAATAAATAATATTATTCGTTATTTTACACAATTTTTTTTAATTATAACACACATTTCTTCAAATTCACTAAAATGATGACCAATAGAAACTCTTTGTAAGGTCAATAAAAATTTATAAAATTTGTTTGATAGTTACGCTGAATAAAAGGATAAAAAATATAATTGTGTTTTTGCCCTGAAGTGTCGTATCTATAGTATTATCACCTTGTTAAAGCTACGTTATCAAAAAAAAGTTTTTTTTATTTGGCACTGAAACATTAAATAATTCATGTAGTTTCCGTTTAGAAGGAAAACGATAGTTCTGTTTTTCGTTTTGTTCAAACAGTTGTCTTTGTATATAGGTTATGTAATTCATGTTTTTTTCCTATGAAATCGTAAATCATATTTTTAATACGCGTTATACATATATAGTCTACAAATAAAATGATGTTCTAATTTAGCTAATTTGTTTCAGAAAGTTGTCATTGATCAAGTATATTTACATGAAATAAAATAAAGTTATAATTTAACTAATTTGTTTCAGAAAGTTGTCACTGGTCAAGTATATTTACATGAAATAAAATAAAGTTATAATTTAGCTAATTTGTATCAGAAAGGTCTCATTGTTTAAGTATATTTATAACTCATTGAACATAGTATTAAATCTCATGTTAAATTCCAGAATTATTTTCTTCGAACGCTGTGAAAGTTTTCAAAAAAAAGCAAAGAAAGAAATAGTTAAAAATTTACCACTTTTCAAAAAAATATCAAGGAAACTGTGAAACAAATAGTACAATTACTGAATAAAATTAAATAGAGAAAAAAAATAAATAATATTGTTCTTTTTTCTGAAATAAAATCGGGCATTAAAATGCTAAATCCTTTATGTAATCCTATTTCGACATAATCCTGAGAAAAAATTGTCATGTTACTCTTCTTTATTTTTCCTTTGTTGTTTAAAATCTGAGACACCTTGGATATAGTCTACACAGTAAAACTTAATGACATTCTGATTTATCAAATTTGTTTAAAAAAATTCTAATTGATTCATTGTATTAGCGACTTAAGAGTTAAATATAATATAAAATCACATTCTGAATCTGAGAGGTATTTTAGAATTGTGAAAGAAATAAAATAAACAAGGAATTAAAAATTTAACCCTTTTTACAAATTAAAACGGATATAGTACCTTTCCAGACTTATAAAATGTTCATTAAAGTAGTTTATTTTAGTCCTTACCTCAAAATCACTATAATGAAGCCCCTAAAAATATTTATGATTTTAATAAATATTTATGAAATGTTTTTGATATATTTGTCATATAAAGTTATCATAATATATGTAATTGATTATTCTTCCTTAAGTATCAGAACTGCTGTTATTAACTTGTTAAATTTCCATTATTATACTTTCCTGCAATGAAATACTAAAAAATTCCCTAAGTTCCATTTTCGAATTCTATTAAAAAATTCACTGATTTATTTTTTTAGGTACCCCTCAATGTTTATTTTTATTTTTGTTTGAAATCTGAAATTTATGAATCCTTTATATAGAGTCTACATACAATGAAATTATGTTCTAATCTGATTAATTTGTTTCAGAGAGTTATAATTAATCGTATGTATAAATAACATATACGTTATCTGTATTACTATATTTCACACTGAAGCACAGAGTTATTTTTAAGTATTATGAAAGAAAAGGTTAATAAATAAAAAAATTTTAAAAGGAAATAAGGAAATAAATTTTAAAAATAACCAACTTTACTATTAAATCTGAATTTTTTTTTAAATAATACATGAAAATAAACATATAAGTTATCTGTATTACTATATTTCACCCTGAAGAACATAGTTATTTTCAAGTATTATGAAAGAAAAGGTTAATAAATAAATAAATTTTATAAGGAAATAAAAAAAAATGAATTTCAAAATAATCAACTTAGTATTAAATATGAAAAAAATATTAAAAAAAAATAATGCATGAAAATAAACATACAAGTTTTCTGTATTACTATATTTCATCTGAAGCACAGCATTATTTTCTAGCATTATGAAAGAAAAGGAATAAAAAGTAAATAAATTTTATAAGTAAATAAGCAAATGCATTTTAAAAATAACCAACTTTACTATTAAATCTGAAAAAAAGAAATTTTCTTAATAATGAATGAAAATAAACATATAAGTTTTCTGTATTACTATATTTCACCCTGAAGCAGAGTTATTTTCTAGCATTATGAAAGAAAAGGAAAAATAAGTAAATAAATTTTATAAGTAAATAAGCAAATGCCTTTTAAAAATAACCAACTTTACTATTAAATCTGAAAAAAAAACAATTTTTTTTTAAATAATGCACTAAAATAAACATATAAGTTATCTGTATTACTATATTTCACCCTGAAGCACAGCATTATTTTCTAGCATTATGAAAGAAAAGAAATAATAAGTAAATAAATTTTATAAGTAAATAAACAAATGCATTTTAAAAATAACCAACTTTACTATTAAATCTGAAAAAAAAAAGAAATTTTCTTAAAAATAATGCATGAAAATAAACATATAAGATATCTGTATTACTATATTTCTCTCTGAAACACAGAGTTATCTTCTAGTATTATGAAAGAAAAAGAATAATAAGTAAATAAATTTTATAAGTAAATAAACAAATGCATTTTAAAGTAACCAACTTCACTATTAAATCTGAAAAAAAAACAATTTTTTTTAAATAATGCACAAAATAAATAAATAATAAATAATACTTTTCATTGCTTGATTTTTTTAATGTTTATGAAAAGAATCCACAAAATATATCACAAAATCACTTATAAGAAGTACTCTCAATCAGTTATACTCTCAGTTTTACTTATACTCTTAATCAGTTTAATAAATATTTATGGAATTCTTTCATATTTATATCACATAAAATTATCAAAACTCACATAATCATATAATTCTTCTTCTTTTCTTTTCGGTATCGTAACTATTATTATCCCATTGTTGAATGTCTGTTATTGTAATAAAAAGTTTATTGCAAAAAAATTTTAAATAATTAACGTAGTTTCATCTCCGAATCCTCAGAAAGAAAAATGATATCCTGATTTTTATTTCTTATCACCGAAATGTTTACTTTTTGTTTGACACCTAACATTTATGAATACGGAATATACAGTATAAATATAATGTGACAATTTTTTATTTGTTTAAGGAAGCTCTAATTGTTCAAATATATCAATAACATATAAGTAAATAAATTTTATAAAGAAACAAATAATTTTTTAACTTATTAACTTTAATATTAAATCTGAAACAAACTGAGAAAAAAATAAAATTAAATAGATAAGCACTGAATAATATTTTACATTACTTATCTTTTTTCGGGATTAGGATACATGACACATAACAATCACTAATATGAAGACCATTAAATTTTTTTTATATTGATTAATAAATATTTATGAAATGTTTTTGATATCTACATCACATAAAATGATCAAATTGCATATAATTATTTCCCAGAGGTATCTTAACTATTATTATCCCATTGTTGAATCTGTTAATGTGATAAAACATTTCTTGCAATATAATTTTAAAAATTCCATGTATTTTCGTCTCTGAATACTCTGAAAGAAAAATGATATCCTGATTTTTTTTCTTAGGATCACTTAAATGTTTACTTTTATTTTGAGATCTGAAATTTGTGCATCCAGGATATACAGTCTACACACTATGTAATAATTTTTAATTTGTGTCAGGAAGATCTAATTATTCAAATATATCAAAAACATATAAGTAACATAAAAGTAAATAAATTTTATAAATAAAAGAGTAATTGAATGTTTAAATTTACCAACTTTAACGTTAAATCTGAAAGAAATTGAGAAAAAAATAAAATAAAATAGATAAGAAATGAATAATATTTTACATTACTTATCTTTTTTTTTCGGAATTAGGATACATGACACATAAAAATTACTAATAAAATGATACAAAAAATACATATAATTATTTCCCAGAGGTATCGTAACTATTATTATCCCATTGTTGAATCTCTGTTATTATAACAAAAAAATTCTTGCAATAAAATTTTAAAAATTCCACTTATTTTTGTCTCGTAATCCTCAGTAAGAAAAATGATATCCTGATTTTTTTCTTAGGATCACTTAAATGTTTACTTTTTTTTGACATCCGAAATTTATGCATCCAGGATATACAGGCTATACATAATATAATAATTTTTAATTTGTGTCAGAAGGCTCTAATTTTTCAAATATATCAAAAACATGTAAGTAACATAAAAGTAAATAAATTTTATAAATATAAGAGCGAATGAATTTTTAAATTTAGAAACTTTAACATTAAATCTAAAAAAAATGAAGACAAAAATAAAAATATATAGATAAGCAATAATTTATATTACTTATTTATTGTTTTTCCTCGATCAGTATACATGACACATAAAAATCACTAATATAAAGACCATTAAAATTTTTTAAATAATTTAATAAATATTTATGAAATAATTTGTCATTTACGTCACATAAAATGATCAAACTACATATAATTATTTCCCAGATGTATCATAACTATTATTATCAGCTTATTAAATCTTCTTTATCACAAAATTATTTTTCTTGCATTAAAATGCTGAATAATTCATGCAGTTTCGTCTTCGAATCCTCTGAAAAAAATTATATCCTGATTTATTTCTTAGGATCACCTTTTGTTTTGATTTACTTTTTGTTTGAATCTGAAATTTATGCATCCAGTATGTACAGTCTGCACATAATGTAATAATTTTTAATTTCTTTCAGGAAGCTGTAATTATTCAAATATATCAATAACATATAAGTAACATATTAGTAAATAAATTTTATAAGTAAACAAACAAATAATTTTTTTAATTTACTAATTTTAACATTAAATCTGAAAAAAACCGAGAAAAAAATAAAATAAATAGAAAAGCAGTATTTTACATTACTTGTTTATTTTTTACTGTGATCAGGATACATGACACATTAAAATCGTTAATATGAAGACCATTAATTTTTTTATATAGTTTAATTAATATTTATCAGATGTTTTTGTTATTTACCTCACATAAAATGATCAAAATGCATATAATTATTTCCCATATGTATCATAACTATTATTATCAGTTTATTAAATCTTCTTTATCGCAAATTTATTTTTCTTGCATTAAAATGCTAAATAATGCATGTAATTTCGTCTTCGAATCCTTTGAAAAAAAATTATATCGTGATTTATTTCTTTGGATCACCTTTTGTTTTGATTTACTTTTTGTTTGTCATCTGAAATTTATGCATTCAGGATGTACGGTCTACACATAATGTAATAATTTTTAATTTCTTTCAGGAAGCTCTAATTATCCAAATATATCAATAACATTTAAGTAATATATTAGTAAATAAATATTTTATAAGTAAACAAACAAATAATTTTTTTAATTTACCAACTTTAGCATTAAATCTCAAAGAAACGAAGAAAAAAGATAAAAATATATAGATGAGAAATATTTTACATTACTTGTTTATTTTTTTCCGTGATCAGGATACATGAAACATAAAATTCACTAATATGAAGACCATTAATTTCTTTTAATATAGATTAATAAATATTTATGAAATGTTTTTGTTATTTACGTCACATAAACTGATCAAAATACATATAATTATTTCCCAGAGGTATCGTAACTATTTTTATCCCATTGTTAATCTCTATTAACGTAATAAAAAATTTCTTGCAATAAAATTTTAAAAATTCCACTTATTTTCGTCTCCGAATCCTTTGAAAGAAAAATGCTATCCTGATTATTTTCTCAGGATCAACTAAATGTTTACTTTTTGTTTGATATCTGAAATTTATGCATCCAGTCTACACATAATGTAATAATTTTTAATTTGTTTCAGGAAGCTCTAATTATTCAAATATATTAATGACAAGTAAATAAATTTTATAAATAAACAAACAAATAATTTTTTTTTTTAATTTACCAACTTTAACATTAAATCTGAAAGAAACTTAGAAAAAAATTAAAATTAAATAGATAAGCAATGAATAATATTTTACATTACTTATCTTTTTTTCGGGATTAGGATACATAATACATAAAAATCACTAATATGAAGACCATTAATTTTTTTATATAGATTAATAAATATTTATGAAATGTTTTCGTTATTTACGTCACATAAAATGATCAAAATATATATATAATTATTTCCCAGAGGTATCGTAACTATTATTATCCCACTGTTGAATCTCTGTTAATGTAATAAAAAATTTCTTGCAATAAAAGTTTTAAAAATTCCACATATTTTCGTCTCCGAATCCTTTGAAAGAAAAATGATATCCTGATATTTTCTTATGATCAACTAAATGTTTACTTTTTGTTTGACATCTGAAATTTATGCATCCAGGATATACAGTTTACACATGATGTAACAATTTTTAATTTGTTTCAGGAAGCTCTAATTATTCAAATATGTCAAAAACATATAAATAACATAAAAGTAAATAAATTTTATAATTAAAACAGTAAATAAATTTTTAAATTTACCAACTTTAACATTAAATCTAAAAAAAAAGACCAAGACAAAAGTAAAAATATATAGATAAGTAATATTTTATATTACTTGTTTACTTTTTAATTGATCAGGATACATGACACATAAAAATCACTAATATAAAGACCATTAAAATTTTTATATAGTTTAATAAATATTTATGAAATGTTTTTGTCATTTACGTCACATGAAATGATAAAAATACATATAATTATTTCCTAGATGTATCATAACTATTATTATCAGCTTATTAAATCTCTTATATCGCAAAATTATTTTTTCTTCCATTAAAATGCTAAATTTATGTAGTTTCGTCTCCGAATCCTCTGAAAAAAAAATTATATCCTGATTTATTTATTAGGATCACCTTTTGTTTTGATTTACTTTTTGTTTGACATCTGAAATTTATGCATTCAGGATGTACGGTATATACGTAATATAATAATTTTTAATTTCTTTCAGGAAGCTCTAATTATACAAATATATCAATAACATATAAGTAACATATAAGTAAATAAATTTTATATATAAACAAACAAATCATTTAATTTACCAACTTTAACATTAAATCTAAATGAAACTGAGGAAAAAGTAAAAATAAATAGATAATAAATAATATTTTACATTATTTATCTTTTTTCAGGATTAGGATACATGACACATAAAAATCACTAATATGAAGACCATTAAATTTTTTTATATAGATTAATAAATATTTATGAAATGTTTTTGTTATTTACGTCACATAAAATGATACAAAAACATATAATTATTTCCCAGAGGCATCGTAACTATTATTATCACCTTGTTGAATCTTCTTTATCGCAAAATTATTTTTTCTTGCATTAAAATGCTAAATAATTCATGCAGTTTGGTCTCCATCCGAATACTAAGAAACAATTGCCACGTGTGTGTTATTAATTCCCATTTTCCTGAGTCATTATTAAGCATGGATGCAAATCCAAACTCGTGCGTTTAGTTTAGCAGAGGAAGTAAAAAAAATAACATCAGGCAAAATCATAAATTAAGCATGAATCATTCTATCAACGGTTAGTTAACGTCTTGCTTAACTTTAAATTCACGTCCACGGCAACAGTAATGGCGTACTGAAGGGGGGTAGGAGTAGAATGCGGCAATAAAGTAGGAATGTAGCGTAATAAAACTAACGGGAGCAGGTGTGGGCAGCAGAAAGGAATGTGATATAATTTAATTAGAAAGACCACCGAAAAAATACTTAATGAGTCGCTCCGGTCACATTAAAGTCAGCCTAGTATAGTCTATGGCTTTCAAGTCTCTACCTAATAGTGCGATAGCTTATATGTACGGCTAAAAATGTTTGGATCTCGAAGAAAAATCTTTTGTTATTGGCCCAAGACTTGCTTTAATTTATTTTGAGGAAGAATTTTTACGGAATAATGGTTATTAATTAGGATTTTTCTTTTGAAGGATATGTAATATGATTTTATTGGATATTTTATCACGATTTATTTCCTCTCTTAATAGATTCAAATAAAGTTTTTTTAAAGCCTAGTTCTTTTTAACAATATAACTTTGATTCTCAAGTTTATTTAGTAAGTCTTAGTTATTTAGACATAATATTAATTTGTTATGTTATATTAATTTTCAGATAAAAATGATATTTGATGTTTACAAGGTATTCTTTTTTAAAAGCTTATTGACCAAGACTTGCTTTAATTTATTTTAAGGAGGAATTTTTACGGCATAATGTTTATTAATTAGGATTTTTCTTTTACAGGATATGTTACATGATTTTATTAGATATTTTATCACGATTTATTTTCTCTCTTAATAGATTTGAAAATTTTTTTAAAGCCTAGTTCTTTTTAACAATATAACTTTGATTCTCAAGTTTATTTAGTACGTCTTAGTAATTTAGAAATAATATTAATTTGTTATGTTATATTAATATTTTAGATAAAAATAATATAAGATATTTACAAGGTATTCTGTCTTTAAATGGATTTTTAGGATATATTAGGATTTTTTCTTTTAAAGGATATGTAATATGATTTTATTGGATATTTTATCACGATTTATTTCCTCTCTTAATAGATTCAAATAAAGTTTTTTAAAGCCTAGTTCTTTTTAACAATGTAACTTTGATTCTCAAGTTTATTTAGTACGTCTTAGTAATTTAGAAATAATATTAATTTGTTATGTTGTATTAAATTTTAGATAAAATTATATATGATATTTACAAGGCATTCTGCCTTTAAAAGGATTATTAGGATATATTAGGATTTTTTCTTTTAAAGGATATGTAATATGATTTTATTAGATATTTTATCAAGATTTAATTTCTCTCTTAATAGAATCAAAGAAATTTTTTTACAGTCTAGTTCTTTTTAACAATGTAACTTTGATTCTCAAGTTTATTTAGAACGTCTTAGTAATTTAGAAATAATACTAATTTGTTATGTTATATTAATTTTTAGAGAAAAGTGATATTTGATGTTTACAAGGTATTCTTTTTTTCAAAAGTTTATTGGCCAAGACTTGTTTTAATTTATTTTGAGGAAGAAGTTTTAGGGCATAATGTTTATTAATTAGGAATTTTTCTTTTAAAGGATGTGTAATATGATTTTATTGGATATTTTATCACGATTTATTTCCTCTCTTAATAGATTCAAATAATTTTTTTTAAAGCCTAGTTCTTTTTAACTATGTAACTTTGATTCTCAAGTTTATTTAGTACGTCTTAGTAATTTAGAAATAATATTAATTTTTTATGTTATATCAATATTTTAGGTAAAAATAGTATAAGATATTTACAAGGTATTCTGTCTTTAAAAGGATTTTTAGGATACATTAGGATTTTTTCTTTTAAAGTATATGTAATATGATTTTATTAGATATTTTATCTCGATTTATTTCCTCTCTTAATAGATTCAAATAAAGTTTTTTAAAGCCTAGTTCTTTTTAACAATGTAACTTTGATTCTCAAGTTTATTTAGACATAATATTAATTTGTTATGTTATATTAATTTTCAGATAAAAATGATATTTGATGTTTACAAGGTATTCTTTTTTAAAAGCTTATTGACCAAGACTTGCTTTAATTTATTTTAAGGAGGAATTTTTACGGCATAATGTTTATTAATTAGGATTTTTCTTTTAAAGAATATGTAATATGATTTTATTGGATATTTTATCATGATTTATTTCCTTTCTTAATATATTCGAATAAATTTTTTTGAAACCTAGTTCTTTTTAACAATGTAACTTTGATTCTCAAGTTTATTTAGTAAGTCTTAGTAATTTATACATAATATTAATTTGTTATGTTATATTAATATTTTAGATAAAAATGATATATGATATTTACAAGGTATTCTGTCTTTAAAAGGATTATTAGGATATATTAGGATTTTTCTTTTAAAGGATATGTAATATGATTTTATTAGATATTTTATCACGATTTATTTCCTCTCTTAATAGATTCAAATAAATTTTTTTAAATCCTAGTTCTTTTTAACAATGTAACTTTGATTCTCAAGTTTATTTAGTAAGTCTTAGTAATTTATACATAATATTAATTTGTTATGTTATATTACTTTTCAGATAAAAATGATATTTGATGTTTACAAGGTATTCTTTTTTTAAAAGCTTATTGACCAAGACTTGCTTTAATTTATTTTGAGGAAGAATTTTTAGGGCATAATATTTATTAATTAGGATATTTTATTTTAAAGGATATGTAATATGATTTTATTATATATTTTATCACGATTTATTTCCTCTCTTAATCTATGCAAATAAATATTTTTAAAGTCTAGTTCTTTTAACAATGTAACTTTAATTCTCAAGTTTATTTAGTAAGTCTTAGTAATTTAGACATAATATTAATTTGTTATGTTATATTACTTTTCAGATTAAAAATGATATTTGATGTTTACAAGGTATTCTTTTTTTAAAAGGATTATTAGGCTATATTAGGATATTTTATTTTAAAGGATATGTAATATGATTTTATTAGATATTTTATCATGATTTATTTCCTCTCTTAATAGATTCGAATAAATTTTTTTAAAGCCTAGTTCTTTTTAACAATGTAACTTTGATTCTCAGGTTTATTTAGTACGTCCTAGTAATTTATACATAATATTAATTTGTTATGTTACATTCATATTTTAGATAAAAATAATATTTGTTGTCTACAAGGTATTCTTTCTTTAAAAGTTTATTAATGTATCCACATATAAAGTTTAAAAAATACTCAAATAAGGTTTTAAAAATTAAAGATGATTTTAAAATTTCTCATTAATTTGTTTGTTGTTAATATGTATAAAGAAAAACTTTTAAATATTGTGAGCGGTTATCATGTATAAGCATATTGTAATTTCATCCGCAAAAGTTCAGATTTTAATTCTTTAGCTAATTTTACCTGTAGAAATGGCGTACAATGTATAAAAGGGGTAACTACACCTTTCAGTAAGACTTTCTGAAAAATTTCTAATGTGCACAGTATATGAATAACTGGGTACAAATGCACTGTATTAATTGTAGCCCAGTGTATTAATACTTAAATATAATATTAAATATCCGTTAAATCTTTAAGCTATTTTTAAAGAAATATGAACATAAAAGAAACATTTTTCCTGAAACCTGAAGGATGCAGTATTTTCCAAACATTTTATTCATTATAAAACGAACAGTTTTTTTCCTTTGAAAATGAATCTTCCAATAAATTCTTCAATAATGTTCTAATTTTTAGAAAATTATTTATTACTATAAAATATGATAAAAAATAATTACTAAATAAAAAAAAAGTAAAATATATTTACTCACATTTTTTTTATATCTGTAAATTAGAAACTAAACTTTTATATGAAATTAGAAATATCTTTTCCATTCTGTAAACTTAAAACTTTGAGGGTATTTGGCATTTTAAAATAAAAAAAATTTAGAAACTGTTAAGAAATTGGGAATTAAGAAATATTTTTATTGTTCTTCAAATTAAAATGTATCCCACTTATCAATGTACTTCAGTTTCGCAGAATAAATAAAGATGATTATCTTTAAATTTGATACAAAAATTAGTTTCTAATTTACAAATTTCTAAAGTTATTTAGTGGGTAGTTGGATTTCTGTTTTTAACGCTAAGGGCATATATTTTATATTCATTAAAAATGTATTGCTTCCTAGAAAAAGTAATAATTTATATAAAGTTAGATTATTATAAATGATCTTCTGGTTTGAATTCCATTGGTATGAATATTTCTGATCATTCAGTACCGTTTTTTAACAGTAGGAACACATCCATTTATATTTTGTGTTGTAAAAATTGGGGGTCATACAGCTCTTAAAAGCCAAAAAAATGTTAAATAAGTATCATTTTCGACTTCTCATAGCTTGAAAACTACCAGTTTTACAAACATAAATTTTGTAACACAGAACTAATTATTATCTTTCTTTACATATCTCATTCATTTTAGAAACATTTTTGTTAGAAATTTTTAAATAAGAGACAATTTGCTGACTCGATTTTACTTTGCTGTTAACAATAAAGATATCAAGGATAACTAAAATCAAGTATTAATAAAAATATAATTGATTTTAAGACAAACTTATTGTTTTAAAACCTACTACAATATCATCTGAAAATAATTTTGAGCCCAAATTTGTATTTATTTAAGATACATATATATTTTAAAAAAATATTTAAAAAAAAATAATTTTTTTTTCTTTAAAGACTGTTTTTTCTTAAATATTAAAAATTTATTATTGAAAAAAAATTGGGAGGGGGGAAATACAAGAAAATTTAAGTTCAATCAGATAAAAACTATATAAATCTGTAAAAATCTCATGAAAAAATATAAAAAAACTTTTTCAATAATATGAGCGTTACATGGAAAAAAAACACAATTTGAAAAAAATCAAGTTAAAGTTTTAAAAGTTAATATTTTTTACAGTAAACTGCTGACACGATTTTACTCATAACACCTCTCAATATTGGAAACTGTTTACGCGGATTGTTTTAAAATGTTCAGAACGAAATTCCTTTTCACATTTATTTTTTCTCAATTTTTTTGCCGATTTAACAGTTGTATGTCCCCTTAACTCTCTTAAAAGAAATGCATGCCTCTTTCTCTAATTTTTTAGTTATAAGATAAAATCTTGATCACACTGAATAATACGAATTTGAGATTCATCTAACACACTCGCTTTCATATACTAGTAAGACAATTCAAGTGAAGAGACTGTAAGAGCCTGTCTAACCAAAGTTATTTAACCCCTTAAAACACGAATTTTTTTAGGAAAATCTGACAAAAATAATTATTTGCATTAAGACAGAAAAAGAATATATAAGTATAGTGTAAGTTATTTTTTGCAATTTTATTTCTGGGTACTGACTAGAGAGCGAGAAAGGGGGTAAAAGTTATAAAAAATTGCTACACAAACAAAGTGTAAACGATTTTTTGCATATTTATTTTGAATTTTGCCCGTGTCAGACACGGGCAAATGCGTTAAGGGGTTAACGGCTAACCACGGTTAATCCATGGCGCCAACCTATGGTGGGATGCAATTCTCCATTTAAACAGAGATTAATCACGGTGAGCTGTTAATCGACATTGGTGAGACCGGCTCTAAGGATAACATTCAAAATTAACTTTAAATGCCTTAATAACCTGATTCTATAAGGCGTAATTGAGGTGAAGTGAAGGAAAAACATTCATTTCTCTGCTATTAATGGAGTCACTACGTACATTTGACATGCCTACTGCCCGAGTTAAACGGAAAGACTACTCCATCAGTGTCCAATGTTCGACTCAAGCTCAACTGTCTCACGTGAAAAGAAATGTGGAAATGCGAGTCCTGTCTTTGGGTCAGTAGAGTGATAACCATTTCCAGTCAGAGTCTTGTTACAAGATTAAACAATTATAACAAGATATTAAACTGTTAAAACACTAGAACTTAAAACTGTTGCGGGGTATAGATTTCAGACTTGCAATCACCGCTAAGAATATGCCGTTACTTCATTCATCAGTTAAAAAATTTATATAACAGAAATTTTTTTTAAAATGTTACTAAATGATATTCTTTACACTGTAACGGCCTGCCTTAACGGTGTGCCTTTCTGACAAAGACTTTGTTTCAAGAAAGAGTTTGAGAAATAGACTTTTTTATGTGAAGACAAAGGAGTTGTTTTCCCCGGCACCACGAGGGCTAGACTTTTGTGTCCTACAGGTAGCGGAACAACAGGGCAGACAGCCGGACTCCCAGACAGACAACCAGAAGAATGATCGTCGGTGGCGCGAGTCTTCAAAGGGGTAGCTGCATCATTAGATCTTTCGTCGATATGAAATTCCGGAAACTCCGATGTTTGCAGCCGGTGACTGTCCAGCCCAGACCAATCAAGTCGGTTGAAGGTGAGATCATCACTAGATGATCCAATGAAGAAACTGTGGGTGAGTCCCCCTCTCTTAGAGGCTCCTCCCCTAAAAAGATATGAGATTTCTTAACAAGTTAGCTAGTTAGTTAGCTAGTAGACAGCTAATTCGAAGGTTGTCTTGACCAGTCTCTCCATCGGAGAGTTTTCTTAGTAAAAAGCCCAACTTGGGTAATCTCTTTTCGAGATTGTTAGCTATACCTGGGTGACTTGGGTTTTTCTTTTTTCTAATCTGAGGATCAATTATAGCTATATTCCTCTTAGGAATCCTTATTTATTTTTGACTTCTTCGAAGATATTCATTAGTGTAATAACCAAGCACCCTCGTGTAATTGAGATTACTTCTCAGTGTTATTCTGTCTTCACAATTTACTACCGAGAACTATTAACGCAAAGCTACCGATAATTGTTTTCTTCCTTCGGTTCTCAAACCTTTCGGCAGTAATAAATTGTACGTCTCTACTCAGGCCTACGTCTATTGTATCGCATAAGTAATTGTGAATTACTTATGCGAAATTGTATTGTTTGTAAATAGAAACGTGTATATAACTTCAAAGTGTAAATACGTTTTTAATCAAGAAAAACCTGAAACAGGTGCCTAATACGTCACAACTCTTTAAATCTGGTAGAATCTAAAAGCACATAAGCAAAATATAGAATAAAATTATTTATAAAAATTAAAAAACAATTTTTATATTATAATGATGTAATTAAAGATTCAATTATTTAATCAGAAAATAATTTATAGACATTCATTGAAAATTATTAGTATTAAAACATTTGGTTTATTGATCAAATAGTAAGAAGAAAGTCACAAATGGTGAGGGACTTTCAAACTTAAGAAAAGAACATAAAACCTCAAAATTATAACAGAGAACAAGATAATATAGAAAAAGACAACTTGTGTTGTAGGAAGATATCACAGTTGCCTGCTACTAAGCCAGTAAATTTTCTCTCGACTTGTGTTTCGCTTGATCGAATGAAAGAGTAAACAGAAGTAGAGACTCAAATTATGATAGAGCTGACTTACAAAGCTGATGAAGTAAAATAAAACAAAAGCCAGTGACTCTAAGGCAAAAAAAAGACGATAACAAAGATGTCTTGCTTTGCATGGTAATATTTTAGTTGTCTGGTAGCATATCAAAAGCATTTCTCTCAACTCGCTTTATTGCTTTATTGAAGGAGAGGAAATGAAATACAAGTGTGAAATTTTGATAGGACAGACTTAAAAAATCTAAAAAAAAAACTACATATTTATCACAGAAATATAAGCATGATAATGATAGTATGTGTTGCCTAATAATCCCATAACTGAATTATTAGACGGGTAAATAATTTCTCATGGTAGAGTTACCCTAAGTAGCATAAAAGTAACTTTTGAGATATTATCAGAAATTCTGTTGGTATATTTTCATGTGAAATCCCTTTTGAAATATACGAGGGAACTTTAATAGTGGCAACCATTTATATTTACTTGGAATACAATGGTGATTCATGTCAACATGTTTTGTAGTCCTTTAATATAGTCGCCTGCTTTGTGTATAACCCATTTCCAACAATGTAGAAGTCGCAGAACACCTGTAGCAGCGCCTGTTCTGTTGATAGTTTGAATGCACAGTTTTTGAATATGATCATATACAACACACATCACTCTAACAATAAGAATCTCTTAGTTATCTGTTTTTCTGATAGGAAGGAAAAAATATTAAGGGCCCATGTGAAATCACTTTTGAAATATATGGATGAAAAGTATGCCTTTGCTAAAAACTTTTATTCAATTACACGGAGGAATTTCAGCATTTTAACAAGCAGATGCTGTCATATAATAATGTTCAAATAGGACAAGTATTTTATGAGTTCAAATGTTTGTCGTTTATATTATCCAGAATTCTTCATCTGTATTACTATATTTGCAGTTTTTTAAAATGTAATCTTATTTGATATTTCTATTACAAACTAGTTGTGCCCGTCCTCACGTTGCTGTGTCTAAATGTAGTTAAACGGAAATGAAAGAAAAAAGTGCATGTCTTTCATATTTAATTTAATAACGCTAAGTCTGGTGGGATTCGAGCCACTGCTTTCATTCTTAGGTGCTAGGAACTTTACCACCGAGCCAAACATACATCAGCCAATGAAACTGTTGGTATACACACACAGAGATTTTAAGCTTTAAACTTTTTTATATATAAACGGTGTTGATAAAAACATAGTAGGACTCTAGTACAATGTTATGCCAAAATTCCATGTCCATCGCTGCAATATTTTCAGAGATTTTGGGTTACGAACAAACATTTACATTTTTATTTATATAGA
Source organism: Pardosa pseudoannulata (assembly GCA_032207245.1). Taxonomy (NCBI): domain Eukaryota; kingdom Metazoa; phylum Arthropoda; class Arachnida; order Araneae; family Lycosidae; genus Pardosa; species Pardosa pseudoannulata. The sequence continues at coordinate 30,221,917 of CM063506.1, forward strand.
TTTTAGGATTGGAATCTTTTCACAGAAATACAAAAAGAAAAAAAATCATACAAAGAAGTTTTACTTCTTTATAATATTATGATATCTTGCTTCTATACTAAAATTTCTCTTTATTTGCATAAATTTCATTGTAGTATTAATTTTGTAAAATCATTACTTTTTTAACTTTTACTGACCTACAAAGGTAATTTATACATTAATCTAAAAAAAACTAGATAATCCATATTTTTAGATTCTGAGCAATGGAAAAGCAAAGGGAAATTGGAAAACTAAAAAGAAATTTTTTTGATAACAATTGATTCTAATCTATTGCAACAGAAAATGGTTTACAGAAAAACGTAACATGTATAATTTGGATTTCTTAAATCATGAAAATAGGATATTAGTAGGGTTTAATAAAATTTACATATTAGATATGTTCTTCATGCTTAAGACTGCTTTCATATTTTTAAACATATTTAATAATTTTGCATTAGATCGTTTAACTTTTCTGTCAATTTTATACAAAAGATCTGTTTTCTTCTGTAAACCAAAACTTAAGAAACATCTGACATTTAAAATGAAAAAAATTAAAACTAATAAAAAATTTAAATGTTTTTAAAATGATAGTTTATTATGTTGTAAAAAGGAATGTTGTACATTGCTCATATTAATTTAAGTAAGGTTTACAAAATTTAAAAGATAAATTGCTTTTATTTGGTATGAAAAAAAATAGTTTTTTATTTACAGATTTTACGAGGAATATTGTGGGTAAATGAATTTTTATTTTTTTACTTAACTTTTAAAACATAAAAACAAAAATTTATTGACAGCAAAATGTATTTTTTGCAAACAGTAATCCGTATTTTTATAAATATTACAAATTATTTTGCACACAAGTTTCCTTTACATTATGAATTTAAAAGTACCTTACAAGAAACCTACTTCTAGAATGTCCAGTTTTTTGATTAATTAAATAAATTCAAAGTTATTTTATTAATAATTATGTGCATCAAGTAATAAATGGAATTTTCTTTATAAAAATTATATTGTCTTTTAATAGAGATTGCATTGTTGCAGTATAATACTGATCAGCAAATCAGTGTTTTAAAGCTCGATGGGAAATTGAAATGTGACGTATATGTTACATGGTGATATAGGGGCGTTAAAATATTATTTAACTTCAGACATTTTATAAATATGATATACTATAAATTTTGTTTCCAGTTTATTAGTAATCATTTTAAAACTAATAATTTCTAAAAGATGAATCCTCTGATACATTTATAAAGTTTTCAAGCAATTTTAATACTTTTTCCCTTTGTAAAGAGGTTATACTGTGGACTCCCTTTAATGTGATCGCTGTTAATGTTGTCAATCGCTATCGAAATCACTTGGTTCCGATTTTCTCTATTCATTTGTATGTTAAAATTATCGCTTTATATGATCGTTACATTGGTTAATGTTATCAGCTTTCGAACCTCATTTTAACTGGGAAAGGAATATTCACAATGTATTCAGAAGGAACCCATTCTTTTTTTCCCTTCACTAATGTTTGAATTTCCGAGAATTCTCTATCTTCCATATAGGGAAATGGGGGATGAACAAAGGAGTGGGGCTTTAATTAACCGTTCCTGGAATTTTTCAGAAGTATGCACACCCTGCTGGTGGTCAGTGGTTGTCAGATCAGCGAATGTAACACATGTGCGACTTGTCAATATGGATGCCAGAAAGTAAAATGATTTAACACTAAAACAAAAGATTAAAATTTTAAATCGTTATGAGAGGTTGATTGTGATTGCGAACAATTTATCAATGAGCTTCTTAGAAAAAATTGTAGACAGTCCACAAATGATCAATTTTTTAATTCTGTGTACAATTCTTATATTTAAAAGGATAATATAAAGTACATAAATATAAGGTGATATTTTTCATTTTATTTTAAAATTTAGTACATGTGAATTAACCCTCAAAGTGGTTCGCACGTACAATTCCGCCAAACCGATGATGTCTTCAAAGCGGTTGTCACGTACAATTTTCGACCTCCAAAACTTTCCAAAAGTGGATGTAATGTACATTGCTGCCAGTGTTTTCCCCAATGGAGTTTTGAGGTAGGAGGGTCAGGTCGATTGTTTAGGAACTGCACACCTACTCTCTGCGGCACAAAGACGCTGATAGCTTTTCATGGCTTTGTAAATCTTTATTTCAAAGTATTTCGTTTGCGGTAACAGATGTATCTCTAATTGTACTAGTTAAATTGCTTGGATGACTTTCGGAAAAAAAGATAGAAATCATTCTCTTAAAGAATATTTTTATTTGTACTTTTAGAACCCATTATTTCTGATGGGATGATCGAGACTTGACGAGCTTTATGTGTATTAAAAATTAACAATTTATAATGTCTATTTATATATCTATTTGTAACCGGAAGTAAACGGACAGGCTGGGTTTTCCGTATTCCAATCTAGTCGACAAAGGGTGAAGTAAAAAATCATAGAACCCTTTGGTCACTGACGCAATGAAACTTTAGCGTATTTTGGAGATTTTTTTTCCTCGGTGTGTACCACTCGGAGGGTTAAAGGCGGTAGGGTAAATTTATCTAATTTTTCATATCATTTATTGTTATCAATCGGTTATTATTATCAAAATCTCCTGCCCCAAACTGATCACATTAAGCGGAGTCCACTGTATAATGGGATATGACACGTATTTCACTTCACATTCTTATAATACTTGGTATATAAATGTCTACTTTTTACCCTGCAAATTATCCAAAAACAGAACTGTGAAGCATATAGATCTAACTTTTATGTACTGGAGTAAGATGCATTTGTTTTAATTTTAAAAATTTTAAGGAATAAACTAAAGATGTTTAAATATATTCTTTGATTGTACAAATTTATTTAAACAAGGTTTACTCTTACTTTCATTTACAAGTAAGTAATAAATTGGAAATTAAATATTTCTAAAGGTGGAATCATTAGATTCTTTTATCATGTCTTCAGATTATTTTATCATTTTTTTATCAAGTAAAGGGGCAAAAAGATATGATATTACGTCATCCTTACTTTTGAAAATAATACTTAAATTTCTATAATCTATCATCAAAATAGATCAAAACAGCAACTATGAAGCTTCTGTATTTTAAACACATAATCACACAAGCAGAAGACAATGGATATGTATTTTAATTATTGAAATTTTAAACAATAAACTGTTAAAATTTTTAAAAATATTCTTCAATTGCAGACGTTTATAAAAACAGTATAAACTGCCATTTTCGTTCACAAGTAAGTAGTAATCATTGTGGAAATTAAACATTTTCAAGTGTAGAAAAATCTGATACTTTTGTCTTCGGGCCATTTTAACCGCATTTCATCACACAAAGAGGCACAAGTATATGATATTACATCAATTTATTTCTTTTAAAAACAATACTTATTTCTATAATCTGTTAGCAGCTCAAAAAAGCAAGTATGAAGCTTCTGTATTTTAAACACATAATCACACAAGCAGAAGACAATGGATATGTATTTTAATTATTGAAATTTTAAACAATAAACTGTTAAAATTTTTAAAAATATTCTTCAATTTCAGACATTTATAAAAACAGTATAAACTGCCATTTTCGTTTACAAGTAAGTAGTAACCATTGTGGAAATAAACATTTTCAAGTGTAGAAAAATCTGATACTTTTGTCTTCGGGCTATTTTAACCGCATTTCATCACACAAAGAGGCACAAGTATATGATATTACATCAATTTATTTCTTTTAAAAACAATACATATTTCTATAATCTGTTAGCAGCTCAAAAAAGCAAGTATGAAGCTTCTGTATTTTAAGCACATAGTCACAAAAGCAGAATGTAGTGGATATGTATTTTTGATACACGAAATTTTAAATATTAAACTGATAATTTTAAAAAATATTCTTTTATTTCAGATATTCATAGAAAGGGGATATACTGTCACTTTTGTTTACAAGTAAGTAGTAATCATTGTGTAAATTAAACATTTTCAACTGTAGAATAATTGGATACTTTTGTCTTCGGGCAATTTTTACTTCATTTTATCATACAAGAGGCCAAAGTATGTGATATTACATAAATTTACTTCGGATCTAAATACTTAAATTTCTATAATCTATCATCATAACAGCTCAAAAGCATATATGAAGCAGAATGTAATTCATATATATTTTTAAGTATCAAAATTTTAAATATTAAACTGATAATTTTTTAAAAAATATTCTTTAATTGCAGACAGTCATAGAAACAGGATATACTGTCACTTTCGTTTACAAGCAAGTAGTAATCCTTGTGAAAATTTAATATTTTCAAGGGTAGAATCATCTGATACTTTTATGTCTTCAGGCAATTTTGACTGCTTTTCACTACGTAAAGGAGGCAAAAGTAAGTGATATTACACCGATTTGACTCCGGACTGATACACTCCAGTAACTACCTAAGAATTGTAATAACATTCGAATATATGGGGAATAATAATACATTTTAATTTTTGTTGAATGTCTTTGAATTCCAGTTGCTCATACCGACTGAATATTTGTACATTCTTGTTTTTTCCTGAGTTTTTACACGACACAAGTTTTGCATGAGTTGTCAAGTGTGTCCAAATATATGTCATTATGTCTCCTCAGAGTTATAATTTTTTTTGCAGATTTCCATTCGATTCCCTGTGACATGGAGGCGAGCTTTAGCCCAATCCCTTTCACTTTGTAATCTGTCCTTTTAAGGACTGAGAAATAATAATATACAAAGATATTCGAGCATGCTTTGGAAGACATTGCGGGCTTTCTCTGAAGAAGAATCAACTTGTTTTTTGTTTGATTTTTCGGTTCTTTTTTACGCTTGATTTAACGCATACAAAAATGTACTTCTTTACTTTCAAAAAGCAACCTCGCTCAATTCAGATTTGTAATGGATACACAAAATTATATTCAAAGCAATATTGCTTTAGAGTAGTTTAAATAGCATCACAATACTTTCACTTTCGTGGTATGTTGAGTTTAAGCTTTTTGCTCAGATGCTTTGTTCTCAAGAGGACATAAAAAGGTAAACTCACAATCTGTTATTTACTAGCATACCGAAATATGCTCTTGGCAAAATAATCTAAATGTTTTACGTGTTTAGTAAGCTTCATAAATTTCACTAAGTACTGTAAATCGCTTTAAAAAAGTACATTGTTTGCGCGCTTAAGGGGAAATTACTCTCATTCTTTAAACTTTAACATGCTGAAAAACATTCTCATTTATAACACAAATATTTTTGAGTCAATTACAAATTTGGTCACGTTTTCAATAGTTTTGCCTATTGTCTTTACCAGCTATGCCCAACCACGGCCAATAAATTTCATGGAATTTAAAGAGAGACATAATCAAAATTTATGTAATTTCAATTAAATATATTTGAAATATTCCAACGATTTCAAATTTTTACAATGCAAAATTTATAAAACTCCCTAAATAGACTTGACTAAAGAACTGGGTTCTCCCGCCAACTTGGCGATAATGGTTTAAGTATGGTCACCTAACATTTTCTTCTGATCTCACCGAGACCAGACAATCTATATCTATATTATAATTTATATGATATTTTCATCCAACTCTCCTTGTGTAACTCTTTTCTTATATATTAAAAATACGCAATACTTAAAAAAATTAGATGTAACAAACCATTAATGGTTCACTATGGCAGATTTTTAATAATTTAGAGCTGTTACGTTTGTAAACTGTTAAGGGATTTATTGCCAATTAATATAAATGTCCGGTTTCCAAGTCGTTTTCTGTAATTCAGTAAGAGTATATAATTCTATTATGATGGCGCACTGTGCATTAATTAAAGTCGCAAGAAAAAACAAGAAATACAATGTTTGGATGGATTAACTTTGTGTTTTAGTAACTTCAATATTTTCGCCAAATTTGCCAAGGGGAACCCAATTCTTAAATAGTCTCCATTAATATTTTACTACATATTGTAAATACCTTTAAGAAAATACTTGATTATATGATTAAGGGGAACAGATTCTCATTTTTTTACTTCAACAAACCGGAAAAATAATCTTATGTATAATACAAATACTTCTGACTTCTGACTAAAAATCTTGTCACACGTATTCAGTATTTGTGGCTTATTGTCTTTACCAGCTATGTCTAACCGAAAGTCAGTAAACAGCCAATAAATTTCATTTAATCAAAAAAGAGACAAAATCAAAGTTTACGTAATTCAAGTTTATAACGTTTTTAAAAAAAATATTCTAAATATTTTAAATTTATATAGTTTAAAATTTATAAAGTTTGTAAATATGATTAAGTATAGTAAGCAATTTTAAGAAAGCACTTGATCGTGTGCTGACGGGAAGGAGTTCTAAATAATTCTACTTCAATTAACAAAAAAGAAATTAAAAATTTTTTATGTGTAACTCGAATTTTTCTGATATCTGTTTATAAATCTAGTCACATATTCGATATGTTAGCCTATTTTCTTTACTGGTTATGCCTAACCGAATGTCTCTACCCGATTAAAAAATTTCATTGAATGTAAAATGAGTCGCAATCAAAAGCTATAAGTAAACAAATTAAAATTGAATATAATATTAGTTGAATTTTTTCACAAAACATTCAGATTTTTAAAATTTTATCCCAAACATTTTAACCGCAACTGTAATTGAGTCCAATTTTGTTTACAGTAATAAATCTTGTTTTAAAGAAATTGTTAGTAAACGCACTTTTTCTTTAGGTCTAGATAAAAGTTTTGATGTACTTTTATCAAACTACTCACACACAGTTATTTAGATAATACGCCTGTTGTACAATTGTTGAAATAATATATACGTTCAACAGTTGTTAAATAATATAACTGTTGAATAGTTGTTGAAATAATATACCTTTAAACAGTTGTGAAAATAATAAGATCGTTGTACAGTTGTAATAGAATAATTCATAGTAATTGAATAAACAATTCATGAAAACATTTTAGAATAATTTTCCTTCAACATTTTTCTAGCGCTTCTTGAAACATAAGGTAAACATAAGGTAAAACATCTCTCTAAATATACACTGAATTATAAACAAGATTCTATACCGATCTGTAGCATGTCGGCAATTCGTTTGATCAGTCAAGTAAAACGCTACCGAATGTGACTGAAAATACTATACCCATGTTAGGAGAATTACTTCAAATAATTTATATTACTTTAGACTAAAAAGAGATCTTATATATTCAAAAGTTTGATTTGTCCTTTACTTCTGAATAACAATGAATTATTTATTGCTAAAATATTCACTCGCTGTGGGTGGTTTTCAGTTTTACATTTTACGGATTTCCTAAAAAGAAAACAAATACTGCAAACGAGGCAGTATTCCTTTACTAATGTTTACGTATATGCTGTTTCAAATTTTTTGAAGAGGTTAATGGACCATGAAAGAAACAAAATAAGATATAATTTTATATACTTTTTTACGATGATTAGGTTAAATATAAAATAGCACGATTCAAAAATTCTTTACTTCACAGTAACAGATCTACAATCTGTGAGCCACATGAGGCGTTT
>CM063506.1:30234464-30239464 GCA_032207245.1 Pardosa pseudoannulata
TCTTAAACTATTCAATATTGATTCATGAATACTCAAAATTGATATTTCCATCTAGTTCTGTCTCATTAGTCCTCGTGTAGCAAAGCAATAAACCACGACACTCCAAACCAAATAAAACCAAAACCTCTGGAATATAATGTTTTATGATTTGGGGAAGATATATTTAATATATATTTTATCATATCTTTTTTGAAAAATAAAGTGTAGAGTTTATTTTAAAAATGATGTATAGTCCTACGATTTCGTTAAATTTAATTAAATGAGTAAGATATATTTCAATATCAAGAAATATTCAATGCTTTAAAAATTCGTTAAAATAATTTTCTGTTATATACTCAAGAGCCAAAACATTATGACCCCCTGTCAATAACGAGTTGGTCCACCTTTGACACGCAACACAGCTTCAATTCTCCTTGGTATGGATGCCACAAGTCCTTGGTAGATGGCCGGAGACAGATTGTACCAGATATTTAAGCAACGGTTACTAAAATCCGAGATATTGCGAATTAGTGGTCTTTGAACTCACCGACCCATGACATAATAAATGTGTTCTATCGGATTGAGATCGGGTGAGGTAGGCAGTCAGGACATTAACTGGAATTCAGCATCATGCTCCTGGAACCACTCCAAAACAATTTTAGCCTTGTGACACGAGGAGTTGTCCTGATGGAACATTCCATTTCCAGCTGGAAAAACAGAGGTAATGTAAAGGGGCAGCTGGACCGCAATGATGTTCCTACGACCTTTTTCTTTGATAGCGTGTGGACATCCAACGCCATGTCGTCTGCTGCTGGTTTTACCGTGATTCATCCACTTTGCATAAGTACTAACAACTGTAGATCGCGAACAACCCACGAGTTGTGCAGTTTCGGAAATACTTGTTCCGAGCCTTTGAGCCATTACAATTTGCCCTCTATCAAAATCGCTTAGATCCGACGCCTTTCCCATCACACACAGAAGTAAGTGAAAGACTCTCCAGCAGCAGTTAAATACAATTTTCATCTGATCACGTGCTTTCCAGGTGAGTTCATTGCAAAATGTAGGGGTTTTCATAATGTTTTGGCTCTTGAGTGTAATATTCTATTTTATAATATGCATAACTTTACTATATTAATAAGCTGAAAAGGAATATTCAAATATTTATTTCATAGAAATAACTTCATGTGTTTACTTTAACTAAACTGTTGCTTTGCTATGTTCCAACGAAAGTAAAAACAATAAAGGAATAATTCACTCGGAACAGGTTGAGACCTACAAGAGAAATCATTGCAAAGCACTGAAAAGTGTTTTCATACTTCATATTGATTATTTAAAATTACCTGCGATCAGTTCTCTGATTTGTGCATTTTCCTTAACGTGTATTGCCTATTGACGTCATACAAAGATAATTTGCTAAAATTTTGTGTAAAATTTCTTAAGCTCTAAGAACTGCTTTTTTGTAGCAGATCTATTCATGAAGTAAATAAATCAAAATTGCAGTTTTGAAAATTAAATTACTTTGTTTATGTGAAGTTTAAACTTCTTCACGTGTGAATAAGTCTCAAAGTTGCTATTAAAATCAAATAGGATAGACGTTAGACACTGAACTTGATTATTTTTTCCTTTTAAAATTAATGCTCAGTATTTAATTTTAGTCTATTCAGAGAGACTGTACCTTAAACTTTTTTTCACGAAGACGAATTTGGCTTTTAAGTAACAGAAAATGTATTAAAGTATTTATTTTGCTGGAATGCAAAAAATTGTAAATAGAAGTTACCTAATTTTTTAATGTTGTTAATTGTTGTACACTATATGCATTCAGCTGATCTTAATTTTTTATTAATTCTATAGATTGACTGTGATTATATCGGTAAGGAGTTCTTATTAAGTTGTATGATATTGAACTTCAATTATTGTATTTAAGAATAAACTTAACAATAAAAGTATTATTTTATGAGGAACAATTATGCTATTCATTGCTGTAATCATATATTTATTGTTACCGTGAGTTATATTATAATTGTATTTTTAGAACTAACTATTTAATTTTTGCCTTTATTATTTACGGTTATTACAGTAAAACCTCTTTTTAACGACCCCACGATACAACGACCAATTCGTTAGAACGAACATCTCTAAAAGTCTCAATTATTTTACCAAAGGAATAACGCTAATTTTGAATCATTACAACGACCCCAAGCGTATTATTTTTCGTTAGAGTGACTGCCAATTTTAGACCGCAGAACTCATGAGCAAGTGGACTATTTTAAAATTATTGTACTGTGGTGCAACTTCAAGAAACCTGTACTCCTCTCTTTGTGTCTGCTTAAAGGGACCCTTTCGTCCCGTACGACATTGATGTCCTAGGTAGATGACACTCCAGACACTAATGAAATGACCCAGCTCTTCAGTGTCAAATTTCTTATCTTCAATTATCTTTTGATGAATTTGTTGCGGTAGACGAAACTTTACAGTGCTGCGAAGAAAATTTGAATGAGGACGATTTTATTGCCAGTATTACCGGAAATGAAAAAATCTGCGATTCTGACGACGGAGAAAAAATCGTCTAAACTCTTGAAAAAGTGAAGTTTTATTCATTTTTTTCAATCCAGAAGCCTTCAATGCAATCAATGCCTTGAGTCAATATTTTGAAGGACAATTTAAGTCTGAAGATTTCCTTCAAAATCTAACGGATATGGAACCAGTGATAATGAAAAATTCCCAAATGAACTTGAAACAGCCTTCAATCAAAGACTTTTTTCAAAAATTCAGTAATGGAAATACAAATAAATAGAAGTATGTACTATTGCATCATTTCTTTACTCAATTTTTTTATTATTTTTTTCAATTCATTACAACTACCTTTCGTTACAACGACCATATGATGTTGGTCCCACAGGAGGTCGTTATACCGAAGTTCAACTGTATTACTTAAACTTACAATTGTCTATACACACTCTCTATAAAAATTACTATTAATATTTTATTAGACCTCCTTTTGCAAGGAAAATAGCTCGCATATGTTAGGATCTCTGATCTTTTGATCCCTCACTCAACAAGTGATTTAACTCTCCTACATAGAACATTTCTTGCAATACTACTTGCTTACTTGAATTACTAGATTTACTTGGAATATGAATTAAAACTTTTCTTCAACTTGTGAAACGAGCTACTAGAGTTACCTATTGAGTATGGAAACTTTGGAAGTGAAAACCAAATTTCAACACTTTAATTTTTATAAAATATATATTTCGATTACATTATTAGAAACTAATGTTTTATTTAAAACTTAATTAAATATATTATTTAGTATATTACCATTTATATTATTATATTATAAGTTTCATTTCAATAAATTACGTTTGGTGTAAATCTTTTAAAGGCTAACTTAAATCTTACCAGAGAAATTTGAATTTTGAACAAAAAATGGAATATATAAATTTACTTAAGAGTTTTCGTGTTTCAACTAAGGAAAGCCAAACTGCATGCATCTACATTTATGGATTATTGTTTAGAAGCAAACAACCTTGGTCAAAAGAGACTACGAAGTACATTAAAAGAACACGTTTCGCAAGTATATCCTTTCTTTTGTATTTTACTAACTTTTTTAACAATGGGTTGAAATATAATTCTTTAATAGTCGAGTCAAAACACACAAGAAATTACTATAATGACAAAATTAGTGTATGCCAGTTTTTAACAAAATTATACTTAGTGTCGTAAAAAATGGATATTTTCTGGAAAATCGTTCACGTCACAACATCGTCTACTTCAGGTTTCTTCATTAATAACCAGAGGATACTTTCAGGGTCGAGGCATTATTGCGTCTTATGTCTGTTTTCGGACAATTTGAGAGCAATCTAAGATTTAAACGTCCACTATAACGATTTTACAATCTAAAAAAGGCATTACATTTATTATTCATAATAACATAATAAATATTTAAGCTAAAAATATTCGAAGGTTTCGTTAAATTTTTAAATATGTTTTTCTTTTTTTAATTCAGATGACGTTTTATGTAAATTCCGGACTAAGGATTGTTTCACTGATTTTGTTATTATGATAGATTAAAAAGGAGAAGAGAGAAGCTGAATGATCGTCCTCTAAGCCGGTGCGTTTCGAATTTTACCATGTATTTGTCAAGGATACCGAGATATTAATAAAAAAAAGTCACCTAAAATTTATAATATTATTGAACATTCAAGTAGTCTAGCCACTGCGCCTTTGCCGAAACGTGAAAATAATTATCCTTCGATTTATCTCGAGGATAGACCCATCCTTTGAATCCATGGTTCTCAAACTTTGTGATGAGGGGGGAAACGTTTCAGAACTACTGTTCTAGTCACTATCCTGTACTGAAGAATGTTCGGTGCCTTGCCTTTTGATGTGATCATGCTAAAGTCGTAGGATTATCCATCAGCTACTTTATTATATAAGAACGTATGCAAACATTAATGTCATGAATGGTGTACATAATGTAAGAATACCGTCAAGTCTCCTGTAATAAGATTAAAGGTTTTATTAATTTGTGTCGCGTTACATGGAAACGGTGTTATATGAAACTCAGAAATAAAACAAATCAGAAAATGCGTTTTGTGGAAACCACGTTGCGAGAAAATAGAAATAAGATAAATCAGATTCATTTATAACACATTACATGGAAATTGATTTACAAGAAACTCATAATAAATGCACATTAAATGAATTTGTACCGTGTTATACAGAATCTTAGAAATAAATAAATTATACATAAAACAGTAGTATTTAGAAATATATAAAAATTAATTCTCAAAAAATCAAGCTGTGATTGATATGGTTAACCTTTAAAGGACAGTGGTTTCACAGCGAAACCAGCTGTTAAAACTTTTTTTCCTCTTCTGTTTAAAGTTGTATGAATGATTTTTTGAATTTTTTACGTTTTTGACACTTTAAAGGAAGATTTTGAACTGTAAAGGGTTAAAAAACAACAAAATGTTATAACAGAAATTACAATTTATATGTTGATTATTTTATTTAACTAA
>CM063506.1:30244464-30274464 GCA_032207245.1 Pardosa pseudoannulata
TTATCAAAATTAACGCTTTAGTCAATCAATCAGTAAAATAATGTGTAAATATATGAAAAATATATTCAAAATAAATATAAGGTATAATTCGAAGAAAGTATTAAATATCAAGTCACAAGGAAAATTTTGTAATTTAACAGAAACTTTAAAAATTTAAATAAAAAATCACCAATCCAAAGTTTTATTTTTACTATGATTCATTTATACTTCAATGTATTAAACTAAGTTCCATAGATAAAAAGCTTTAAAAGATTTGTAATCTTGTCCATCTTGGTAGTGATTTGTTGTAGTGATATTGAAATCAATGCAACAAAACTACAGCTTATATCCTTTTCCTAAAAAGTGCGGTCACTTTGTATCGTCGACCAGCTTTCTAAGTCATTTTGTTGCATGGAATTTAAAATACACTTCAAAATGTTTTCACAAAGCAATATGGTTTATGTTTAGAACTGGCAAAATAAATTTTGCTTTTTAACAAATTTCATATATTTAATTAATGATTGTTTAATGTTAAGAAGGGAATTTAGGAAAGCAATAAATGATGAATCCAAGAATTGTAGTTTACCTAATCCTATCATTGATATTTGACAATTTTGCATTTATTGCCTGGGCAAACGTTGAATTTATTCACATTTGCAGCGTCATTAAATCTGCATAAAATTTCAGGTTTTTGATGTTTATCTCTAGATATTAACAAAAGTAAAATGGAATAATGGAGTCAGTTAAACAGAAGGTGACACGAATTGATAAGAAATACAAACTAACTAAAATAATATATATTAGCAGCACACAGCATTATAAACATTTTTCGAACAAAAGTGACGTTGATTTATAATAACAAGCAACTCAATAAGTCATTTGAGTTGTAGCGAGTTTGAAATCCACAGCAAGAAAATTTTTCATAAGGCAATATTGTTTTTTAGAGCAGGAAAAATTCTTCGTTTGTTAAGGAAATTTCATATAGTAAATCCGTCTGCATATCTAAAGTTAAGAAAGGAAGTTGGAAAAGCAATAAATACTGAACATCAAAACTTTAATTTACTTAAAGCTATCAGTGTTATTTTTAACAATGCCACATTTACTTCAAGAACAATCGTTTAATTTATCACGTGCGTGTGTAACGTCATTAAATAACCATATAATTTAAAATTTCTCAAACTTTTAAATGTCTCAAAAAGTGAAATTGATTAATAGAAATAGTTAAAAACAGGTGGCAACAATTAATAAGAAATCTTCAGCTGTTACAAGCTATCTAAAATAATATATAGTAGCAATACATAGCATGAATATCTCATCACATTTTTTCTAAAAAAGTAATAAAAACCATCTCGGTAAGTCAATTTTGTTCTAATAATATGCAATACACAGAACGAAAAATATCCATTTTTTTTAAAACAGGTTAAATATTTCCGTTTGTTAGTGAAGTTTAACACAAATAATTATCTGCTTGGTAAAATTTAAGAAAAGAAGTTAGGAAGGCAACAGATATTGAACCCTAAAACTTTAAATTACTTAAACCCATCGTTATTTTTAACAATGTTGTATTTACTTCCAGGGCAAACGTTTACTTTATTAAATATTTCTATCTTCGTTATATAAGCAGGTAATTTAACACATTGTATGCGGGACACGTACTAGTACGTTTTCTGACGATTGATACTTGAGCGCGGGTCACGTACTAGTACGGGTTAATGTAATAACATGGTTTGTTTGTGGGTATAAAAATAACGGTATATACAGGAAAACGACTCCAAGTGTTCTTGTCTTTCTTTTTTTTTATAATGTAAAAATATTTATCTATAACATAATTCGAAAAAATTAAAACTATATATTACTATTTCTATTTGATTTTTTATATTTAAGATACTATTATAAATTTATCCACTAAAAATATACTTTTTGTTTACAAAAACCTTATGGTTGTTATTTATATATTTCTATTTATATATTTGTTTATATATTTCAATATAAAATACGAAAAGTTGGTTAAAAAATTAAATAATTTTCGATCTACTGAGATTTATCTGAATAACTAAATATACGTGCAAAACGCCTGATCCCGGTACAAGTCCGCTGCGAAATATACCCGCACTCAATGTGTTAAGTTTTTTCAAACTTTTAAGTATCACAAAACTTGAAAGTTATTAATAGAATTAAGCAACAGGTGATAATAATTAATATAAAATCTTTAGGTGGCACAAATTATCTAAAATAATAAGTAGTAGAAACGCATAGCATGAACATCTCATAACATTTTTCGAAAAAAGGTAACCAAGGTCATGTTGGTAAGTCAGTTTTGTTGTGACAAGTTTGAAACACACGACACAAAAAATTACCATAACGCAATATTGTTTTTTTCTAGAACAGGCAAATACTTCCGCTAGTTAACGAAATTTCACAATTAATCATCTTCATCTTCCTTATATAAACAGGTAATTTAAGATTTTCCTAACTTTTAAATATCACAAGCCTTATGAAAATGATTAACAGAATTAAACAACAGGTGATAATAGTTAATATGAAATCTTTAAGTGGTACAAATTATCTAAAATAACTAGAAGAAACGCATTGCATGAACATCTAATAACATTTTTCATAAAAAGGTAGTCAAGGCTATCTCGGTAAGTCAATTTTGTTGTAACGAGTTTCAAATACACAGCACGAAAAATTTTCCATAACGAAATATTGTTTTTTTTTTCTAGAACAGGCAAAATACTTCCGTTAGTTAACGAAATTTCACAATTAATTATCGTCTTGTTTAAAGTTAAGAAAGGAAGTTAAGTAAGCAATAAATATTGGACCCCAAACACTTTAATTTACTTAAACCTATAATTGTCATTTCTTAACAGTGTCACATTTACTTCCAGTACAATCGTTTAATTTATTACGTGCACGTGTAACGTGAATATATAAGTATGTAATTTAAAATTTCTCAAACTTTTAAATGCCTCAAAAGGTGAAAGTGATTAATAGAATTAGCTAAAAATAAGTGACAATTGATATAAACTCTCTAACTGGTACAAATTATCTAAAATAACATGTATTAGCAACACATAGCATGAATATCTAATCAAATTTTTTCTGAAAAAGGTAATGAAGACCATCTCGGTAAGTCAATTTTGTTCTCACAATATGAAATATAGAGAACGAAAAATTTCCATGAAGAAATTATTTTAGAACAGGGAAAATATTTCCGTTTCTTAGGGAAGTTTCACACAAATAATCCTCTACTTGTTAAATGTTATGTAAAGAAGTTAGAAAGGCAATAGAAATTGAACCCCAAAACTTTAAATTACTTAAACCTATCTCTATTTTTAACAATATTGCATTCACTTCAGGGCAAAATTTTAATTTATTAAGTATTCTTATCTTCATTATGTAATCAGGTTGTTTAAGGTTTTTCAAACTTTTAAATATCACAAAACGTGAAAGGGATTAATATAATTAAACAACATTTGATAATAATTAAAATGAAAACTTTAGGTGGCACATATTATCTAAAATAAAAAGTAGTAGAAACTCATACCATGAACATCTAATAACATTATTCGAAAAATGGTAACCAAGGCCATATCGGTAAGTCAATTTTGTAACAAGTTTGAAACACACAGCACGAAAAATTTCCATAACGCTATATTGTTTTTTTGTAGAACAGACAAAATACTTCCACTAGTTAACGAAATTTCATAGTTATTCATCTTGTTTTATCTTCATTGTATAAACAAGTAATTTAAAGTTTTTCAAACTTTTAAATATCACAAAACTTGTAAAAGATTAATAGAATTAAACAGCATTTGATAATAATTAATATAAAATCTTTAGGTGGTACAAATTTTCTAAAGTAACAAGTAGTAGAAACGCATAGCATGAACATCTAATAACATTATTCGAAAAAAGCTAACCAAGGCCATGTCGGTAAGTGAATTTTGTTGTAACAAGTTTGAAACACACAGCACGAAAAATTACCATAACGCAATATTGTTTTATTTTTTTAAAGAAGGCAAAATACTTCCGCTAGTTAACGAAATTTCACAATTAATCATAGTCTTGTTTAAAGTTAGAAGAGGAAGTTAGGTAAGCAATAAATATTGAACCCCAAACACTTTAATTTACTTAAACCTATTATGGTCATTTTTTAACAGCGTCACATTTACTTCCAGGACAAACGTTTAATTTATTACGTGCTTACGTACAGTCATTAAATAAGTATGTAATTTGACGATTTTCAGACTTCTATATATTACAAAACGTGGAAGATTAATAAGAGTCAGTTAAACAGCAAGTGATGAGAATTGAAATGAAACCTTTAAGTGACACAAGCATCTAAAATAACACGTAGTAGCAACACATAGCATGAACAGTTTATAACTTTTTTTCGTAAAAAATAACACAGTAGTCCAAAGTCATTTGGGGCTTTTTCACCCTTTCGTGCCAAATGCACTTAACTCGGCCTTAGCGCCAACTACTGTTGGTCTTGCGATAGTAAACGATCCAGGATTTCTGTTTTAGTAAAACGCTATGTAATCTACTCTTACAGTTCTTATTATTTTATTTTTATAACTACTTGCTTTCTTTTTTAAATTTGACGTGATACACACATATCCTGTTCGACTGCCACCTCCCAGAGTCACGTACAATTAGGATATCGTGCAACGTACAAGCACGGACAATGTTTAAATAAAAGGGAACAGAAAATGATGCTTCACCAAAATTCCCACATGACCTTAAAAATAGTCGGGCGGATGCAATTTACTATGTATTAAAATACGCTGGGAATTTTATGCACGAATTGCCACATCAGTTGCATGAATGAAAATTACTCACAAAAGCGGTTCTTGAATCAAAAATTACTCCACCTGGCTAGTACATTATGAATACAATGAAATGAAATGTGGATTATTATTATCGTTTTTTTCTGTGTATGAGAGTTGGTGACTGATACCGAATAGGTCAAAGTGTTGATGACAAGTAAGCTGTAAATGTGAGACATTTGAAACATTATTGTAACAATTTTCTTATCAGATGACCAAATCAAAGAAGTTAACACCCTTTTCGGCTATGCGTAAAATGTAGCAAAATTAACATTTTCTTGTAAGGTATTGTTGGTTCACTAATTTTAAAAGTAATTTTCAAAATAATGCGAGGCTGTATTTATATCATAGCTTTCAATTATAAAACTTGTGTTATTTCTGTCAAAATAAACGGATGGTGGACATTGCTAAGTGTATCAACAAATTAACTAATTGTTTTTTCATTTTTTATGCACACGAGGGTTTAAACACTTTGTTTAATCACGAGAGGTTCACAAATAAAGTGAAGGAATTACACATAGAATAATACACATAAATTAATTTCTAAAAGTTTACAAATCATAATTTAAATCTTGGAAATTTAAATCCATTGCTTTTCCAGTGCTTTAAAACTATGATTTTTCTTAACTGATATAAATATGCATACATGTCCAAGAACAGGTAATTAAGTATTCGAAACAATTTTATTTATTAAAAGTAAAAATGGACCTAGTTCACCATGATTGCGAACTCCTCGCACATAAACTGAAAATTAACTAACATTTTTAATTTTTTATGCACACAAAGGTATAAACACTTTGTTCAATCATGAGAGGTTCACAAGTAAAGTGAATGAATTACACATAGAATAATATGTGTAAATTTAGTCCTAAAAGTATACAAATCATTATTTAAGTCTTGGAAATTTCAATCCATTGTGCTTTAAAACCATGATTTTTCTTAACTTATATAAATATGCATACATGTCCAATAACAGGTGATTAAGTCTGGCAAATAATTGTATTTAATTAAAGTAAAAATGGTTTTAGTTCACCATGATTGCGAACTCCTCGCACATAAACTGAAAATTAACTAATTTTTTTAATTTTTTGTACACACGAGGGTATACACGTTTTGTCAATCATGAGGGGTTTGCAACCAAAAGGAATGAATTACACTGAGAATAATACACATAAATTAAGTCCTAAAGGTCTACAAATCATTATTTAATTCTTGGAAATTTAAATCCATTGTGCTTTAAAACTATGATTTTTCTTAACTTATATAAATATGAATACATGCCCAATAACAGGTAATTAAGTCTGGCAAATAATTTTATTTATTAAAAGTAAAAATGGACTTAGTTCACCATGATTGCAAACTCCTCGCATTTAAACTAAAAAATTAAGAAAAATTTTTAATTTTTTTAAGCACACGAGAGTATAAACAATTTGTTTAATCACAAATGAAGGGAAGGAATTACACATAGAATAATATATGTAAGTTTAGTCCTAAAAGATACAAATCATTATTTAATTCTTTGAAATTTAAATCCAGTGGGCTTTAAAACTATAATTTTTCTCAACCTAAATAAATATGTATACATGTCCAATAACAGGTGATTAATCCCGGCAAAAAATTTATTTGTTAAAAGTAAAAATGGACTTAGTTCACCATGATTGCAAACTCCTCGCATTTAAACTGAATTAAGAAAATAATAAAACACATTAAACATGTTTTCATAGGTTCACAAATAAAGCAATTACACATTTTTGAGATAATCATTTTAGTCCTAAAAGTATACAAATCATTATTTAATTCTTGGAAATTTAAATCCAGTGGGCTTTAAAACTATAATTTTTCTCAACCTAAATAAATATGTATACATGTCCAATAACAGGTGATTAATCCCGGCAAAAAATTTATTTGTTAAAAGTTAAAACGGACTTAATTCACTATGATTGCGTACTTCTCGCTAATAAACTGAATTATAAGAAAATAAAACACATTACACATGTTTTGATCCTTTAAAGCAATTAACATTTTTGAGATAATCATTTTTTATCACATTTTTCGTTAATATTTAAAAGTTCCTTGTGATTTTAATTTTTAAATACTCTTAAACATATCTATCAAGCACTTTTAATATAAGGTAGATGAACTTGGGTATACGTTTAAATTTTGACTTCATAAAAGATTACTAAATTCGAAATCAAATTTTGAAAGTCCGAATCTTTTCGTGAAAATTACGCACAAATGTAAAAATATTGCTTATAGATTAGTTATACAATTTATCAAAAAATAATACCCAAATATGATCTAAGTATTTTTAAGTGATAATATGGCAACATTAGGAGAAAAATAAAACGAAAAGATAAGTTTAAAAATTGAATTTAAAAATTGATTTTATAAAAGAAATACTCTATAATTTTTTTTTCAGTGTGATTTATTTTGCTTTATTTCCTCTACGGAATGATTGGAAAATGAGGATGTAGTTTAAAATTAAATTATTTATTAATAAATAAAGATAAGATCTGCCTCAAACAGATAACAGGCCAGGGGTTTTATGAATTTTGAGATGCTACGGTCTAATGTTTTGCTCACGAAGGCTAGAGACCGGGACCTACTGCTTAAAGCAGATTCCGAACGGTTACGAACATCCATGCCATCAGCTGCATTCGAACCCATGAAATCTGGTTATTCTATTCTCTAAAACATATTTGGGGAATCTTCTCTCTTTGCTCTCTTGCGGGGAGCTTTTTATTTTTCTTCAAAAAGAGTTGTATTTGACATCGTCGGTGACAACCTCCAATTTTTCCATCTTTATTTCTTTTCTACGCTGCCAACCGCGAAAAACGAAAATCGAATTAATCTCGAGCTTGCGAGACTGGTACCGAAGAGCAGCACTCTACTTTTCAGCCATCGTATCCATGTATTTTACGACTGAAGCAAAATACATGCCTTGATTAATTCTTTCTAGCTCTAATATGTCATTACACGTTTTTCTCTATTGTATTATGAAAAGCAGAAAATAGTCTAAAGATCTAAATTATATCTGAAGAACACAAATGCAAAATAAAAGGCGTATACTTAAAAAGGTTGTTTTACTGGAAGATGACTCTCTTAAACTTAAAGGCAAAAAGCGATGTTGTGTCATATCGCTTAATGAGCCAGGTGAAAAGGAGAATTGGTTTGTTCAGCTTGGATGAAAATGATTGAAAATTTTAGGATATAGGAATGTTCATGCTCTATGCAAAAAGTAGACATTTATCGTCAATATCTTCTACTCTGAACCATATCACGCCTTGACTGATAAGTACATTGCTGAATGACGGAAAGCACACTGAGCATTTATAAAGACACTGGTAAGCAATATTCAGCTTGTAAGCTATTATCTTAGTCAAGTAATTAATTATAACGCCTACTTCCAGTCGAAAGCTGAACTAATCTAGCAATTTAGTCATTTCGACACAAAACGCCCAGTTTTATAACCCTTAGAATGGTAACTAAACCTTTATTCCACAAATAAAGATAAAACCGTCAGTTCCTATCTTTATTTAATGTCAAATTATCCAAATTTAATGTTCATTCTGACTTTTGGGTCACACAGTTCCATAAACGCCTTTTAAAGTCCTACGCCTTTTAATCCAGTTATTTCTTTGCGACGTTTAAAATATGGTAAAAAAATTAAAGTTTAATTAAAATTTAAGTAAAATTTAAAAGAAAATAGATATTCCATAGAGACAAACACATATATATCTTTCATTTTTTTTTGCTTTATTTGTAACCTTATTCACACTGAACTCATTTATAATTTTAGAAAGTCTTTGGTACAAAGACTTTATTCTGAAAAATTTGCAGTGGAATTTGAAAATACAGATTAGTTTATTATAATGAAACACACTCTACTAACTTTTATTTATTTATTTCAATCTATTTCCGTCTTTAACTAGCTATTATTCGAGTAGAGGAGGAAAGTTAAATAGCTATGAGAATAAATGTCTATTTTCTATAAAGAAAAAAATATTGAAAAATCCAATGATGGAATTTTTAAAAATAATACTTATTTAAATCTAATTTTTTATATCAGATATATCTGAAACAATTTAATATGGTCCAAATTCTAGATTGTTTCACATTATTAAGCATAGTTTGTTTATTTTAATATTAGTGACTATAAAAAATAATGTAGGTTTTGGTGTTATTGCTTCTTTACAAATTAGTAATTGGCGTCAGGAACAAAATCAGAAGAGAAAGCTTTTCAAAATTTGCTTGGACGGCAGAGGGTCTCTCGCGTCCGATGCCATGAGCTTAAGCCGTACGTGCCTCCTGGATAGTGCTAAATGAGAGACCAAACTCAGGGGTATACCACCTTTAGGTATACACGGGTGTGACGAGTCCGAGGTGCCTTAGTATTCTGGGCCTTCACTTGTTGGTAGTCTTGAGCTTTCCTTTGTAGAGTTTGCTCCTTGCGGAGTTCGACAAAATTAAAATCGGACCATCATGGACCTCTCGTGGGTCAACAGCAGCTTTGTAGCTGTTATGGGTTACTGTCTTGATTGACTGGTTTTCAGTAATTTTTTTTCGCTGTATGTCTTCAGATGGGCCAGTTTAATAATTTGATTTACAAATTTTGCCTTCTTTCTGATTTTGAAAGAATGCTACTATCTATGTGCTCTAGTAAGATATTATTGGCAAAAAAAATTTAATTAATACATTATGGACCTCTCGTGTGTCAACAGCATCTATGTAGCTGCTATGGGTTTGCTGTCGGGATTGACTGGTCTTCAGTAATTTTTGTCTCATTGTATGTCTTCGGATGGGTCAGCTTCATAATTTGATTTACAAAATTTTCTTTCCTTCCAGATTTAAAAGAATGCTACTATCCGTGTGTTCTAGTAAGATATTATTGGCAGAAAGGTTTAATTTATACATCATGAACCTCTCGTGGGTCAACAGCAGCTATGTAGCAGCAACCCATAGCAGCTATGTAGCTGCTATGGGTTGCTGTCGGGATTGACTGGTCTTCAGTAATTTTTGTCTTATTGCATGTCTTCGGATAGGTCAGCATCATAATTTGATTTAAAAAATTTTCTTTCCTTAAATATTTAAAAGAATGCTACTCTCTATGGGTTCTAGTAAGATATTATTGGAAAAAAGGTTTAATTTATACATTATGTCTTTTAATGTTTTAATTTGAAAACTTTAGGTGAGATAAAATAAATTATTGTTATTATTGTAAGCAATATATGCGGGTTTTTTTCAATATCTTAGCATTAATTTCAGCTTAAATACAACAATTAATATTAAAGAGTACGTAAGAAATTATTTACTTAAAAAATCTTATATGTAAGCCACTTATGTATAATGTTTCGAATAGTTAATTATTGTAATTCTATTGATTGTGTTATACTTGTGAATCATTGTAAATAAAATCATACGATACTGATATCAGCATGGACTATACATCATATATCTCTCGTGGGTCAGCAGCAACTATGTAGCTGCTATGGGTTACTGTCGTGATTGACTGGTCTTCAGTAATTTTTGATTCGCTGTATGTCTTCGGATGGATCAGCTTAATAATTTGATTTACAAATTTTGCCTTCCTTCTGGTTTTGAAAGAATGCTACTATCTATGTGCTCTAGTAATATATTATTGGCAAAAAGGTTTAATTTATACTGTCATTTTACTGTCTAAGTTTTACTGTCGGTTATATTGTCTTTTAATGTTTTAATTTTAAAAAAAATTCGATCAGATAAAATAAATTATTGTTATTATTATAAGCAATATATGGGGTTTTTGTCAATATCTTAGCATTACTTTCGGGTCAAAAAGTCGGCATACTCTCCATAATAAAGGAAGAAAAACACATGCCAGCATATTTTGCTACATTAGAGTTACCCGTGTAAATCGTGGGATGAGCAGTCAGAATGTTAAATAATACTGAGAAAAATATAAAAACGGTGCTACAGCATATGTAGAATGATGAATAAATTGTAATATTGCTTTACGCATTAATTAATGTTTATTAGATTTTGTTTTTTCTTTACAACAAGGCATTCGGTCTCCCACAAATATTGCGTAGTTAAATGTATAAGGGGTATTCCTGTATTCTGTATTTCTATAAACTATTATTACATAATGTATTTATTACATAATGTTTATAATTCTATTAGCTAATATAACTAAAATACTAGTCATATGAATATATTTATTACATAATTAAACATCTAATAAAATATATTTCCCTGGTTAGGGAAAAGGCGAGATACGCTCCATAATAAAGGAAGAAAAACACATGCCCCCTAAAATTGCGGGATGAGTATATTTTGCTACATTTGAGTTGCCCGTGTAAATCGCGGGATGAGCAGTCAGAATATTAAATAATAATGAGAAAAATATAAAAACGGTGCTACAGCATATGTAGAATGATGAATAAATTGTAATGTTTTATTACTCATTCATTAATATGTATTAGATTTTGTTTTTTCTTCACAACAAGGCATTCGGTCTCCCACAAGTATTGCATAGCTAAATGTAGGTGAGGGCTATTCCTGTATTCTGTATTTCTGTAAACTATTATTACATAATGTATTTATTACATAATGTTTATATTTCTATTAACTAATATAACTAAAATACTAGTCATATGAATCTATTTATTAAATAATTAAACATCTAATACTATTGCGGGGATGAGTATATTTTGCTACATTTGAGTTGCCCGTGTAAATCGCGAGATGAGCAGTCAGAGGGTTAAACGATACTGAGAAATATATAAAAACGGTGATACAGCATATGCAGAATGATGAATAAACTGTAATGTTTGTTTACTCATTAAGTAATGTGTATTAGATTTTGTTTTTTCATCACAAAAAGGCATTCGGTCTCCCACAAGTATTGCGTAGTTAAATGTAGGTAAGGGGTATTTCTGTAAACTATTATTACATAATGTATTTATTACATAATGTTTATAATTCTATTAGCTAATATAACTAAAATACTAGTCATATGAATCTATTTATTAAATAATTAAACATCTAATACTATATAAAATATATTTCACTACTTAAACAGGGAAAAGTCGGAATACGCTCCATAATAAAAGAAGAAAAACACATGCCAGCATATTTTGCTACATTTGTGTTTGCCGTGTAAATAACGGAATGAGCATCCAGAATAATAAATAATACTGAGAAAAATATAAAAACGGTACTACAGCATATGTAGAATGGTGAATAAATTGTAATGTTTCTTTACTCATTAATTAATGTGCATTACATTTTATTTTTTCTGTACAAGGCATTCGATCTCCCACAAGTATTGTGTAGTAAAATGTAGGTAAGGGGTATTCCTGTATTCTGTATTTCTGTAAAGTATTATTACATAATGTATTTATTACATAATGTTTATATTTCTATTAACTAATATAACTAAAATACTAGTCATATGAATCTATTTATTAAATAATTAAACATCTAATACTATATAAAATATATTTCCCTGGTTAAACAGAGAAAAGGCGGGATACCCTCCATAATAAAGGAAGAAAAACACATGCTTGAGAAATTTGCGGGATGAGCATATTTTGCTACATTTGAGTTGCCCGTGTAAATCGCGGGATGAGCAGTCAAAGGGTTAAACGATACTGAGAAAAATATAAAAAGTGTGATAGAGCATATGTAGAATGATGAATAAATTGTAATGTTTCTTTACTCATTAATGAATGTGTATTAGATTTTGTTTTTTCTTCACAACAACGCATTCGGTCTCCCACAAGTATTGCGTAGATAAATGTAGGTTAGGGGTATTCCTGTATTTTGTATTTCTGTAAAGTATTATTACATAATGTATTTATTAAATAATGTTTGTAATTCTATTAGCTAATATAACTAAAATACTAGCCATATGAATCTATTTATTAAATAGTTAAACATTTAATACTATATAAAATATAATTCACTGGTTAAACAGTGAAAGGCGGGATAAGCTCCATAATAAAGGAAGAAAAACACATGCCAGAATATTTTGCTACATTTTAGTTGCCCGTGTAAATCGCGGGGTGAGCAGTCAGAATGTTAAATAATACTGAGAAAAATATAAAAACGGTGCTACAGCATATGCAGAATGATGAATAAATTGTAATGTTTCTTTACTCATTAATTAATGTGTATTATATTTTGTTTTTTCTTCAAAACAAGGAATTCGGTCTTCCTCAAGTATTGCGTAGTTAAATGTAGGTAAGGGTATTCCTGTATTCTGTATTTCTGTAAACTATAATTACATGATGTATTTATTACATAATGTTTATAATTCTATTAGCTAATATAACTAAAATACTAGTCATATGAAACTATTTATTTAATAGTTAAACATCTAATACTATATAAAATATATTTCCCTGGTTAAACAGGGAAAAGTCGGGATACGCTCCATAAAAAGGAGGGAAAAACACATGCCAGTATATTTTGTTACATTTGAGTTGCCCGTGTAAATCGCTGGATACGCAGGCAGAATGTTAAATAATACTGAGAAAAATATAAAAATGGTGCTACAGCATATGTAGAATGATGAATAAATTGTAATGTTTCTTTACTGTATTTCTGTAAACTATTATTACATAATGTATTTATTACATAATGTTTATGATTCTGTTAGCTAATATAACTAAAATACTAGTCATATGAATCTATCTATTACATAATTAAACATTTAATACTATTGCGGGGATGAGTATATTTTGCTACATTTGAGTTGCCCGTGTAAATCGCGAGATGAGCAGTCAGAGGGTTAAACGATACTGAGGAAAATATAAAAATGGTGCTACAGCATATGTAGAATGATAAATATATTGTAATGCTGCTTTAATCATTAATTAATGTGTATTATATTTTGTTTTTTCTTCACAACAAGACATTCGGTCTCCCACAAATATTGCGTAGTTAAATGTAGGTAAGGGGTATTTCTGTAAACTATTATTACCTAATGTATTTATTACATAATGTTTATGATTCTGTTAGCTAATATAACTAAAATACTAGTCATATGAATCTATCTATTACATAATTAAACATTTAATATTATATAAAATAAATATACTTCACTGGTTAAACAGTGAAAAGGATACACTCCATAATAAAGGAAGAAAAACACATGCATGTTAATATTGCGGGATGAGTATATCTTGCTACATTTGAGTTGCCCGTGTAAATAGCGGGATGAGCAGTCAGAGGGTTAAACGATACTGAGAAAAATATAGAAACGGTGCTACAGCATATGTAGAATGGTGATTTGTAATGTTTGTTTACTCATTAAGTAATGTGTATTAGATTTTGTTTTTTCATCACAAAAAGGCATTCGGTCTCCCACAAGTATTGCGTAGTTAAATGTAGGTAAGGGGTATTCCTGTATTCTGTATTTCTGTAAAGTATTATTACATAATGTATTTATTACACAATGTTTATTATTCTAATATTTAATATAACTGTAGTACTAGTCATATGAATCTATATATTACATAATTAAACATCTAATACTATATAAAATATAATTCACTGGTTAAACAGGGAAAAGGAGGGATACGCTCCATAATAAAGGAAGAAAAACACATGCCAGCATATTTTGCTACATTTGAGTTTGCCATGTAAATCGCGGGATGAGCAGTCAGAATGTTAAATAATACTGAGAAAAATATAAAAACGGTACTACAGCATATGCAGAATGATGAATAAACTGTAATGTTTGTTTACTCATTAAGTAATGTGTATTAGATTTTGTTTTTTCATCACAAAAAGGCATTCGGTCTCCCACAAGTAT
This sequence comes from Pardosa pseudoannulata, assembly GCA_032207245.1. Taxonomy (NCBI): domain Eukaryota; kingdom Metazoa; phylum Arthropoda; class Arachnida; order Araneae; family Lycosidae; genus Pardosa; species Pardosa pseudoannulata. Next base: position 30,259,075 of record CM063506.1, read on the forward strand.
TGCGTAGTTAAATGTAGGTAAGGGGTATTCCTGTATTCTGTATTTCTGTAAAGTATTATTACATAATGTATTTATTACATAACGTTTATATTTCTATTAGCTAATATAACTAAAATACTAGTCATATGAATATATTTATTAATAGTTAAACATTTAATATTATATAAAATATACTTCACTGGTTAAACAGTGAAAAGGATACACTCCATAATAAAGGAAGAAAAACACATGCATGTTAATATTGCGGGATGAGTATATCTTGCTACATTTGAGTTGCCCGTGTAAATAGCGGGATGAGCAGTTAGAATGTTAAATAATACTGAGAAAAATATAAAAACGGTGATACAGCATATGTAGAATGGTGAATAAATTGTAATGTTTCTTTACTGTATTTCTGTAAAGTATTATTACATAATGTATTTATTACATAACGTTTATATTTCTATTAGCTAATATAACTAAAATACTAGTCATATGAATATATTTATTACATAATTAAACATCTAATAAAATATATTTCCCTGGTTAAACAGGGAAAGGCGGGATACGCTCCATAATAAAGGAAGAAAAACACATGCCCGCTAAAATTGCGGGATGAGTATATTTTGTTACATTTGAGTTGCCCTTGTAAATCGCGGGATGAGCAGTCAGAGGCTTAAACGATACAGAGGAAAACATAAAAGCGGTGCTACAACATATGTAGATGATGAATAAATTATAATGCTGCTTTACTCATTAATTAATGTGTATTAGATTTTCTTTTTCTTCACTACAAGGTATTCTGGCTCCCACAAGTATTGCGTTGTCAAATGTAGGTTGACTATATTGCTATATTTTCTATTCCTGTAAACTAGCACTGAGGTTCGGTTTGGTTTGGAGAGCTACAGTCTACTGTTTTGCTCACGAAGGCTAATGAGACCGGGACTTACACCGTGAAGCCGATTCCAAATGGCTACGAACAGCCATGCCCGCAGTGGGATTCAAACCCACCAACTCTGGTTCTGAAGATCAGCTCTCTACCATTCGGCCATAGTTCAGAAAAATAAAAACTAGCACTGTGATAGCATAACTATAAATTTTTAAGAAAGAATAAGAAATGTATATAATTTATAAAAAGGACAAAATAATATGATCTGTGCAAAATAAAGTGATAGTTAAATTGGCGTTAAGGTGAATACACCAGATGAAACGTACAGCATATACAAATCGAATTGAATATAATATTTTAAAATAAAAAGATACTGAACTAGGGTACATCACACGGGAACGTCTCATTTATCTTCCCAACTGTGCCACCTTCATTTAAAGAAATCCCTTTAGAGAGAAAATTTCCCCCAAAATCCCTATGTAATACATCTGAAAATTGACTGGCACTTTTTAATAAAATGGACATCCTTCCAAGATGACCAAAACAATAGACGTATCTTTCTTGTTCCAGAAATAGAACCTTCATGTGTCAAACTGATTTAAAGCAACATTTTTATCCACAAAAGAAATCATTGGATACCTTTTTTCGGTTGGTATTTGTGAAACTCCTTCAAGCTATGGTTACAGAATTTAAAATGTATTTAAGGGGGAAAGAGATAATACTGAGTAATACTGGTTGCTCACGTTTTGGTAGGAAACAGTGACAAAAATGGGGACATTTCCAGTCAATGCACGTTTTATGAAGGAAAATGGTTTCTTCGATTTAGGTTTATAATTTGATTTTTAAATGCAATCGCTTAGTTTTTGGTAAATCAGCTCTTTCATATGAACACTTTTCGTTATTTAATTTTATATAAAAAAATTCCTAATAATTGTCTGCCTTAGTGAGCGGAATCAATATTAATATATTTTTTTCTAATTTTAATTTACTGCAAATTAATTTAAAATTAAGGTGTGAAATTGTCCAGTTTTGTTTTCGGTAAATCAACTCTTTCATATGAACACTTTTCTTTATTTAAAATTACAGAAAAAATTCCTATCAATTGTTTGCTTTAGTGAGTGGAATCAATATTAATTAATTTTTTCTTAATTTTAATTTACTGCAAATTAATTTAGAATTAAGTAGTAAAACTTTCCAGTTTTGTTTTCCATAAATCAGCTCTTTCACATGAACACTTTTCTGTATTTAATATTATAGAAAAAATTCTTATGAATTGTCTGCCATAATGAGCGGAATAAATATTAATTTTTTTTAATTTTAATTTACTGCAAATTAATTTAAAATTAAGTAGTTAAACTTTCCAGTTTTGTTTTCGGTAAATCAGCTCTTTCGTACGAACACTTTTCTTTATTTTTGTATTATAGAAAAAATTCCTATCAATTGTTTGCCTAAGTGAGCGGAATCAATATTAGTATATTTGTCTATTATTTTAATTTACTGCAAATAAATTTAAAATTAAGTAGTAAAACTTTCCAGTTTTGTTTTCGGTAAATAAGCTCTTTTATATGAACACTTTTCTTTATTTAATATTATAGAAAAAAATCCTATCAATTGTCTGATTTAGTGAGCGTAATCAATATTATTATATTTGTTATTTTAATTTATTGCAAATTAATTTAGAATTAAGTAGTAAAACATTCCAGTTTTGTTTTCCGTAAATCAGCTCTTTCACATGAACACTTTTTTGTATTTAATATTATAGAAAAAAAATCCTATCAATTGTCTACCTTAGTGAGTGGAATCAGTATTAATATATTTGTTTTTTATTTTATTTTACTGCAAATTAATTTAAAATTAAGTAGTAAAATTGTCCAGTTTTGTTTTCCGTAAATCAGCTCTTTCACATGAACTCTTTTTTTATTCAATATTATAGAAAAAATTCTATCAATTGTCTGCCTTAGGGAATGGATTCAGTATTAATATATTTGATTTTTTTATATCAATCTACTGCAAATTAATTTAAAATTAAGTAGTAAAACTTTCCAGTTTTGTTTTCGGTAAACCAGCTCTTTCATATGAAAACTTTTCTTTATTTAATTTTATAGAAAAAAATTCCTATCAATTGTCTGCGTTATTGAGTGGAATCAATATCAATTTTTTTTTATTTTAATTTACTGCAAATTAATTTAAATTAAGTAGTAAAACTTTCCTGTTTTGTTTTCGGCAGGGCTTTGAACCGTATTTTTTTTTTGTTCCGGTTTTCGTTCCGGTTCAACTAAAAAATTAATATCGGTTCAGTTCCGGTTTTCGCTCCGCCAAAAATAACGGGTTTCGGTTCAGTTCCGGTTTTCGCTCCGCCAAAAATAACTGTTTTCGTTTCAGTTCCAAATGAATAATTTCATTTTATGTATATTCTTATTTGTACTCAAAATGTAATTCTATCAAAATTTAGAAGATTTTATTCTTTTTTTAATTGGTACACTATGTGAATTGATACAAACAGCAGGTACGATAAGAGCGGCGAGCATTGGCATTGTTATCCATTATCAAAATCGTATTGGACAACTAGGTTCATGATTACCCACATTCGTCATTTGACTCTCACATCGTGCACTTGGCCTTGCAATAATTATGTAAAAAATATATTATTTATTTAACAAATGAAAATTGCCTCTAATTATTAATATATCTTCTAACGTGGTTTCACTGAGATTACTTCTGTTGTCTCGGAGAATAAATTTCAACACTAACTTGTGTAGCTGGAGCTGCCAAAACCACCATTGCAATCTTATAGAAGCGCGGATATGTAATTATAAAGTTGACGTTAAATTAGAAAATATTGATAAGTTGGTAACAGTAACAAAATGACTGAAAGATATATCGAACCGAAATAAACCGATATTTTTTTCGGTTCAGTTCCGGTTTTCCTTCCGACCAAAATAACGGTTTTTTCCGGTTTTCGGTTCTCGGTTCTCGGTTCAGTTCCGGTTCGAATCCCTGGTTTTCGGTAAATCAGCTCTTTCATATGAACACTTTTCTTTATTTAATTTTATGGAAAAAATTCTTATCAATTGTCTGCCTTAGTGAGTGGAATCAATATTAATTTATTTGTTTTTTTATTTTAATTTACTGCAAATAAATTTAAATTTAAGTAGTAAAAGTTTACAGTTTTGTTTTCGGTAAATCAGCTCTTTCATATGAACACTCTTCTTTCTTTAATATTATAGAAAAAATTTCTATCAATTGTCTGCTTTAGTGAGCGTAACCAATATTAATATATTTGTTTTTTTTAATTTTAATTTTCTGCGAATTAATTTAAAATTAAATAGTAAAACTTTGCAGTTAATATTTTATCTACAAAATTACATATTGCGAATTCAACTTTACCATTGCTTTTAAAAGATATTTAAATATTTATGCTTTTTAGAAGCAATTTAAATTTCTTTTTTTCGTTTTTGTCGTTTCTTTTTCATTTTTCATTTTTTAACATTTTTTTTTTTTTTTTTGTTCACACAACTTTTTTTTTTATGTTTGACTAATTCTGTAAAAAATCATCAAAATTATGCATCTGCTATTACTGATCTTATCATTTGGTTATGATTTTTTAAATTAACATAGTATCATTTGAGTGGAACATGATACTCAAATTCATATTCATATAAACAGTTTAGAATAAAATTTGCCCGAGATCCTTAATAAGGTTCTAACTTTAGAAATTTATTACGTTTTGTAATATAAAGGAACGATATTTTAAAAAGCATAAAATATATACACATATGGAATAATTATAAATCGAATCACATAAAGTAGTTTTTGAAGTTTGTAAATTAGAAGATAATTTGTTTACATCAAATAGAAATTATCTTTCTTATGCTATAAACCCCAATTCTAGTAATACTAGCAATACATTTTATTTTATAGCGTGATAAAACCTAACTTTTTTACACTTACAATTGTTTACACTTTTTCTTTAAATTTTAAAATGCCAGATTAATTTAAATTTTAAATTTACAATATTAACATACATTTTACTTCAATGATATACAAAATATTTAGTTTATAATATAGCAATTTCTTTGATATATTTTTAGTAACTGAATTTAATTTTTTGAAGTTAGTGCACATTTTGTATGTTATTTTTAAAAATATTTATTTCATATGACAAAACTAAATTATTTTTTAAATTTTAAAATGTCAGATTAATTTAAATTTTAAATTTGCAATAGTAACATTTATTATACTTCAGTTAGATACAAAATATTTAGTTTGTAATATATGAATTTCTTTCATATATTTTTGGTAAGTGAATTTAATTTTTTGCAGTTAGCGCACATTTTGTATGTTAATTTTAAAAATATTTCCTTTCATATGACAAAACTAAATTATTTTTTAAATTTTAAAATGTCAGATTAATTTAAATTTTAAATTTGCAATAGTAACATTTATTATACTTCAGTTAGATACAAAATATTTAGTTTATAATATATGAATTTCTTTCATATATTTTTGGTAAGTGAATTTAATTTTTTGCAGTTAGCACACATTTTGTATGTTAATTTTAAAAATATTCTATTTCATATGACAAAAATTAATAATTTTTTATATTTTAAAATACCAGATTAATTTAAATTTTAAATTTACAATAGTAACATTTATTATACTTCGGTTAGATACAAAATATTTATAATGTATGAATTTCTTTCATATATTTCTAGTAAGTAAATTTAATTTTTCGCAGTTAGTGCACATTTTCATTTGTGTGCTAAAAATATTATATTTCATAAAAGAAAACTAAACTATTTTTGAAATTTAAGACATTATAAAATAACTGTAATGCATTCTGTCTAAAAATGATTAGGGGTGGTTTGGTTGAAAAGCTACGATCAACTATTATGACACAAGAAAGCTAATAAAACCGCGACTAGGTAAGTCAAATCCGAAGTACTACTAAACAAGTCAAATCCCAATGACTATTAAGCAAGAAGTAGTATTTCAACTCACCAATTCCGGTATCAAAGAACAGCGGCCACTCATTCAGGCTCAGAAGTAGCAGAATTTTTTGTTTTTATTATTATTTGAAAAAGATACTGTTAAATCAAGACTCTAAAGACCCTAGGTTTCTACACACATGTTTGTTTGATTTAAAGCACTACGGTCTACTGTTTGGCTACGAGATGGCTAATAACACTCGAACATACTGCTTCAAGCCGATTACGAATGGCTACGAGCACCCACGTCTCCAGTGACATTCGAACCCGAGAACTCCGGCATCGAAGAGCAGAACCCTACTATTCGGCGATCGTTCGGCATCCCTCTTACATGAGTTTAATCTTCATCAAGTTTATTAGCTGAAATTATAAAGGTTATAGCAATTATAACACCTCAGTTTACGGTAATCCATTTAGATATGATAGGAAAGAAATCATTCTGAATTTTTTCTTTTTTATTAATGCATCCTATGATTTTCAAATCTATATATCATCATTCTTTTCTAATGAAGACGGGTTGCAACATTTAAAGTTGCTTAAGTTCATACTATATTTTGAGCTAAAACATCTTTACTAAAACAACCTATTTTTGATTCACCATAGAATGAAAATCTCTGATCTGCTTGGAATAAAATATTTTCTACGTAATAATTAAGGTTCTAATTTTATAAAAATTATTAAATTATATAATATGAAGCAATGTATTTTTAAAGAAACATAAAACACACATATCAAATAAAATTAGAAAACCACTTACCCACAAAACATTTTTTCATCTTTTTAAATTAGAAACTAATTTTTATATAATAAAGTTTACTGTTTTTTATTCTGTCAACTACAATTATATTAATGCGAATAATAAAAATGCTTTACTTTTAATGATTACTTTTTTAAACTTTTCAGTTATCAGATTTAAATATTTTTAAATTATAAAATCTTATATATCTCTAACTCTGAATCTAAAATGTTTTTACTGAAACAGTCTATTTTTGATTCACCATAGAATAAAACTCTCTGATCTTCTTGGAATAATTTTTTTTCCTACGTAACAATTAAGGTTCTAACTTTATATAAATGATTTAGTTATATAATATGAAGCAATATATTTTTAAAGAATCATCAAATACATTCATCAAGTGAAAAAATTAAAAATCCATTTACCCGCAAAACAAATTTTGATGTTTATAAATTAGAAATTAATTTTATTTACAATAAAGTTAAATGTTTCGTATTTTGTCAAATTCAGTTATATTAATTCGAATAATATAAATGCTTTACTTTTTATAATTATTTATTTAAAATTTTCAGTTATCAGCTGTAAATGTTTTTAAATTATAAAATCTTATATATCTTAAAAGTTTTGATTCACATAATAAAGTATATATTTTAATTACATTTCATATAAAAGATTAGTTTTTTATATACACATCTCTGAAATTATTTTGTGTGTAGGATAATTTCATTGTTTTCATTTACATCATTTGAAAAAAAAAATCTACTATTCTTTCTTATAAATTTAAATACACTTTTAAAGCTAGAGTGTTATAATATAAGTGTTAGCTCAAATAACTTTAAAAAAATCAATATATAAGAACCTTCCTTTTTATAATGAATTAAAAAATGTTTGCTATATTGAAAATTATAAATCTGTTATCATATATTTCGTGCAATTCTTTTACTCTCAAGAATCCATCACAACTTAGATTTAATGCATTAATCGATATATATTCAGCAAATGTGAGTTAATTAGTTATGGGTTATGGAGTAAAGGATAATCATTTATTTAAAAAGATCCAATAATAATGTAAAATTTATAAATTGAACTTAATTCATACTTATGTTCTCTACCATAGATTTTATTAAATTAAAAGCATGTTGGTATGTGAAATGTATGAGCATACATGCATCTATCTCATTAAATAATTATAATACGAATAAAAAGTGGATTTATGAATAAAATACGTTTATGAAGACCCCTGTTATGGCTCGACGATTCTTGATGAAGTATCCGCAGAGAGCATTTCATACAATAAAACCATGCTCAGAACGGATTCACCCGGTGAAGTTAAATAAAACAACAAGGTCTAGATACAGGCATTTATTTAAGATAATATAATGAATGACGTAGAGCTCTGGATATCAAACTGAACTAACGTTACAAAAGTTTAAAATACTGAAAGTACATACAAGTTACATAAACAAACATCAGCACCTTCGATGCAACCGAATTATCTGCTACTATCACACAGACTCTTATATAGGCAGACAACCTATACGTACATTGTAGATACTTGCATATTTAAAGATGCTGTGTTGCCACAAATAAAAATACGACAACTATAAAACTTTACTCATAACAAATATAAATACAGATCAATGAAATCATCTTACAATAATATGCGAAAATACATTACAATACACATAATATATACAAGACACTATTTAAAAGACTGAACATTATGTCAACGGCCTTAATAAGAAATGATGTGTATGTCGTCAATCTTCTGCGAATAAAAACGAGGCAACGAATTTAGATGTCATTGCGTAATCACCCCACGTTTAAGTGTAGACTGTTTATTTGCATCATTTGAATAAACACTCTATAATATTAGAGCAAAGTTTTAAAAAATATCTATAAATTTTTAGAGAAAAAAAATATGAGCTGCACATTTTTGTCAGCATTAAAATTGTCAATAACTATCAATAAGTCACTTTTGTATTTAGAAATGCTTTTAGTAATATGTTACAACATTATAATCAAAAGTAGCTTTTACTTTCCTGTTGTTACATACAATTTAAATTAGCTGTCCAATATGGGAAATAAAACAGATAAACATTTAAACTTATGCACAAATTCTCCTCTAATGTCTTTCGACTCTTAAGCAACAATTTCTTAAAATGTAACATTCAGCTTTCGTCGAAACACTAAAACAAGCTAATGAGATAACAGGCTAAACTAGCAGATCAAAAAGAAACATTCATTGTAAAAACAGAGCCCGCGATAACGGGAAAAAATTAGCTTAATAGTCAAATAATAACCCCAAATATCGTATCTAAAAAGACCTAGTAATAATGTGAAATTTATAAATTCAACTTAATTCATATTTATGTTCTCTACCATATATTTAATTAAATTAAATGCATGTTGGTATGTGAAATTTATGAGCATACGTGCATGTATGTCATTATAATTAGTGATAATACGAATGCTAAGTGGCATTATGAGTATATTATGTTTAAGTATAAACTGTTTTCTGCATTATTTGAATAAACACTCTATAATATTAGAGCAAAGTTTTAAAAATACCTATAAATTTTTAGGAGAAAAATATGAACTGCGCATTTTTGTCAGCATTAAAATTGTCAGTAACTATCAATAAGTTACTTTCGTATTTAGAAATGCTTTTAGTAATATATTACAATATTATAATCAAAAGTAGCTTTTACTTTCCTGTTGTTACATACAATTTAAATTAGCTGTCCAATATGGGAAATGAAACAGATAAACATTTAAACTTATGCACAAATTTTCCTCTAATGTCTTTCGTCTCTTAAGCAGCAATTTCTTAAAATGTAACATTCAGCTTTCGTCGAAACACTAAAACAAGCTAATGAGATAACAGGCTAAACTAGCAGATCAAAAAGAAACATTCATTGTAAAAACAGAGCCCGCGATAACGGGCAAAAAATTAGCTTAATAGTCAAATAATATCCCCCAAAACTCGTATCTAAAATGTACACACATTAAGCAACGTTTCGTTTCTTTGCTGAGAGAAAGTGCTTTGCTCACTTATTTACTTTCCATTTGCAAAATACAAAGACAGATGAAGCCGGTTTAATAAAGAGCAAAACTAAAATAAAAATGCGCACGATCTCTAAAAATGAAAACCATCAACCAGATTAAAAAAAATTCTTTCTTTCTCTCTCTTATGCGGCACTTTATATGTCCTTTTTTTAAGCCTTCCTGAATTAATATGCTAGTGAAATGCAATTGTCTTCGCAAACCGTTATCTCTTTTTACAATCAATCGTAATGATTTTCTAGTGCGGCGAATTATAGATGTAAGTTAATTATAAAGCTATTCGAACCCCCTTTTTCCTGTGTGGAGGGCCTAATGATGGAATAGGCCGGCACATACCTCTAACCCAAATTAAGGGATTCGCCAAGGACACATTGTATCCATCTCTTTTTCTTTACCAGCGAATGTAATCGCGGGTAATGGATGAATTTGGCGATGTTACACGATTTGTGTAGCCAAGTGTCGTTAAGTGGATGTATGAATTGATGAGAAGCCATTTTGGGAATTAAAGTAATCGGTTTCGTCTATTGCGGGGAGTTTCTTTAATTTTAATTCCAGCATTAATTTTATTTGGAGATCTCTGCTTAGCTATTTGGGCAACTGTCGTCAATCATGTCCCATTTTGGGACGTCATAGGTTAAGCGAATAGGGGGGAGAAATCACTTTCCAGTGCTAATCTGTTCAGTTATAAAGAAGGAAAAGGGTGGAAAATTTCTTGCTTTTACCAACAGTGTATGAAAAATTGAGATGCAAACGTATATAAATGTCAAAAGAGGTTTTTGTTAAGTAGCTGCAAATATGTTATCAATAAGTTAAAAGGGCTAAAAAAGTGCAGTTTGTAATACATGTACTACAAGGATCTATTCTGGGAAAAGTTTTGCTTTCTTCTTTTGAATTCAATTATTACAGTATGGAATACTAAAAGTTTGCTATATATTATCAGTGATAAGTCTTAAAGGCAGTTAATAAGGTCCTCAGTCTCATTAGAGTTATGAAAGAGAATATTACTGGGAAAATAATTATTTAAGGGATAATACGACAGTAATATCGACAAAAACTGGATTTATCAGAAAAAAAATAAGTAAAAATGAATTCAGTTCTGAACATTTTAAAACAATCCGATTAAAAAGTTTCTAATGTTTAGAAGGAGTTAGGAATAAAAACATGCTGTAAATAAATGTAATCTTACAAAACTTACTTAGTTTACTGTAAATAAATTTAAACTTACAAAACTTACTTAGCAGTTTACTGTAAATAAACTTAAACTTACAAAACTTACTTAGCTGTTTACTGTAAATAAATTTAAACTTACAAAACTTACTTAGCTCTTTACTGTAAATAAATTTAAACTTACAAAACTTACCTATCTCTTTACTGTAAATAAATTTAAACTTACAAAACTTACTTAGCTGTTTACTGTAAATAAATTTAAACTTACAAAACTTACTTAGCTGTTTACTGTAAATAAATTTAAACTTACAAAACTTACTTAGCTGTTTACTGTAAATAAATTTAAACTTACAAAACTTACTTAGCTGTTTACTGTAAATAAATTTAAACTTACAAAACTTACTTAGCTGTTTGCTATAAATAAATTTAAACTTACAAAACTTTAACTTGATTTTTCACAATTATTTTTATGTAACTCGCATGTTATCCCAAATAGTTATATGTTATCAGGAAATTTTTAGAGGTTGTATACAATATAATTTTAATCCGGTTGAAGCTAATTCTTTTTGTTTCTCAAAATATGTGTTTTTATTGCAATGATAAATTTTTCATTTTTAAAGAAAAAAAATTCCTTTTTTTTACAAATATTTTTTAAAAATATATAAGTATCTTAAATATATATAAATTTAGGTTCAAACTCATTTTGAAGTATTGTAATAGGTTTTAAAACAATAAGTTTGTATTAAACGTAATTATATTTCTTAACACCCACATCTAACACACACACACACGCACACACACACGCACACACATGCACACACATACGCACACACACATTTATACACACACGCACACACACACACACACACACACACACACACACACACACACACACACACACACACACACACACACACACACACACACACATATATATATATATATATATATATATATATATACATACACACATATATATATCCGGTTTAAAAATGGGGGTTAAGAATTAAGCGAGTTATAATTTAAAAAAATTAGCACTCGTTACCGACAACGTAATAGGAGAAAGACACCCTCGAGCAGAACTATCCAGTGTAAAAGAACTGACGCGGAAGTAGACATAGGAATTTTGCTTAGGTGACAACGTCAAAAGAGACAGTTCTGAGAGGGAACTCGGGCTTATAACATCCTCCACGCTTGTCATGGCAAATTATGAGAACAAAGGATATCGAAATGACATATCTATGGACAGAAGGATTACTATAAAGAAGTTTTTATATATAAAATGAAATGTGTCTTCCAGGCCTAACCACTTGTCTATGTCATATATATATATATATATATATATATATATATGTATGTATTTCATAATAATTTTATAAATTATACGTGTTAGCCTTGATATTATTTTTATTACAACCAAGTATCCCTAATTTAAAACATTCAAACAAAAATATGTTTTATGTTTGAAAAATGAATGAGATATGTACGTGAAGATAGTTTGTTCTAATTATGTTTAAAAAACTATATTTGTAAAACTGGTAATTTTTAAGGTAAGGAAAGTCGAAAATGTTAATTATTTTATATTTTTTTAAGTTATATTACCCTTACACTGCAGGGAATCTCTAAGGGGCTGATTAAAGGCAATAATGAATATCTTTAGCTTAATGTAACTTTATGGGGAAATTTTTACTGAAGTGCAATACTTAGATGAAAATGTTTCTTTAAACAAACATTATCACCTAAAGAACGGAAAATTATCTACACTCATGTCTGATGACACAAGAAACGAAAGAAATATGTTTAATTTGAAATTGTTTCTAGAAAATTTTTGTAGACTCTTTTACAAACGCAAATATTAGCATTTCAACGGACATTGAACTTATCATTCTAATAGCTTATGAAATTAATAGTTATTTTTATTTTCAATGGATTTGCTTGAAAATATAATAGATGTTTAGAAATATTGCTTTATAAAAGTGGTTAAATATTATTTAATTTAATAATTATTTATAATTATCTTAATTAAAAACGCTCTATGCTCATCTCTTTTCCACATAAAAGAGGAGTTTTAATTAAAGAGATATCTTTTAAACCTTAGATTTAAACTTAGTTATAGTTGTTAGTATTTACGGAAAATATTAAAAGAAATAATTGATAACAGTAAAAGTATCAATATACTATAATAGTTCTATTTATAATTATCTTAATTAAAAACGCTCTATGCTCATCTCTTTTCCACATAAAAGAGGAGTTTTAATTAAAGAGATATCTTTTAAACCTTAGATTTAAACTTAGTTATGGTTGTTAGTATTTACGGAAAATATTAAAAGAAATAATTGATAACAGTAAAAATATCAATATACTATAATAGTTCTATTATAGAAAATATCTTAACTATTATAGTATACTATATTAGTTTTATTAAGTATACAGTTGATATAGTGTGAGTTTCAAAACATATGAATTTTAAAGCTACATTTAATTTTAATCTGGATAAAATTTATCAAAAGTTTGGTATCTAAACGAATAATTAAATTTAACTAAGAATGATAATGAAAAATTATTTTTTAATATACATTACCTTATTATTAATTTAATTATCACCCCAACAGACATCTCAGTTATTTCTAGTAATTAATTTAAAGAGATGTAAAACAAAAATGTATGAATTTTTATATTATATTAAACACTGAAGGTTTGACTACCTAAAAAAAATATGTATAATAACTTATATTAGAAATATTTTATTTAGAAGAGTAGAGAAAAGAAAAATAAATTGAAAAAGAATACATTTAACTAAACAAAGAGTGATACTCTGGTAACATAGATTCAGCTGTAGAATAACTTATGAATAAGACATTAAAACTAAATATTGTATGTACATAAACACAAAATTATTATAATTTTTTTGAGAAGAATAATTAATATTTTACCACTGAGAGTGAATTATGTATAGTTTTTCAATACGGCAAATTTCTTCTATGCACGTAAATTCCGTCCTTTTGACGATGCATCTGTTTTATCTTAATCAGAACGGATCTTTCAAAATATAAATTAACTTTAGAGTAATTTTTAAATAAAATGTGCAGTAATATTAGGCAGATTCAACAATATATTTTTGTGAATCTTAAAATTCATTTACAGTAGTTAAAAAGTGTTAATGCATTGCGAAGAATTTTGCGAAGAATAGTTAATATTTTACCACTGAGATCACTCTCAGTGATAAAATATTATAATAATTTTGTATTTTATGTATATATAAAATTTAGTTTTAATGGCTTATTCATAAGTTATTCTACAACTGAATCTATGTTACCAGAGTATCACTCTTTGTTTAGTTAAATGTAATCTTTTTCAATTTATTTTTCTTTTCTCTACTCTTCTAATTAAAATATTTCTAATATAAGTTATTATACATTTTTTTTGAGTTAGTCATACCTTCAATGTTTCATATAAATATAAAAATCCATACATTTTTGTTTTAAATCTCTTTAAATTAATTATTAGAAATAACTGAGCTGTCTGTTGGAGTGATAATTAAAAACTATGCATAATTCACATTATGTATAGTTTTCAATACGGCAAATTTCTTCCATGTACGTAAATTCCGTCCTTCTGACGATGCATCGGTTTTATCTTAATCAGAAAGGATCTTTCAAAATATAAACTAACTTTAAAGTAATTTTTTAAGAAAATGTGCAGTAATATTAGGCAGATTCAAGAAAATATTTTTGTGAATCTTAAAATCCATTTACAGTAGTTAAAATGTGCTAATGCAGTGAGTACATCAGGATTCAAAGAATGGTTTTGTCTAATATGATAATGGCTGCTAAAGTTTATTAATAGATTATTTATTAGTATTGATGAAAATTCAAATAGCATTTTGGTGAGTTTTAATATATAATAATGCTAATAGTTTATGAAATTAATAGTTATTTTTATTTTCAATTGATTTGAGTGAAAATATAATAGGTGTTTAGAAATATTGTTTTATGACAGTGGTTAAATATTACTTAATTTAACAATTATTTAAAAGTATCTTAATTAAAAACGCTCGATAACGTACGATTTACTGCTGTTGTAGATGTTAAAATACAGAAAAATTTCCTTAAGCAAAATGATAAAAATTTACTTACTCCACGGAAGTTCTTTACATGGCTTCAAAAATGAAGGTTATTAAATACTAGCATATATCAGGTCATATGACGGGATCAGTAAACTTTTGCTAACCCTAACTCATCAATAATTTAATTTCGATGCCTCTATCTATTGCAAGTATTTTGACCACCGCGGAATGGTTTGGAGTGTTACGGTCTACTTTTTACAACTCTATGGCTAATTAGACCATTACCGACAACTTAAAGCCGATTACGAACGGCTACGAATGTCTATGCCACTGTGTTATTCGAACCCACTAACTCCGGTAACGAAGGCCAGCACCCTAACCGATCGGCCATTCTTCGGGCCACCGCGGAATGTATTTGGTTCAAAGATGTGGGTTCGGGAAATATCTTCCGAAGTTTGCCGAAGTTCAAGAACTATAATCGGAAAGCGATAACAAATAG
>CM063506.1:30279464-30309464 GCA_032207245.1 Pardosa pseudoannulata
GAAGCTATTTATTAATCTCGGCATTTTCTTTTATTATTTCGGAGCAGTTAACGGAATGTAACAGTTATGAAAAAAAAATAAGCTTTTAAATTTCAACACCAGATCTCACAATTTTCAAATAAAGCCATTTGTCAGAATGTTCTTTTACCTTTTAAAGCCTGCGCAGGGAAACGGCGTAAATGTCATTTATCATAAAGATGCATTTCGTTCCAGAAATGAAAGAAGAAAAAAAAGCAACCAAACTAACAAAACAATAAAGAAAAGATAGAAATACATGCTGGAGGAATTTCTCTCCCACCAAAATTAAAAGGAAAGTTATGCAAATGATTTCAATTCTTCAGTTCACGTAAACACGAGTTGATGTATGGCATTGAAAAGCATTCCGTACCTTAAAAGCTCTTATGATTAATGTAAATTTTAAATAAATAATATTTCATCCGGTGTCAGGTAGGAGTCAGATGAATTCATTTGCAGCCGAATATCACCGTTGTTTCCAAATGATTTAATGAGATATTTTGATGGAAATTTTTACTAATAGTTAATATCAGCACTCTGAAAGCTTTTTTTATCTGTCAGTATTGATTTTGTGTAGGTTTTTAGAGCCCTTTAAAAAGTAAACAACCAATGTTTGCAATTTATAGCCGATAATTTGTAAGAAATGGGAAAAGTGCATTGAATTAAGGTTATTTAGATTTTATGTTTTAAGATTCACGGGTAAATAGAATTATTTATTTTACATTTTTCGTAAGTGTTTTATACGTTAAAATATTCTTTTTTTTTAAGTGGAATTTATTGAAAATCATTCCGAGTACTAAAAGATTTCATTATTAATGTAATATATAAATAATGCATAAAGTAATGAAAGGTAGAAATCAGATGAATTCACTTTCAGTGGAATATCAGAGTTATCTTAGGATGATTTAATGAAATATTTTTACTGAAACTTTTACTAATAGTTATTACTTTGAAAGCGTTTTTAGCAGTATTGAATTTGTGAATGTTTTTTTAACCTTTTAACAACTAATGCTTGTAATTTATTGCAGGTAGTTTATAATAAAGGGGAAAAGTATTGAATTAAAATTATATTTAAATATTGATATTTAAATTTCATATCTTCATGATTTAAAAGTAAATTATTACTTTACATTTTAATTCAGTACTAAATTCAATAGTACATCATTCCGGTATAACGATATCCGGGTGCAAATTAAATCATCTGATCTTACCTAACAGGGAATGAAACATTATTATTTTTGATAAATTCATATTATTCTTTATATCTTTTATTAAATATATATTGTATTTCATAGAAAATCATATCGGATTTTAATAGCTATGATAATTAAGGAAACTTTAACAAAAACTCAACAAAAGTACTAATGTTTCGTTTGGTATTAAGAAGGGGTTGAATGAATTGATTTGCAGATACATATTAACAGTGTTTTGGAGTTATTTAACAAGTTCTTCTTACATTCTGTTTTTCTTTCGCAATTCTTAATATCACCTTAAAAGAAATTTTTTTTTTCTCGTAGAATAATTTTGTACAGGATAGAGTTATGTAAACATAAGCAACTGTTACTTGAATCTAGCATATATTATATAGGGGACTTATTGTGGACAATTTGTAAAAATTAGGTAAAATGTACTAAGTTTACTTATACTTCATTTTTCTAAAATTTACAGGTATTAATAGAATTTTTAATTTATAATTCTGATAACACAACGTACAAAATAAAAAGATGTATTATAAAAGATATGTAGAAGGAAGTGATTCAGCACTTATTTTTTCGAAAATAAAAACACAAAAGGAATTAAATTTAATTTTTAGACCATTAAAATTTTAACTCTCTTTTATCACATAGCAACCTATAAGTATTGAGAAAGAAACTGAAATCAGTTTACGATTTCTTTTCCCAATAAATAATGCTTGAATTTCTGTTGTGATTCCGAACAATTTTCAGTGGATTTATTAGTTTAGTTCTGGTTGACGTGTGATTAATCCTATTATCGGTTTCTCCTACTATAGAGAAACCCTTGCAATCCATGCAATCCATGTCAAAATTTAAAAAAATAATATGTAGATTATATATTGAATTTTTAAGTAAAGTAAAAATTAGATTTTCTAACAAATAAGCCTACACAAGTCAAGAATATATAATACTATTAGATTGAATCGAGAAATTAAAACAGACATGAAATTATCATCTGCAATTTTTGTTAGCTAAAATCGGTTTTGTAAACTATATTTTTGATGTAATAGAACAAATATTTTTTGACAAAATAGTTTTAAGGTTAAATACATAAAACCAAAGTTTTCTTAACAAGATTGGTATCTAATCCCTAAAGTGGAAGGTTTTGAAAACTCTTTTTGCAGTAGATTATTTATGTTTTATTGTATCCATGGGAAAATTTTAAAAAATAATGTGTTGATTATGTACTGCATTTTTAAGTAAAGGAAAAATTAGATTTTCTATCAAATAAGCCCACACAAGTCGAGAATATATTACTATTAGATTGAATCGAGAAATTAAAACAAACATGCAGTTATCATCTGCAATTTTTGTTAGCTAAAAATTGTTTCGTAAACTATATTTTTGATGTAATGGGACAAATATTTTTTTACAAAATAGTTGTAAGGTTAAATACATAAAACCAAAGTTTTCTTAACAAGATAGATATCTAAGCCCTAAAGTGGAAGGTTTTGGAAACTCTTTTTGCAGTAGATTATTTATGTTTTAATGTATCCATGTCAAAATTTTAAAAAATGTAGATTATGTACTGCTTTCTTAAGTAAAGGAAAAATTAGATTTTCTATCAAATAAGCCCACACAAGTCGAGAATATATTACTATTAGATTGAATCGAGAAATTAAAACAAACATGCAGTTATCATCTGCATTTTGTAGTTTAAATTCAATTCTTGTTAGCTAAAATTTGTTTTGTAAACTATATTTTTGGTGTAATGGGACAAAACTTTTTTAACAAAATAGTTGTAAGGTTACATGCATGAAACCAAAGTTTTCTTAACAAGATAGGTATCTAAGCCCTAAAGTGGAAGGTTTAGGAAACTCTTTTTGCAGTAGATTATTTACGTTTTAATATATCCATGTCAAAATTAAAAAAATAATAATAATATGTAGATGATGTACTGCATTTTTAAGCAAAGTAAAAATTAGATTTTCTATCAAGTGAGCCCACACAAGTCGAGAATATATTACTATTAGATTGAATCGAGAAATTAAAACAAACATGCAGTTATCATCTGCAATTTTTGTTAGCTAAAAATTGTTTTGTAAACTATATTTTTGGTGTAATGGGACAAATATTTTTTGAAAAAGTAGTTTTAAGGTTAAATACATAAAACCAAAGTTTTCTTAACAAGATAGGTACCTAAGACCTAAAGTGGAAGGTTTTGGAAACTCTTTTTGCAGTAGATTATTTATGTTTTAATGTATCCATGTCAAAATTTTAAAAATATAATATGTAGATTATGTACTGCATTTTTAAGTAAAGTAAAAATTAGATTTTCTATCAAATAAGCCCACACAAGTCGAGAATATATTACTCTTAGATTGAATCGAGAAATTAAAACAGACATGAAGTTATCATCTGCAATTTTTGTTAGCTAAAAATTGTTTTGTAAACTATATTTTTGATGTAATGGAACAAATATTTTTTGACAAGTTTTAAGGTTAAATACATAAAATCAAAGTTTTCTTTACAAGATTGGTATCTAAGCCCTAAAGTGGAAGGTTTTGGAAACTCTTTTTGCAGTAGATTATTTATGTTTTAATGTATCCATGTCAAAATTTTAAAAATATAATATGTAGATTATGTACTGCATTTTTAAGTAAAGTAAAAATTAGATTTTCTATCAAATAAGCCCACACAAGTCGAGAATATATTACTATTAGATTGAATCGAGAAATTAAAACAAACATGCAGTTATCATCTGCATTTTGTAGTTTAAATTCATTCCATTTTTACTGGCATTTATGGTTTTATCTAAATTTAACCAAGTAACTGTAAGGAAATAAAGTAAATCTTAAGAATTATATCCATTACTTACGATTTAAACGCTTCGCATCATAATCATACCATTATAAAAGTATACTTAACAAACAAAATGCCATTTTTGGCAATATAGTGGACAATTGTTTACGTCGAAAACACATTAGCAAGACATTTAAGTGACATAAAACCAAGCGGTAAAAGTTATTTGAATACTTAATGCCACTATTTGAATTCCCATTAAAGCAATTTTTTTAATCAAACTAAATTACTTTTACCCTGAAACGCATTTAGTATGGGCAACTTGGAAAATTTTCGAACAGGATCACTGGTTGAAATATATGCCTTATTTGCCATATATTTCTATCACCGCCGAAAAGTAAACGGTAATTTGAACTTATGAGTACTTGAAAAAGCTTGAAAATAAATAAAACCTAAACTCTTTCTTTAAAATTACTAATACCCTTCACTTAGCCAAGAAATGAGAGTGTAGAATTTTACCGTATAAAATATAAACTTTTTTTTTATAAAAAAATTTTTTGAGGCTTCATTTTCTAATGGCCGTAATTGTACCAAATGCGTTCAATTCGCCAGCAAAGAGCGCTTCTAATTCCACGTAATTCTGCTTCATATTTCGAGAGCGATTCCAATTACGCACATCTCTGAAGGAAAAACGCTTCATTTTCAAATTACATTTTTCCACCAGCGTCACGATCTTGAGTGTGTGTGGCAAAAACAAAAAGATTCATCTTAATTTTTTTATTACCATGGAGTAAATGGGAATGATACAAACTTAATTTATCATAAAAGAGAAGCATTTCTCTCTCTCTTTTCAAAGGGCGAAAAATCTTCAAAAGAAATATTATGAGCATCTAAAATGAGAGGGCGAAATTATTTGAACCATTTTTTTCCCTTTGCTTCTTATTATTTCGCGCTGAGGCACACGCAAGAGGATTTCTCAAAGCTTTATATTGGAAAATATATCTCATCCGCGATCTGAGATAAATGTGTGCAGTAAATAAGTACATTTCTTTTTGAAAGCACGGAGAAAGAAAAAAAGGGTTTATAAAGATATGGAATTCAGTTTATTTAGAACTATCTTGGAAATTGAGATAGATTCTAATGCTCTTAAAAATATGATTGTAAAAGAAAATGTGTAAAATTTTTAAGAGATCATTTATAAAAATATATTTAAAATATCTGAAAAATTAACACCATGAAGTTGAATGATAATGATTTTCTTTCAACTGAATTCACATTATTTTAAAAACTGTCAGTTAATTAGCCCTCTTGCTTTCATATTGTATTAACATCAAAGAAAATATATCTCTCAGAATTGTTGTACTTGACATGAAATTCTAGATTATATAGAAAAAATTAATTTGATCAGAATAATCCTATGAAGTAAAATGGAAAGAGCCATATAGAATGGGCTGTAGTTTTGCCCCTCTGGACAAAAATGCAAAATACTGCCCTCTCCCGAGTGATAAAAACTATTGTTAACCCCTTAATTGATAATTTTGAGGAAAAACGCCATAAAAGTTCATTTTATATTCAAGAAAATTATATAAATCTATATGTGTGTATAATATATGCATTCATTTTTGATTTTTGGGTTCATTTTGATATAAAAATAATAAATTTTATTTTATGAAAAGATCACATTCAGGGTTATTACGACTGGATGTAATTTTTTCTGTTATAATAAATTTCGAAGCCTGAGATGCAAAGTCCAGAATTACAATCTGGATAGTGGTACCCAATTTCTTCCTGCATCTCTTATTGTTTACATATCTTCTGGAACAACAAACTTTCCATTCTCTTGATGGTGCTGTTCCTTATCAGTGGGAGGTATCTGTCTAATAAGTCAAGTCTTACGCTGACCCATCTAAAGACATTGTGACGTATCCGGTCCCTGTTTCAGGTGACACAAGGAAGAATCAGGTGTATCTTGATTAATGAATCTATTTACACTTCTGCTATATACATCATTTCACCACTATAAAAACAATTTCTAATCACAGGTAAGTGATTAGTACACATAGGCCTCAGTAGAGGCGGGTACCTAAACTAAATTCAGTCTCTGCCGAAATATGGGTGATTAGACGGAAGAACAATTCCTAGCTCTCTCGAAAGTTCGCTGAAATATAGGTAGGAGATCTGAGCACAATTAGTTCTGAAGAACTGCAAATAATCCTGAAGAGGATTATATTAGAAAAGGAAAGAAACCCAAAACACAGGGTATCGCTTCAATCTCAGCAAGAGATATATCCTAAGACGGGATTCCGCTAAATAAAACTCTCCAATGGAGAGACTGGTCGAGGCGATCTCCGAGTTAGCCAATGCGGGCTACTCCTAAAGGGTCACCTAGCGATGACCTCACCTTCGACCAACTGGATTGGTCCGGGTTAAGCAATCATCGGCCGCAAATCCAGGGGTTCCTGGAATTCTTAGCGGCTATATCTGAGTAGCGGCAAATCCTTTGTCGTTCCCGCGATCATTTTTTCAGCTGTCAGTGAAGGTGCCGGGTCGTCTGGCATATTGTTCCTTTACTATAGGGCACAGCAATGTAGACATCGTGGTGCCTTGGAAAACAATCCTTTTGCATCCACACAAGTCCACCTTTCAAAGCAAAGTTCTTTGATACACCTCCAAATCACGCCGTTACAACATACAGCAGCAACAAACTGAAGACCAGTGTTTTGTCGTAATTCCTGAGTTGTATCTTAGTGAATTTCTCCATTCTTAGCAACTGGCCTTTCTCACCTTTTGTTGTCTCGTGACCCCTTGTCAAGGTCGACAAGGTCGCACTTGAGGGGATCATAGCGCGGGAGAAATACCAGTACTGTTGTGAACTTGAAACGTATAGGTAGTGTAGCGTGTGGAGTTCTTCCAATAAAGGTTATCTGATTGACATAATTTTTCGTGTTAATTTTTTCATACAGTCCACTTTGATTTCATGAGTTACGGCGCTCCAACCAGTAAGCCACGACAGCAACCACAACAGGTGCTGTGCCGACCTACGAGAGTTCCGTCATAGTCCGATTTTAATTTTGTCAAACTGGTAAGAAGCAAACTCTACAAAGGTAAGCTCTAGATTACCAGGCTATAGATTACCGATGGCTGAATAGTTAAGGTGCTAATCTTCGGAACCAGAGTTCGAGGGTTCGGATCCCACAGTGGCATGGATGGTTACTACCGTTCGGAATCGGCTTTAAGCAGTAGATCCCTGTGTCATTAACCCTCGTGTAGCAAAACAGTTGATTGTAGCGTTCCAAGCTAAACCAAACCTTATTTATCCTGAAACTGATAGTTTTGATGACTGATTGGGTTAATCCGAATTATCACATTCAGAAAAAACTCTCAGAATGATAAGTCATTATTACTGAACTATATATTTTTTAAGAATATGTTTTAAGAAATAGACCACTGCTTTATTTAGATATTAATTTCTAGAATTCAATACTCTAAATTGATTTTTTTAATGGCTGTATTGTTTGCCTCATCATCATACAATAACGGTCTTAAGTGTTACAAAAATTTCAAAATTTGATGAAATTTGAACCATGTATTTTAATTATGTTGTGTATGCATTAAACTAAATTTTTGAGTTATATTCATCTATAAATTGTTTCTTGATACATATGCTAGAAATTGCATAATTTTCCTTGTATTTTGGTTTAAATTTCAAGATTGCTAAAATTTAACTATAATTTAGAATAATAATATTCTTTAGAATCCCCTATATAATAATAGCCTAAGTTGCCTGTCCACGAATTTATGAGGCCGTTGTACCTGGAATGGATACAGGCACCCATATTTGATTTTTTGTGAGTTAGGGTTAGCAAAATTCAAAGCGAGTTCGAAATCCAGCCCATCCCTCCTTTTCGAGCGTTTAATGCTATTATTTCAAGTCTTATTCTCCCTCTTATTCTATACTAAATTCATTCTTGATATGAATTTAGTATAGAATAAGAGGAAGTGGAGAGGGCGGAGCTTAATATTTAAATTGGACTGTGTTTACTTGACCCTCATATACTCTAATTAGTTCCTTCACCTTGTGTAGGCATGGCACGTTCGGTATAGGGTCTGCCCATTTGATCATTGTACTTCTCGGGTTGATGGTTCTGTCCCCGATACAGCTAAATTTTTCAAAATGTCTAATTCAATATTGTCTGCTTTTTCTTTTAAATTCTTATTCCTAAAGTTGTTTTATTATTTTTAAAACAAATGTTTACTATTTTTCCAAATTTTTATGACTTAAACTTTCTTTTCGTAATGTAATAATAGCCTAAGCTATCTGTCTGTCTGTCCTCGAATTTATGAAGCGGTTGGAACTGGTATGGATAGAGCATCCATATTGGATTTTTGATGAGTTAGAGTTATCAAATTTTAAGCGAGTAAAGTTTATCTTTTCTTAAACTACAGATCCGATTCTAAAATAAATTGGTATGAATAAGCGTCGTATCACAGAGAAAAATACTGTCATATTTAAAACGTTCGAAATCCAGCTCGTCCCCCTTTTTGAGCGTTTAATGCCATTATATCAAGACCTATTTTAGGAGCAGGCTATTAAATTTATCAATTTATCACATAATAAATAGGTAAGAATAACAATTTTTTCTTGCATTATGACATCATTCATTTAACTATCTCATTTAATCATTTATTTTAGATTATTTAAATATCTTCTGTATGATTTCCATACGTTTTATATTTAAACTTAGATATTATTTAAATAATTTTCTTTTATATTTGGCTTAAATAATAGATAAGGTACTTATGTGATAATTTTAATCGATTATTTTTATAGAAAGATAATTCTCAGCCAAAAAACAAACCATTTTTTTACCTCCCTCATAGGGTACCTTTACAATTCAGGAAAATTAAAAATTTTACTGATCCCGTCATATGACGGGCTATATACTAGTCTTTTAATAATAAATATATACCTACATTTATGTTGAGATATATTTCAATATATTTTTAATTAGAAGAATTTTTATAAAGTTAAAAAAACCTTTTCCTTTTGCAGTTATTGACAGATTTCAAAAGAAAAGCATTTTTTATATTTTGATTTTTATATTTTATAATCTATTGCACAGTAGGTTTTTACTAAATCCATCAAAATATGCTTAAAAATATTGTCTACGAATAAACTAATTAAAATTAATTAAAAAACACTGTCTGTTTATCATGAGGCACTCGGAAAAAATTTTCATGTTAGCATGTCAAGAAATTTAATGAGGCTACAAAAAAGATATTGGTAAATAAAAATGTTCAATTAAGGTTATTTTTAAGCATTTATTTAACCTTTTCTGAATGTACTATTTCATTAAAATGAACAAGACTGTTTAATAACTGCATATTAAGGCTTGAATTTGTATCATTATTTGCATATTTAGTTTCCAGAAAAGAAAATTCTTTAATTTTTTTTCTAGAAATAATTATACTTAAAATACTTCTCCATGAAACTAATGTTTTTTAATCAATTCCTTGCATAATTTAGAAAAAAATATTAAAATAACTTGCTTTTAATTGGGAATATTTTAGAAATTTATTTCCATTGTTTTGGAGTACAGCTATTAACTATATAATAACCAGTGTTTGAAGTATATCCAGAATCACAACCAGGGGCTATTTTAAATCCTTTGTTATAAAAAATCATATTTCACTTTTTTATTGTATGCATTTATAAAAGAAAATATCTTCAGAAATTCAAATTAAAAATAAATTGTTAATTATATGAGATATCGGTCCATATAATTGTTAATTATATGAGATAATATGTATATAAATACATATTTTGACAAAATAATATAAACACCTAGGAAACTACACTCTACAAAATATACTTCCGCTCGAAGAGCTTTTCCTAGTGGGGAAAATATACATAAGTTAGTTTAATTATGGCAGTGATATTATTTGTATATGAAAAATATTGAGGTATTAACCCCTTGCCTGTTTTGCCCGTAATCCGTACGGACAGTCTGATTTGTTTGTCTTTCTCACTGTTTTGACCGTTGTTAATTATATGAGATATCGGAAATATTGCATCACGAGGCCTTAGATACATAAGATTTTACAAAATGATACAAACACCTAGGAAACTACACTCTACAGAATATACTTCCACTCGAAGATCTTCCCCTAGTCGTGAAAATATACATAAGTTAGTTTAATTATAGCAGTGATATTATTTGTATATGAAAAATATTGAGGTATTAACCCCTTGCCTGTTTTGCCCGTAATCCGTACGGACAGTCTCATTTGTTTGTCTTTCTCACTTTTTTGTCCGTTGTTAATTATATGAGATATCGCAAATATTGCATCACGAGGCCTTAGATACATAAGATTTTACAAAATGATACAAACACCTAGGAAACTACACTCTACAGAATATACTTCCGCTCGAAGATCTTCCCCTAGTCGTGAAAATATACATAAGTTAGTTTAATTATAGCAGTGATATTATTTGTATATGAAAAATATTGAGGTATTAACCCCTTGCCTGTTTTGCCCGTAATCCGTACGGACAGTCTCATTAATTTGTCTTTCTCACTTTTTTGTCCGTTGTTAATTATATGAGATATCGCAAATATTGCATCACGAGGCCTTAGATACATAAGATTTTACAAAATGATACAAACACCTAGGAAACTACACTCTACAGAATATACTTCCGCTCGAAGATCTTCCTCTAGTCGTGAAAATATACATAAGTTAGTTTAATTATAGCAGTGATATTATTTGTATATGAAAAATATTGAGGTATTAACCCCTTGCCTGTTTTGCTCGTAATCCGTAAGGGCAACCTGATTTTTTTGTCGTTCTCACATTTTTTGATTGAATTTTAAGTATTTTAATGCCAAATTAGTCGTATTGATGACTGGGAAAATAATGTTACGTTCGCCTAATGTTTGAGAAAGAAGAAATTAAAACTCATTAAGAAACACATGGAAAATAGATCTTGATTCAATGATTTTATACAATTAAATAAATGCCTAAGGAATACAACTGGAATCACCTTATCATTTGTAGATATCGAAGACCGCTCTCGAGTTGGTGTCGGTCCTAAAAAATGGCTAAGATTTTTTTTCAAAAAGGTTATCCCACAATCAACGGATGCCAGCAGTGTTCACCTTCTAATCTTCTGGTAACAACCTTGTCCGCTCAAAAATTCCGACCGTCTCCCGTAGAAAAAACAGGGGTCCACTCCCTGAACGGAAGGGTCAGAAATATTCAAACCAACGGGCTCTTCTATCAGTTGGGAGAAGTCCGAAGTTTCTTTCTAGTTCAAACCGGTCCTGTTCTGGTATTTCTTTGACGATGACTCACGGGAAGAAGTAAAAAGAGCTGAACCGAATGTAAGTTATTGTTACTCTGGTGCATTGGGTCTGGTTGGGACAGCATCTCTCTTCCCATCACAAACACTAAATAAAAATACAAAAGCGTATGCTCGTTGTAAAAACGTTAGCCTAGTGGTCCTGTTCTGGCATGTATTTGACGATGACTCACGGGAAGAGGTAAAAAGAGCTGAATAGAACATAACTTATTGTTACACTCGTGCATTGGGCCTGGTTGGGACAAAATCTCTCTTCCCATTACAAACACTAAATAAAAATGCAAAAGTGTATGTTCGTTGTAAAAACGTTGGCCTAGTGTTTGAGAAAGAAGAAATTAATACTCATTAATAAACACAGGGACAAATATGTCTTGATTGAATTTATACAACTAAATAAATTCCTACTGCATACAACTGGAATCAACTTATCATTTGTAGATAGCGAAGACCGCTCTCGAGTCGGAGTAGCCCCATTAAAAACAATATAGCGATGGTTTTCCTCAAAAGGTCTATCCCCCAAGCCGCTGATTCCAGAAGCGTTCACCTTCTAATCTCCTCTGGTCACAACCTTGTCCTCTAAAAAATCAGACTGCCTCGAGAAGAAAAAAAACAGGGATTGATTCCAGAAAGGCGGGGGGTCAGAATTCCCTAAACCAACGGACCCTTCTATTGGTTGAGAGAAGTCCGAAGTTTCTTTCTAGTTCAAACAGGTCCTGTTCTGGTATGTCTTTGACGATGACTTACGGGAAGAGGTATAAAAAGCTGAACCGAATGTAACTTATTGTTACAATGATTACAAGATGTTAGTTTTCGAAGAGTATTCTGATTGGTTTAACCCCTTCCCTGTTTTGCCCGTACGCCGTACGGGCACAGCTTTCGGACCTTTACTGATTTGCCTGTACGGAGTACGGGCAATCTGATTTCTATTTCGTTTGCACTTTTTCGGCCGTATTTTTTCTAGTTTTAGTAACAAATTATTCGTATAGTAATTTATTCGTCCAGTAAATGATAGTTTGCAGTTTATTGTATTTTCTACTCTGATTGGTTCAAAACCGCGGGTTTTTTTCGCATGTTTTGTATCAGAAGACGAATTGTTATCTTTCAGTGTATAGATTTCTGGTTATATTTTACTAACCGCCTGATAATTTTTTTTGCTGTAAGAGTTGAATAATATATTTTTACTTTTAAATAATGGATAATTCAGAGCGTATGGAGCTAATTTCTTGTGTTTCGAACTGTGACTCGAAATCACATGAACAAAAATAGGCAATAAAAAATGTGACATGACATTTTTTGAATAGAATTCGTGAAAAAAAAATGAAACTGTTAAGGGGTTAAAACTTTAATGTGGTTGATCTCAAAGATTTCAAAAGAGGTATAATTAAATTAGCGTTCTCAGCAAGGCAAAGGAAAGTAACTAAGCTTTTGCAATGAATAAAAAATATATACATTTTTTATATTTAAAAGTTTAGTAGTCTTTTACAAAAAAATACCTTGGATCAGAAAATGTTTCCTACAAGTTTTAGATACCATAGAAATATTTTTAATAATTACTTTTTATAAAGTTGAAAACTAACCTTTATTTCTAGTGTATCCTTCAATTACAATTTTTATACTTTGGTAAATTACATAGATGAAAAAATAAGGAGTACCTCCCGCTGCCTTTAACACTTTAAAAAAGATTTTAATTAGTACAAATTATATATATATATATATATATATATATATATATATATATATATATATATATATATATATTTGTGTGTGTATGGATGTGTGTGTATGTAAGTATGTTTTGAATGAATGTATGTATGTATATATGTATGTATGTATCAGTGCTCGTGTGTGTGTGCATATGCACAAGCCCGATTTTGGGCTAACTTAGGTTTGCCTGCAAGATAGTATTTGGTCGCCCCCTTTCGATATTATTCCTCTTAGAATCAGAATTTAGTGCATGCATAAGACGTTTACATTTATGTTTATATCACTGTCCTTTATAAGTAACTGACTAGGCATCAAATAACAAAAAATATACATACAACATGCATTTAATTTGTTTAAAATGTATGTAATATTTTTATCACTTTCGGTTCCGATTCTATCTTTCCGGTATCCCTTTCTAGCAACCCTAGCGAATGTTCTCGAATGTTCCCCTATGGATTCTTTCCGGTTACATAGCTAAAAATATATTTTTGGAGCTTAAGTTACCTCATCCACGTGACTTGTAGGTGATTGCTAATTGGCTGGTACTACAACTATTTAAATTTATGTACAGCTTTTGCGAACAGTTTTGTTTCTAAGAGTAAACATGAATAGACTGCGATCGTTTAATTTAAAAATGTGTGTTGTCTTTATTTCTTTGTCCTTCTCTTCCACTCAGAAAGACTATAGAACGAAGGTAACCGCTTGGAACTCTTTTTGAGATGACCCAGGTTAATATGACGCAATAACCCAGGTTCAAAATCTGGTCAAGGCACCAAAAATGTAAAAATAATTTTACGTTGGCCTAGTGTTTCAGAAAGAATAAATTAATACTCATTAATAAACACATGGACAAATATGTCTTGATTAAATGAATTTATACAATTAAATAAATGCCAAAGGAATACAACTGGAATCAACTTATCATTTGTAGATATCGAATACTGCTATCGAGTCGGTGTCGACCCTAAAAAACAATATGGCGATGATTTTTCTCAAAAGGTAGGCCGTGGATGTCAGCAGCCTTGGATGCCAGCAGAGTTCACCTTCAACTTTACTCTGGTCACAACCTTGTCCTCTAAACAAAATCAGACTGACTCGTGGAAAAAAAGCCAATCCAGTCAGGCGGGGGGTCAGAATCCCCCAAACCAACGGACCCTTCTATTGTTTGGGAGAAGTCCGAAGTTTCTTTCTAGTTCAAACCGGTCCTGTTCTGGTATGTCTTTGACGATGACTCACGGGAACAGGTAAAAAAAAGCTGAACCGAATGCAGCTTTTTGTTACAGGCAAAAAACGCGTTCAGTTCATGTATATCCTTTAAAATGTAATTAACAAAACACACCCAGAAGCTTCACTGTACTTAGTTTCTCATTTACCAGATCATCAGTAATTGTGCTACATTTAAATTATCACTTTCCTTCCCTTTGCAGCTAACCTTATCTAAAGAGAGAGACAGATAGTACTGGTATAAAAATTATACTTAAGTTTTACTATCTTATTACAAATCTTTTGGGGTTTTCTCTTTGACATTTCTAAATTTTATAAGTAAAAGTTCCTTTTAAAATAGCCTAAATTATTTCAAATTATATTTATAAATAAAAGATATGTGAAAAATTATTCATTAAAACTTAACCAACATTTATAACAGTGAACACGTCCAGACGCGAAAAGGCCGCTTAGATAAATATTTTTATTATTTTTTTTTAAATGCTTCAGCTTACACATTTTAATATTATATTTAATATTATATATATATATATATATATATATATATATATATATATATATATATATATATATATATATATATATATATATATATATATATATATATATATATATATATATATATATATATATATATGTATGTATGTATGTATGTATGTATACACACTGTTCAAAAAGTTAGGGGGCAAGTAAAGAAGACAGACTTGCGAGATAGCCACGTATTGGCATAAAATGGATAGTACACGCATATAAATGATCAATATAGAAAAAATGTAATTAAGCTTTAATTCTTTAAAAATATAGAAAAAACACGGAAAGAGGATTTAGAGTAACAATTTGGTAGCATGTAAACGATAAAAAAAAGTATTGTTTAGAAATGATGCAAGATTTTTAATATGGTATGTGGTCTCCTTGAACAGCTTTGACTGCTGAACACCTATTTTCTATGGGTGCGATGATGTTATCGGTAAGACTTTGGGGAATACTGTTCCACTTCTCAAGAAGTGTAATCTCAAAGTCTCAGAGTAAAAGGAGGCCTTGGTCTTGCAGCAATACGTCGTCCTATCCTCAATCCAATGTAGCATGACCCAAACATGTTACATTGGATTGAGGTCAGGAGAGCACGTTAGCTATTTCATACACTGTATTGTTTCAAATTCAAGCATGTTCTACACAAGATGATCTGTATGCGGTCGGGTATTATGATGCTAGAAAACAAAGGAATCTCCAATGGCTGCAGCATAAGGTATGACACAAGGTCTCAGGATCTGGTCTGCATACCTCCGGGCCACCAAAGTACCATTCCGAATGATATGCAAGGCGTGAAGTCAAGGTGGCGTGAAGTCAACGGAATGCAGACCACTGGCCTATGTGCATAGAGACCTCCCTGATGAATCCTATTACGTAGTGTTTGGCTATACACCCTTCGTCTTGTTTCCAAGAGCACCTGTTTTTGCAGCTGAGTAGCATTGTCTGTTCTGTTTAGACTAGCAGTTAACAGTATATACCGGTCATCAGTTATTGTAGTGGCGTGTGGCCAACCTTGACCTAGTCGTCGTCTAACATTCTCTGTTACTTGAAATGGATTCCACAACCCTGCAACGACACTTCCTTCAAGTCCAGCAGCGTCCGCGACACAACGTTGTGTTTGCCCGAATTCAATTCTACCTGTAATACGCCATGCCATAGATTCCAGTAAATTACATTGTTGAGATATTTTAAGTCACCTTTCTCAAAAAAATAATAATAGTTTCTTTTATTAATAATCTGTAAACAAAATAGCTTTGATTAATATTCAGTAAGTAATTAATATTCCAAACGTACATGTGCATAAATGAAATAACCTATTAAAATTTTTAAAGTTTTTTTAATCGTGCTCATATATTACAATTACTCTAATTTTTTATACTAATTGATTTATTAGATACAATATCTTGTTATAATAATCAATCTTACAGGACTCTAGTTCTTGTATTCAGAAATTTGCAGATATCTGTATATAAGAGCGTTAATGTATTACTTATGTTTTCTCTTTAAATTTCTTGAAGTCTGTAAGAAAGATATAAAGTAATGTTATGTTACGAAATGATTTAATAGAATGTGTAAATTAACCTAATATTGTGCAGTAGAATGACCCATAAGTGTTTTATATAATTCGCTTTAAACTTTATCACTTAGATATTGCACAGGTAAAGTTCTAAGTATATATTGAGAAAAAAAAATCTTTAGTAAAAATATACTTTTTAAAAGTTAATAATATATAGCTGAAAATACAATAGTAGCTTATATGGATACAAAAGAAATTTGCTTAAAACTGTGTTGAGATGCCATAGTAATAAAGGAATGCTTTCAGAAATAATTTGACAATTATTTGTCGAGAAAATAAATATCTTATTAATGTTTACGCTGTATAAAAGCGTGAGTCTACTTTTCACTGTAGTGTGAAAGTTTCTCCCCTTCACGCAAATGCTACAAAACGAGACACACGTTTGACATTTCAACCCCCCTCCCCCAGCACAATATATTTTATATATCTCCTCTCTCCTCTTTTATCTTACCCATCTGTTTGCGGTTCACTAATTCAATGCAGCTGAGCAACCGTTATTAAAATTTTTCTTGCGAACAATAATGGCCTCTCTAAACAGGCAGTCTGCAAAAACTAAGACCCCCGAAGACATAAAAATGTTCTCCTTCCTTCAGATATTACTGGAGGAACCACCTTTGTTTTCAGCACTTGACATTTCATTTCTTAGGGGACACTATTTGCAAGGACATAGCCAAAATTTCAATATACTGGGGAAAGGGGACTTTACTCCAAGAAAGACAGTCGCATAATATCTGCCGCTCTACCTTTTTTCGTGTTCAAAATCACTTTTCTCCCCTCGTTTCATCTCTAAAGTAATAGGAAACGAAGAACCTAGCTCGCTATATTGCAATATATTTTTTTTAAACGTTTCCTTTCGTCGCCGTCTTTAGTCATATATTTGAGATTCGTTACAGTTCCCCCCCTTTTTTTTACCTCATCGTATTGCAGTTGTTTTTCATTTGATTCCGCTGGCGTGAATTGAAATAGAGATGAAGATTAAATAAACAACGGCGCTTGGCGCCGAATTATTTGATTTCCAGCGTCGTTTATTTGTAATTTTATGTTTGTGAAATGCATTGTTTTGATTGGATATTAAGTGCTTTATGAATTGCAAAAACAAAATTTCATTTCCTGCGAAGCTGTGCTTATTACGTGTCTTGAAATTTATTAAGGAGTAAATTGGTTTACGCCGAAAAGACTATCTTGCGTGTGGGATTTTTTTTCGTATCTCTTAATAAATTAAATACTCGCAATATGTTCTGAGATTTTGAGAAAAGTGTTTTTATTCAAATGTGATTAGTAATATTTCTAGAAATTCTTTTTGATTTATAAATTTATTAAATAAATAATGAAAGATAAGATGGTTTAAATCTAAGCCTAACACTCCCCCCCTCCTCCGAATTCACTGATAACTGCTAATATTGACTAAAACTTTAATATGAAATCATTTTAATACGCGTAATTTATTGTTTTTAAATACTAGATTTATCCTAGATTGAAGAAAAATGCTGATAAATAAATTAGAGAAAATGTGATGTGAAAGAAAATTAATGGTTCAAGTAAGAATGATGTTTAAACAAACACCTTAAAATCTCGATTTCACCTACCAATAAGTTATTAAAAAGTGTATTTATCTGAGTAATTACTTTTAATGCTACACTTATCTTCCAAGAGGAAAAACATTTGATATTTGAAAAAATAATATATATTAAAAAAATATTTTATATATATATATTATATAAATATATATATATCTTATATATATATATATATATATATATATATATTATAATATATATATATATATATATATATAATATATATAAATATATATATATATATATATATATATATATATATATATATATATATATATAAATATATATATATATAAATATATATATATATATATATATATATAATATATATATATATATATATATATATATATAATATATATATATATATATATATATATATATATATATATATATATATATATATATATATATATATATATATATATATATATATATATATATATATATATATATATATATATATATATATATATATATATATATATATATATATATACATATATATATACATATATATATAATATATATATATATATATATATATATATATATATATATATATATATATATATATATATATATATATATATATATATATATATATATATATATATATATATATATATATATATATATAATATATATATATATATATATATATATATATATATATATATATATATATATATATATATATATATATATATATATATATATATAATATATATATATAATATATATATATATATATATATATATATATATATATATATATATATATATATATATATATATATATATATATATATATATATATATATATATATATATATATATATATATATATATATATATATATATATATATATATATATATATATATATATATATATATATATATATATATATAGCATTGCGTCTTTTTTGCTTTATTTATTTTTTAAGGAAGGATTTATTTTTTTACCTAAATGACTCTGATAATTTGTGCAGTTTAAATTTTACTCAAGCGTGGCATCCCATTCATCAAAAGCAACGATTTTTTAACTGGAGGGTTACTAGTTCGAAGCCCGAGTCGGCCAAAGACCCTCCGTGTTCTTTAAAGGTGACTAGGGCACGTAAAGTATATTCGTGGTCACAATGTCCTCCAAGTTCTCAAACAATATCTCTGTGGGCGGCAGGCCAAGTCTATAGGTCTTCTGCTTGGTTCTGTTTCCAAATTACGAGTATCCACTTGAGCAAGAAGTTGTACTTTCACCCTAACGAGCAGTGCTTGTTAAAACGAAAACCCCCCTCCCCTTGAGTTAATAAATGTAGTGTATGGCTCATCGTGTTTCGTTTGACCAAGTAGCATCAGAAACAACAAAAACTACGAAATTTTACTGACTTAATTGCCAATATGGTGTTAATTCTGGTGATTAAACTTTATAGCTTTCTTTAAGTTGCCTTTATTGCATATAGTTCACTTTTTGTACTCCTGTAAAGGAATCTAATAGATTGTACTATATAAATAACAAACAAACTGTAGACAATTGGAGTATCTAACAGCATATGCAAATTTAATTCTCGCTTAAAATTTAAGATTGAATTGAACAGAAATAGAACTAAAATATGAAACCTTAACAGGAAGAAATAATGAATGATTACCAACATAGTAAATAATCAAAATAATAAATTGAAAATGATGATTCCATAAGTAGAATACAACAATTTAGTACTTGAGCCTATGAGTAAGAATTGAATTTCTGGAAGGGATTTTCTCAGTGTAACAATGAGTTACACTGCTGGACAACGCAAGCGTGGGAGACTGACAAAGAGACGAGGTTGATGTCAGTGACCCCCCTTCCACCCCATTGGACAAGAGGGGTTGTCGTCTTTGGTCCTGGCAACAGGAGTTTTTGGATTTTGCTCGGTATATTGGAAGGCCCCCTTCAGAAGAAAAGCAGGCGAAGACGGAGCGAACGGAGAACATCGGCAGAGGCAAGGAATGCTCACCCATTATTTTTTTCATCCAACATTCCAGCAGTTTATAGAGTCTCTATTGAGATTTAAAATGTTATTTGCTTCACCAGATTGTTCAAAAATAGAATTGTAAATAAAGAGTCTGCAAAATGGCAAGTCTTCTCTCATTTTTATCTGGTTAATTCTTTGTGTTATCTCAACAGGCCTGGTATAAATGATTGGTACGTAATACTCAGCTCTTTCGAATAGCTTTATACACATTCGATGCCAGAGAAAGTGATATATCCGTTCGGATTTCAATAATCTTTTGATATTTATTTTCTGCAGTCACTTAGATACAGATATTTCTTTAGTATTGACAAGTTCTAATAGAACAGAGGGCTAAATCTAATAGTAGTAAGGAAATGTACTATCAAAAATATCATGTATGATATACTTAGCTTCTGAGATAATTTAAAAGGAATTGCCTACATATTACACCTGTCCTCAAAGGCATAAAGTATGTTAGTTAAGATATTCGACCAATGTTAGTGAGCGACGCGAGTGTATGAAGTGGACAATTCTGACGAGCAAACGCTTCGGCAATAGTGAATATCTGTTAAGCAGTTGGTCCTGGTATATTTCAGCTGCTATACTGACTAGTAGAAGCTATGGAGAGCTAGTTAGTTGTGATAACAATAAAATCGACCTGCTAAAGTACTGTTTTTTCGATGTTAAAAAACCGTAAACTTTATTTAACCTTAAATAAAAGTACTTAATAGTTCACTGTTCGGATTTTTAAAGTTTGTATATGAAAGGTAGACACTATATTTATATCGATAATACACATTTACCCAAAAATATCATTGAGAATTAAACCTGTAAAAGGTCTGACTAGTAACTGAATTTATTATTAAATCAAAGTATCGTCGTTCCACAAATTTAAAAGCCTTTTAACACAACCTTAAAAACTTAATCCAAGAAAACATATTTGGATTTAAGGAAATATTTATAATCGAATCACCTTAATCGAATCGCCTTTATAATTCTTCTACATATACCTTTTCTTTAGTGTTTAAATATCCTAAGCAGATATTAAGTTATAAAACTTCCAACAAAATAAAGTCGTCCACTATAGGCTAACTCAAAATTTACGAAGTGACTGCTCCGCGTGTAATGCACGTTAAGTTCCGGCCTAACTGGGGAGGGACAGGAGATAAGAAGCGTATGTATTGATCAGCAGGATACCATCTGTTTCGAGAAAGCTACTAGCCATCTAAAAGGAATCCAGCGATTGTAGTCAGAGACTTGTACGCACTTTGCATGGAAATTCCCTAATCATTCAGATACAAGGACTAGTAAACTCTCCCTCTCTTTTGTTTTTTTTTTCGGTTTCTTTACTTTTTTTTTCTAGCCAACCATACGACAGGGACGTCTTTTTCCTGGAAAGTGGGTCTGTAACACAGGATATTTCTTTTGTTCAAGAAAAAGAGACGATGCTTCTGTATGTGATTAGTTGAGTTTCCGAGAACAAAAGGCGTTTCCTTTCATATATGGATTTTTTTTTACGAAATAAAAGGACAGTGCATCAGATTAGGACGTAATTATCAGATGCAGTGGAGACCAAAAGTTTGGAAAATTTATTAGGACTTCCATAGCTATGCAGGAGACAGTTATTTAATAGTAAGTACTGTTGTGACTTTAAAAAGAGGAATCAGATCTCAGTGACACGTGATTTTCTTGTACACTTGTTGAATAATACACACTTTTTGTTGTATTTTATTTAAGCATATTTTATTCGAATGTGATATATATATATATATATATATATATATGCATGTATATATATATATATATATATATACACATATATATACATATATATTTACATATATATACTTATATATACATATATAATATATATATATATGCATAATATGTATATATATATATATATACATATATATACATATATATATATAATTTGTGTGTATATATATATATATATATATATATATATATATATATATTATATATATATATATATTATATAATATATATATATTATTATATAATATTTATATATATATATATATATAATGTATATGTATATATATATGGTTTTCAAAAGCTGTGAATAAAAAGGAAATTTAGAGATGCATTTAGCAAATAATAAAATGCAATTCTAACTATCAAGACATTTTAATATAAAAAGTATATATCATTGTAGTATGAGGTAGCTTTAGTGAAATTGTATACTTCTAAGATTTTCTTCTAAGAGATACTTCTAAGAAGTGTAAAATGTCAGACCTCACGCACTTTCAGAGAGACCAAACTGTAACAGCCCAAGCTAGTCTGGAGCAACTCTGACCTCAACCTCCATAATTTTAGGAACTTTTAGAGGTACGGCGTCTAGCGTTGGGATATAATATAGCGCAGCAAGGCTAACTTGGCAAAACAGAATAGTGGACGGAATGAAAAACTGGTAGAAAGAGGCCGACTGGTAATCTGGCAGATTGAAATGTCTGTAAAAATATTTGTTACATTTGTAAATAACAAAGTAGTCACAGATCTCAATCAGTAGCTGTATTATCCAGTGTCAATAAATGCTGATAAGAGGCACCTTGATAAATATAATATATGCGGCTGAGTAGTAATTCCTATGTCTCTTGGAACGGATGTTATAGCCAATCAATCGGATTTATAAGTGAAGACTTTATATATCAGATAATCATCATTATCTGCTTCACACATTTTCAGAGCACTAGCATAAGTGAGCCTTTTAAACAGCCTTTATTAACAGCTACTTACTGTCAAGCTTGGAGGTGGATTTGTTATAGTACAAGCAGCCATGGTGTGGTTTTCTACTGGCTCAGCTGTAATCCTTAGATTAATTATCACTGAGAAGACGTATAGAGGAATTGTAGCTGGCCAAGTTCTACCTAGGATGCAAAATTTGTTTCTTATAGGAGATGAAATTTTCTAGGATGATAAAGCTCCTGTTTATGCAGTTGGACTTGTCTATTCGTGGTTTCACAGACACAAGGATTAAGTGAAACATTTCATGGTTCTGTTCAGTATAATGCAGCCCTGAACTCACAATGTTATGTACCGTTATGGTTTGTTTGGGAACATTTGATTCAGAACCTATATCTTTCACTGGCATCTTTCCCGGAACATTCACAAAACAATAGTCCCTATCTGAACACTTCAAACATGATTTGATCAGACGAATCCAAAACCTTTTCAAATGCAGTGATCCTATAATATAGTGAAAATTACTTACAAATCCAGGATGTTTCAGTTATTTTGATAAACACATTTATATATAATCTGAAGTGTTATCTGCAAACTTTTAGCAATTGTTCTATGGAGACATTGCTCACGAGTCTTAAATTTTCCATCATATCACAAATATCCGATTCGCTATATAATAAAATGTTCTATATAGAATGATTTTTGCAGAATCCCTATATAAAAAAATAGCCTAATTAATTTGTCCGTCTGTTCTCGATTTATGAAGCTGAAACAGAATGAATAGACATATCCATATTGGATTCTTTAACGAGTTAGGGTTGCAAAATTCTGAGTCGTCTTTAAAGTTCGAATCCACCTCTTCACCCTTTTCGAGAGTTTAATGTCATTATATCAAGCCCCATTTTAAAAAGCAGGCGGTTAAATTTATGAATTCATCATATAATAATAGGGAAAGTAATTTTTTTTTTCTAGCATTAGACGTATCCTTTAAACTATTTAATAATTTCTTATTTTCAAATTATTTAATCTCTGAACATACCTATTATCCTGTACATCCCTGTTTATCCCTGAACTATACGATTATTACATAAATAATTTTCTTTATAATTATAAATAATAGGGTATATACATATGTGATATATTTAACTTAATCATCTATTATTTTTTGTCGCTAATTCTCAGGCAAAAACAAACCATTTTTTTTACTTTCTATAGGGTTTTACAATTCTGGAAAATAAAATTTTTACTAATTTATATTTATATTAGTTTCAAATAACATTGTTTATTTTAACATTAAAATAGAAAAAAAGAACATAAAACTGTTTAAATAATAAACACTGTTACTATATTCTGCAAATATCATCTGCCCTACGTAAATAGTTTTCTTTATATTGGCTTAAATTCATAGATAGGTACATATGTGATAATTTTAAATTTAATCACAGATTATTATTTGTTGCAATGAAAATTTCATCACTGTTATTAACTACAAATTCTTTTCCTAAAAGTCTAGGAGTCTGTTTAACAGACTTATTCTATCTCACCAAGTCAATATGGCAAACCGCGATTAACCATGTCTCGAACCAATGGTGGGATGCAATTCTCCATTTAAACAGAGATTAATCACGGTTAACCGTTAAATGACTTTGTTGAGAACTCCCTAATAAATACGTCTGATTATATAACAGTAATCTTTCTGCCTGAATGTAATGTAGCATTTGTATTTTTAATTTTATGATACACGCTGAAACATATTTTACATACGTATTATGCATATAAAATGTAATATGCGTGCTTTGTCAGGTTAAAATTAATTTTAAAATTATATAAATGATAAAACATATTATATAAATGAAAAAAGTATTATAAAATGTAATGACAATGTAAGCCCATAGCGTTGGTTGCACTTCATAATAAAGATCAGATGATACTGGGCAATTTTACAGCCTTTTCTCTCCAGTAGGTAAGATGGACAAAGACTTTATTAAAGAAATTGCAGTGGAATTTGAAAAAGACATCAGTTTATGATTACAAAACACACTGTACAACAAAATTTATTTCAAAATACCGTCTTTAAACAATATTATTCCTAGCCTAGGTGAATTAAATAGCTAAGAATAAACGTCTCTTTTTATAAAGAAGAAAAATTTACCCAATGATGGAATTGTTAAAATAAAATTTTATTAAATCTAATCTTTAAGCCCAGTGGCGTTGAGTATTTCGCAACGAAATCCGAGGTTCGATCTGGCCTCATACATTGACTCAACCTGTCATCCATGGGTAGATGTACAA
Source organism: Pardosa pseudoannulata (assembly GCA_032207245.1). Classification (NCBI taxonomy): domain Eukaryota; kingdom Metazoa; phylum Arthropoda; class Arachnida; order Araneae; family Lycosidae; genus Pardosa; species Pardosa pseudoannulata. The sequence goes on from CM063506.1 coordinate 30,304,422, forward strand.
AGACTTTATCCTGGTAGAATTTGAAAATGATAGACTAGTTTATGATTACAAAAATACTAATTGATTTACTTATTTCAATCTAGCCTCTTTAACTAGCTATTATCCACTAGAGGAATTAAATAGCTAGAAGAATAAACGTCTCTTTTATATAAAGAAAAAAAAAAATGAAAAATCCAATTATGGAATTTTTAAAAAATAATATTTATTAAATTTCTTTAAGCCCAGTGGCGTCGGGTAGGTTTCACACAACCGCGACAGGTCTGAGTTTCCCCATGAGACGGGCAAGGTTGAATCAGCCTTTCATCCTTCAGTGGGTAGATGGTACAAAGACTTTATCCGGTGGAATTTGAAAATGACAGACTATTTTTTTATGATTCCAAAACACACTGTACTATCTAATTATTATTTCAATCTACCGTCTTTAACCTATTATTTGTAGGGGAAAATTAAATTGCTATGAGAATCAACGTCTATTTTCTATAAAGAAAAAAAATTGAAAAACCCAATTGAAATTTTTAAAAAGTAATATTTTTAAAACAATCTTAAGCCCAGTGGCATTGGAGTAGTTCTTCGCACTCACGACACAGGTCCGACGTTCGATCTGGGACGGGCAAGGTTGCTCAGCCTATCATCCCTTCAGTGGGTAGATGGTATAATTTACCTGGTGGAAACGAAATAAGGGACTAGTATTTCGGATTACACCAAACATACTGAACTTTGATTTGAATTCAATCTACCGTCTTTAACTAGCTATTTCCGAGCCTAGGAAAATTAATAGTCTGAGAAAAATATTTTCTATAAAAGAAAAAAAATTTAAAAAATGATGACTTTTAAAAAATAAATATTTATTTAAATCTAATATAACCCAGTGGCGTTGGGGTAGGGCTTCGCGCTCCCACGATACAGTCCCGAGGTTCGATCCCCGGGCTGAGTAAGGTTGTTCCAGCCTTTCATCTGTTCAGTGGGTAGATTAACTGAGAACTAAGTGTGTTTGGAAACTAAACACTGGGGGTTCTGCGTAAGATTGACCACCTAACTGGAACATATGCTTCGCAACCTAGGTCCCTTGGGCACGTAAGCAGAGATTGGTACCGTAGGCCCTGGCCCCCTATGAGGCTGTTGCGCGGATGAATTTAGTTTAGAAGTAATGACAGTTTCTTCTATTGAGATTTATGTTAACAAAGTTAATTTTTATTGCTTAGAAGTGATGTTTGAGTTCAGTTCACATCTTCCGAACAATTCAGTGTGGTATTTATTAACATTGAACATAATTTTGTATTTACTGAAGCAACACAAATTCCCCCAATAAAAAATGCATACAATTCATATTGCATGGAATAGAATGTCTAATGCATTTACTCACCGAAATATTTGACGCAGATGTTTCAGGAAGCAATTTAAAAAGCAAATGCGGCAAGTGTTCACTTTGTATATACACACACTCCACGATTACTTACATATCGCGAACAAAAATTTCATAACCGTGACGGATGCAATCCAATTTTCTATCGTTTTGAAGACGTATATCGATGGCCAAAAACTGAGAAAAGACGTCCATTTATCAAACTATCTACTTTCCGATGATGGCATGAAGAAATAGTGAATTCGAACCGCAGATTTCAGCAGAAAAATCATTCCCCGGAATTTTATCAAAAAAGGCTTCCAGAGAATAATAATAATAAAAAAGGGGCGGCCTAGTCCATAGCTCGTATCGATATTATCTGACTGGTGGAGTCATGTCGAAACGATCAGTCACTGATTTCAACCCTCCTATATATTTTTTTTTCTTGAAAAAGTGGAAAATGATAATCTGGAACAGAAGGAAGAGGAGATAGAAAACTCCTGTTTCGATTCACTTTGATACGTTTTTATTCCCATGTATTTCCACAGACAGCATATGCAGATAAAAGTTTCAAATTCAGACAAGTTGCATGATGTATGGGAGGATATGAATAATGTTTTACTCTACAGCTCTTTCAGGACGTAAAACGCTCTTCCCGTTTTGCCAGTGTATGTAGAGCGAGGTCGGATCCGGATTGAATTGGTTGGATATGTTCACCTGCGCGGCTGTAAAAGAAGTTAAGGAGGAAAACTTGGTTTTCTCCAGAAATTTCTTAAGGCAGATGATTTTCCAGACGCTTTAAGAAGCCAAATTTGTAAGGAGTGATATGTATAGGTATACTTTATACTCATTATTCGGGGAATAGTTTAACCGTCTGTCTGCTCATCCCATGATTTACACGGGTAACTCAAATGTAGCAAAATCTGTTTATCCCGCGATTTTCGCTGGCTTGTGTTTTCTTACTCTATTAAGAAGAGGATCCCGCATTTTCGCTATTTAACTAATAAAATAAATTATATACTGTATTATACGTTTAATTATGTTGTGAATAGAATTATATGACTTAAAACTGTAGTTATATTAGATAATAGAATTATAGATATTGTGTAATAAATAGAAATTAAGTGTAAATCAATTAAAATTTATTAAAATAATAAATTTTACATGTGATAATATTCAAAATTATTTTTTATAAAAGTTACGTTTCTCATGATGAAAATAAATATAAAAAAACCTTTTTTAGAAAGACAATGCGTACTTGAATTCTGCATTATATATAGATTTATAATATGCAAACTAAAAATGGGCAATTTTTGAAGCGTCTTACAAATTGAGCAGTCAGACTGTTAATTCACAATATTATACATCCCCTCTATAATAATAGCTCTAAAAATTACTAATGATCAGTGGCCATTTATAAGGGTAATCTTATAAAGACCTATTATTGCAAATGAATTTTCTTGTTGATGAGTTAAACCTTTCTTCTAAAAATCCCCTATGTAATAATAGATTATGTAATAAAGTTATCTGTCCGTCTGTCCTCGAATTTATGAAGCGGTTCTATCTGGAATGGATAGAGATATCAATAATGGATTCTTAATGAGTTAGGGTTAGCAAAATTCAAAGCCAGTAAAGTTTATCTTCATCTAAACTATCGATCCTATTCTAAATTAAACTGGTATAAATATGCTTCATATCACGGTGAAAAATACTGTCGTCTTTAAAATATTATAAATCCACCCCTTCCCTCCTTTTCTAGCACTTAAGCCATAATAATTAATAGGTAGTTTAACCTAATAATTATTCCCTGTATAGTAATAGCCTAAGTTATCTGTCCGTCTATCCTCGAATTTATGAAGCGGTTCTACATGGAATGGATCATACATATTAGATTCTTGATGAGCGAGGGTTATCAATGTTCAAAATCTACCAAATTCCCCATTTTCTAGCATTTAATGCCATTATTTAAATCCCTATTTTTCCCGGTTATGAGGAGGTGATTAAATTTATCAATTTATTACATAATAAATAGGTAAAAATAACATTTTTTCTAGCATTATACCGTCATTACTTTAACCATCTCATTTAATCATTTCTTATTTTAAATTATTTAAATATCTTCTGCATTATTTTCATACGTTTTATCACTGAACTTAGATAATACGTAAATAATTTTATTTTATATATGGCTTAAATAATAGATTAGGTACATATGTGATAATTTTAAATTAATCATCGATTATTTTTTGTTGATAATTGTCAGCGAAAAAACAACCTTTTTTTATTTGCCTGATAGGTACTTTACAATTCTGGAAAATTAAAGAAGCCAAATTTGTAAGGAAATATATATATAGATGTAGGTTGTATTCAGATCTCGGAGAATGTTTTAATTCACGATATAATACATCCCCTCTATAATAGTAGCCTAAGTTATCTGTCCGTCTGTCATCGAATTTATGAAGTGGTTGGACCTGGAATGGATAGAGGTATCCATATTGCATACTTGATGAGTTAGGGTTAGCAAAATGCAAAGCGAGTAAAGTTTATCTTTTCCTAAACTATTGATCCGATTCTAAATTAAATTGGTATAAATATACTTCATATCACAGCAAAAAATACTGCCGTCTTAAAAAATTCGAAATCCACCCCTGCCCTCCTTTTCTAGCATTTAATGCCATAATAATTAATAGGTAATTTAAACTAATAATTATCCCCTGCATAATAATAGCCTAAGTTATCTGTCCGTCTGTCTTCGAATTTATGAAGCTGTTCTACCTGGAATGGATCATACATATTAGATTCTTGATGCGCTAGGGTTAGCAACGTTCGAAATCCACCCCTCTCCCTTTTCTAGCATTTAATGCCATTATTTAAAGCCCTATTTTTCACGATTGAGAGCAGGCGATTAAATTTATCAATTTATCGCATAATAAATAGGTAAAAATAGCATTTTGTCTATCATTATGATGTCATACCTTTAACCATCTCATTTAATCATTTCTCATTTTAAATTATTTAAATATCGTCTGCATTATTTTCATACGTTTTATCACTGAACTTAGATAACACGTAAATAATTTTATTTTATATATGGCTTAAATAATAGATTAGGTACATATGTGATAATTTTAAATTAATCATCGATTATTTTTTTTGTTGATAATTCTCAGCGAAAAAACAAACCTTTTGTTACTTGCCTTATAAGGTGCTTTACAATTATGAAAAATTAAAGAAGCCAAATTTGTAAGGAGCGATATGTATAGGTGTACATGATACTCAGGATTCGGGGAATATTTTATTTCACGATATAATACATCCCCTGTATAATAATAGCCTAAGTTATTTGTCCATCTGTCATCGAATTTATGAAGCGGTTCTACCTGGAATGGATAGATGCATCCATATTGGATTCTTAATGAGTTAGGGTTAGCAAAATTCAAAGCCAGTAAAGTTTATCTTCTCCTAAACTATGGATCCTATTCTAAATTATATTGGTATAAATATGCTTCATATCACAGTGAAAAATACTGTCGTCTTTAAAATATTCGATATCCAACCCTTCCCTCCTTTTCTAGCATTTAATGCCAGAATAATTAATAAGTAGTTTAACCTAATAATTATCCCCTGTCTAATAATAGCCTAAGTTATCTGTCCGTCTGTCCTCGAATTTATGAAGCGGTTCTACCTGGAATGGATAGGAG
>CM063506.1:30314464-30319464 GCA_032207245.1 Pardosa pseudoannulata
ATAAGTCAAAATTCTGCCCACAGTGACTGAACGAAGGGAAGTAATTGATTTTGTAAGGAAGGATAGATTTTGTAAGGAAGTTTATTATTATAATCAAAAAATTTTCTTAGTAGAAGAAAAGCTTCTTTAAATAAAATTTTTACCTTTAATCTATACAATAGTAATAAATTTTAATCTTACACTTAGACAACAACCGGTTTTTAACTTGGTTATGTAACCCATAAGTTGAGGCCGGACGATGGCCGATAGGTAGGATACTGTTCTTCGGAACTAGAATCCGTGTGTTCGATTCCTGCTCCTTGAATGGATGTTCAAAGCCATTTGAATTTGGCTTTAAACAGTAGGTACCCATCTCATTAGCCCTCGCGTATAAAAAACGCAGACCTTAGCATTAGACAAGAATCTAGGCTACGTATTTTCTAGAACTTTGGGGGTTACTTAAAGAAAGATTAGAACCAAAGGGAGTGCGCAATCAAACACCGCAGTTATTTAGCAGAATTTTGGACACTGCTACAGATTATTAACTTTCCTAGTCTACGATGTATCATACATCAAAATTCTGATACAGTGACTGAACGAAGGGAAGTATTTTAATTTTGTAAGGAAGTTTATTATTATAATCACAGGAAAAATGTTCTTATTAGAAGAAAAGCTTCTTTAAAAAAACTTTTACGTTTAATCTATACAATAATAATAATTTTTAATATTACACTTAGACAACAACTGTTTTCTATCTTGGTTATTTAACTCAAGCCGGACAATGGCCGAATGGTAGAACACTGTTCTTCGGAACTGGTATCCGCGGATTCGAATTCCTCTCCTGGAATAGATGTTCAAAGCCGTTTGGAATCGGCTTTAAACAGTAGGTACTCGTCTCACTAACCTTTGTGTATAAAAAACGATTAGTTCTAAGCAGACAACGTAGCAACACCTAACCGGTAACCCATAAGATGGCCGAATGGACACTTCCGTGCGTTCGATTCCCTGGAATGGATGTTCTCATTTGGAGTTGGCTTAAACAGGTACCCATCTCATAGCCCTAGTCGACCTTAGCATTAACAAGAATCTGGGCTACGTCTTTTCTAAATCATTGGGGGTTACTTCAGGAAATATTAGAACCAAAGGGAGTGCGCAATCAAACACCGCAGTTATTTAGCAGATATTTGGACACTGCCACAGATTATTAACTTTGCTAGTCTACGATGCACCATACGTCGACATTCTGCCACAGTGACTGAATGAAGGGAAGATTTTTTTAGGAGTAAGTATAGGTACAAAAAAAATTTTGCTTATCGTAGTGCAATTTTCTTCTATTGACTAACATTTAAATTATTAATATATTGTAAAACCCCTCCTTGTTTTGTAACCCATAAATCCCACTGAATGTCCTGTTCTTCGACTCCCTTCGACCTGCTCCTGGAGTTCAGCTTATGGTGCGAGGTACTCTATAGTCGTGGATATGATTGCATAGACAAGAATCGGCTACCCTGAACCTTTTACTTAAAGAAATTTGAACCAGCTGGACAGACAGCAGTATATGCTACACTGCTACAGATTAAAACTTGCTGTGATGCACCTCGTCGACATTCTACCGTGACTGAATGAAGGAGTCTTCCTTTTATAAAGTAGCTAGAATAAAAATATTTTTTCGTACTGCTCCTTCTTCGGCATTTTTACATTTTTTGAATTTTTGACACTAACTATGTGATCTGAATTCTTCGAGACTATCTGACAGTGTTTTGACAGTGGATAGATCCACCTCTACTCGTTAATATTGGAGGATTGCTGGAGACCTCCGCTATTGAGATTCAACTAATCTTCTAAGCTGGAGATCAGGTAACTGGCGTAACTGGAAAGTCTACCGTACTAGTAAGTTATGAAAATAGAATTTTAAGCTCGCTTTTCGACATTTTTTTTAATCTTTTACCTCGTGGAGACTGTGACTTTGACAGCCAATTTTAGTGATTACTGGGAACTCGAACTCATAAAGGAACCAATTATCCGAAATAGATTTTTGCATTGTAACCCAGGAAAATCATTGTGAGATTATTTAATCTTTTTTTTCACAGTGATGTAGTGATTACGCAACAACAATCCTCTACATTTTACCTTTGGGAAATTAGAATGAACATATTTACTCAGAAATACCAATCTATTTGACTATTTTCTTCACCTATTTCTCCAAGAACAGAATCGCACAATATTTTAAGTTATATGAAATTACGTTGTTCATTTAATGCTCGTTTGCTTGTATTTTATTTCAATCCACGCGGTTTGTCGTACAGTCATCAAATTTTAGACATGTTTTCTTTGACACCATCAGATATTTATTTTCAATATTGTCACGAAGATTCGAATGAACACACCATTTAACTTAACAGAACAATTTATTGAAGCTAAGTAGCAACTCGCAACTTTACAGGATCGAGAAGATCCATGGAAGAAAAGAACTTGGCGCCTTTTAAACAGTCTAGAGTATCGTCAATACGGGGCAGAGGATAAACATCCTTCTTCGTTATTCTATTCAGTTTGCGATAGTCCCCGCAAAAACGCCAGCTACCATCTTTTTTTCTTATCAGTACCACAGGAGATGACCATGGACTCTCAGATGGCTGGACAATACCTTGGTCAAGCATTTCCTGAACCTCTTCTCTAATTATGCTTCTTTCAGTCGGTGAAACTCGGTAACAACATCTTCCACCCTATTATTTGACATAACAGTACAACTAATATTAACGTCATCAATTGAAAATATATAAAACCAAAAATGAATATTATTGTTGCATCTTACAGCAAGAAAAAATATTTTAGCTGCTAAAAATTTAATTTTAAATGACAATATATACCCACTCTGACAAGTGGATTTGATCATACAAATGAGACTGATTTTATTTTTTAGCTTATTTCATAATGATGAAATTTCTTGCATTTGTTTTGCTCCGAATAATTTATTCCAGTCATCTTTTTTTTCAAAACAATATATTCCCTATTTTTTGCTTCATCTTTCAAAAATCATTCATCATTCATCATTCAAATTTATTCCAATTTCACCTTTTACAATCAAACGGCATATGTTTTGGATAAGTAGAATGAAAAAAATTAACTACATAAGAACAGTTACATAAAATCATACATTAAATTTCTGTGTATCCAAGAGATTTATAATTTAAAATTTCTTTTGTGGACTTTATATGGTTTGTGAATCTCAGTGAAATAAATGGACATGGGATGTTGAATTTTTTTAAAATTTTTAATTTTTATATAAAATTTTTAATATGTTATAAAAAAAGTATATAAAGTATATATTGTTACATAAAACATGTAAGATACAAAATGTATTAGATTTTTTAAATAAAATTTGAGACTATTTGATAAATATTGAGTTATCCAAAATTAATTCTTAAAAACATTCATAATGCACAGCTTATGAACCAATTGCTTTATTTTTTTTTATCATTTTTTCTGTAAAGAAAAAAAAACTAGGTATCATATTTCACTTACATTAAATACAAATTTTATAACTTCTTCTTCATGAACATAACAACCTATTATAGGTCCTAGCTGCCTCGAGAGCACGCTTCCTCCAACTCAAACGGTCTAGAGCAACTCTTTTCGAGTTCTTAAACTTCAAGGATTTCAGGTGAATTTCAACATCGTCTAGCCATCTTGTAGGGGGTCGTCCTCGGGTACAGGATCCTTCAGGGTTTTTAAAAGCATGCAGTTTAGTAGGGTTGTTGTCAGGGGTTCTCCAGATATGTCCATGCTATCTTAGTCTATTACTACGAATGACTTGCGTAACAGGAGACTCTTTGTAAAGCCTATATAGTTCAAAATTAAATCTGGTTCACCAGTACCCCTGATCGTTTATAGGTCCAAAGATAGCTCTTAGAACTATCTTAGGCTGCAAGAATGGTTACTTTCTTTCTTCTGTGTATTTTTTTAAAACTTTCCTCAGCTTTTTATAATTTTCTAAACAGTTTCTTGTCCCATGCTTTTGCAAAATCAGTAAGTATGCCTTATTTTTTTCCTCTGTGGCTTTCTACATACGTTGTCAAACCACTCGGATCTGGTACCAAGTCGTCCTAGGCTTGGTACAGATTCTTTAGCGGAATTCAAGATAATATCTTTTATGGATCTCCAGTTGGGATCATTGTTAGATGCTTCTAATTCTGAGCGGATGCCAACTGATGGTTTGAGTTTGTATTCCTAATTTTATAACAACATTGTTTAAATTTATACATTGTTTTAGCAACTGTTTTCATTAATTTACTGTATTAAACCCTCTGTGACATCTCGATTTTGAAAAAAACACCCGTTTTAATGACAAACACATTAATAGAAAATTTCCAAAATTTTGAAAAAATACATAAAAATAATGCACCTGAATTTTTAAAACTTTAATACGATATATAACAAAAAACTGGTTGCAGTGTAGTAAAATAATCATTTTTTTCGAAAGATACCTTTTGATAACAAAACATATATCTAACATGATTTTTTTCAGAAGAAAAAAAATTTCATCTTTTCGGCTAACATATGCCATTTTAAAAGTCCCTTGTCTCTTTAAACAGAGTAAAACGATAAAACATAAAAGTTATATCCAATATTTATTAATGAACGCTTATATACCAACTGCACTTATAACTTAAGAAGGATGATTTAATTAGTAAGAAGCTCAACACTTCACATAAGATTTTGAAGATGACTTAAACTGTTGTGACTTCATTTAAACAATAGCTTAAAAGCAGTTAAAGCTACAGTTATAAGTTGCTGATGCAACTACGTTCATTCGGCAAATAATCAGTCCATATCTATCCCTAATTTAAAACAATCGCCTGGGGTTCAAAAAGTAGAATATCCCAAAAAATGAATTTTTGAATATATATTTTAAAAGAAATTTTTCGAAGAATTATTTAATCAATCTGTATATTTCTTTAAATATATACTTCAAGTTGTTATTTTATTTATGCTGTTTCATGACTGAGTAAGCACAAGTTTTC
>CM063506.1:30331964-30344464 GCA_032207245.1 Pardosa pseudoannulata
ATACACAGTTTTCAAAACTAATCATCCTGTAGGATAGTTTTATAGTAATATGCACATTAGGTTGAGTGGAAGGAATCATTTTGCATTCTCGTCAGGGGCAGCAAATCTCCTAGAGCCGATCATGACTGCAAAAATTGTGAAGTGGTTCACCTCACACAAACGATCTTAACTGAACGTATTTTAGATAAATACACATTTACACCGCAGTGATTTGGTTTGGTTTCGTTTTTTACTAATGAGACCGGGACCTACTGCTTAAAACCGATTCCGAAAGTTTAAGAACATTCATGCCTGTAGCGAGATTCGAAACCCGCGAACTCCGATACCGATGAGAAGCGGTCGGCCATTACATTGCAGTGGAGTTAATTCTATGCCATTGAGTTCGAGCTAAAGTAACCATTGCATTCGGCTGGTGAATTTTCAGTCTAACAATCAGCACTTTGGAAGCTCATAAGCATATAAATATGCTTGAAAGCTTCAGTTAATTCTATGCCATTGAGTTCGAGCTAAAGTAACCATTGCATTCGGCTGGTGAATTTTCAGTCTAACAATCAGCACTTTGGAAGCTCATAAGCATATAAATATGCTTGAAAGCTTCAGTTAATTCTATGCCATTGAGTTCGAGCTAAAGTAACCATTGCATTCGGCTGGTGAATTTTCAGTCTAACAATCAGCACTTTTGAATCTCATAAGTATATAAATATGCTTGAAAGTCGCGAGATAAACTAAGTCTATTGATTAAATTAAGATAAATATTTTTGTTCCTTTTTAATACGGTGGTACATTTTAAATTTATTTCTAATGTATAATGTCAAAGAAGCTTTTTATTCTCAGAAGAAGAGTTGAGGCTGAAATATTTCGAGGTAATTTATTGAATTTTCATTTACTTGACCTTAGATGTTTAGGCAGGCAAATTTTTTGCAGGTTAATTTGATTGACTACTGCATGGAAAACATAGTGTAAATTCTATTGCATTATGTTTGCCCTGTATTTTCCTCTTTAAATTTTATTTTAAGAGAACATAAAATGTGCAATATTAAAATTATTTACTGCTACCTCGTAACTATTGGAAAGTCTTCAAATTCGTAGTTTAAAAACTAGATATAAAACCAGTTCAATAAAATACTGTTTCTACTGTGACCATTTCATGAAAATTTTAGATTTCAATCTTTTGATAAAAATACGGAATTTTTGCAGGTTAATATGATTGACTACTGCATGGAAAACATAGTGTAAATTCTGTTACATATTGTTTGTCCTGTATTATCCTCTTTAAACCTTATTTTAAGAGAACACAAAATGTGGAATATTAAAATTATTTATTGCTACCTCGTAACTATTGCAAAGTCTTCGAATTAGTAGTTTAAAAACTAGATAAAAACAATTCCTTTAAGTACCGTTTCTACTGTGACCATTTCAAGAAAATTTTAGATTTCAATCTCTTTATAAAAATATAGATTTTTTGCAGGTTAATTTGATTGAATACTGCATGCAAACATACTGTAAATTATGCTGCATTACGTTTGTCCTGTATATTCCCCTTTAAATGTTATTTTAAGAGAACATAAAAAGTGGAATTCGTAGTCTTCGAATTCGTAGTTTAAAAACTAGATATAAAACCAGTTCAATAAAGTACTGTTTCTACTGTGACCATTTCAAGAAAATTTTAGATTTCAATCTTTTGATAAAAATATGGAATATTTACAGGTTAGTTTTATTGACTATTGAAGGGGAAATATAGTGTAAATTCTGTTACATTATGTTTGGCCTGTATTTTCCTCTTTAAATTTTATTTTAAGAGAACATAAAAACCGGAATTAGGTATTATTAGAAGCAACTTATGAAGTAATTCCTTCCATTATAGTAATTATATAGTATAGAATAGAAGCATTTTATGTATATTACGTAAAATAATCTTCCACAATACTTAAATGATATTCTTTGCATACATTTATATTAATAGAAAAATTTGTTCCGCTACTAACACATTATTACAAAGCACACAACATTATTTCCATACACCAGAAAACTGCAATCCTTTAATCATTTCCTGGAAATCATTTACCAAAAAAGAGAAAAACAACAGATATTTTCCCGGATTTAATCACTTCAGAATACCAAAAAACCACATTCCCATCTACCAGGGTATCTTCTTCTTTTCTCTTTTAAAACGTACACTTGTGAGAAAATCTCATAAACATACGGACTCAATCAAAAGAAATACAGCGCTTAAAAAGCGCATACTTACATTCAGCCGACAAATCACTTCAATATCAGAAACTGGATCTATAAATCCACCATGTTTTCTTGTTTTGACTTTTTTTGTGCCTCAAAAACAATACATTTTTTCAACAATTTTCTCTTATCTTCATTTATTTTAGCCGGCTTCTTGTAAAGCTATCCAACCCGTGAGACCGCTTTTTCTATTGTTCTGCTCTAAGAGCCACCCTAATAACTCAGCCCGTACTAACTTGATAGAAACAATAATCAAAAGTTAATAGTGGAGGAATTCGTTCTTTTTTCCCCCTGCCTACCCGCCGACCCCGTCCCTCTTCCCTTGGTCATTCGAGGGAGTAAGGTGGTTTATTGGGATTATTTTTTAGAACGGTTTTCACTGGAGGAAAATAAGTTTGTGCTCAATAGATTCCGAGAATCAGTTTGCTTAGAATTAATATTTTAAAAATTGTTGGTTGTAGAATTATGATCTTAGCCCATAAAGTTTAAATTGGACTTTAGTGATGTTATTCTAAATACCTTTATACCACGTATTAGAACTTTTCATAACATGTCGTGACCATCTATTTTATAGGCAGGTGTTTTCTCGATTGCCTAGCTTTTGGTGTCTAATTGAAACTATGCAGCTGTTTTCTATGGCCGAATGTTCCACATCCATTTATAAAAATCTATATTAAACTTAATAGTGTTTTGATATTTATTATTTTACAGTTAAGCATAATTAATGATGTAATAAATTTGAAGCATTATTCAAAGAGTGTTATTATTAATTTTATAGTAAAATAACATATTCACAACTTGTGCTCATGAAATATTTATTGTTACTCATAAATTCTATCTGGAATTGAACCATTTTCTGTCCTTAAAACTTTCAGGTTAAAAGTACATTTAATAGAACATAGTTAATATAAATTCTGCTTGAATTCAATAAACAACGTGTTGAAATATAATTTCATTTCGAAGAGAAAAATTGTTAAAAAAATAAACCTGATTATTAAAATGAATAAATAAATAAATAAATGATGAGTTAAAACTAAAAACAAATATTCCAGTATTTTTGATGAGGAATTTCTAACCAGGAATAAAATATATTTCGGGAATAGATACTTTTAATTTTCTTAAATTTTATCTGTAATATATATATTTGCTTCCTTACAAAGTACTTATATCACTGCTTGACACGAATTTTTACTTTTCAAAGCTTAGTACAAATATTGGTTGACACTTAATAGTCAATTGTTTTAAATTTAATAATTTTATGATTAAACTAATAACTTACTTATAATAAACTAATATTAGGAATAAACACTTATATTCTGTTAACTGAGTATTCAAATGAAAAAAAATTAAATTAAATGATTATTTAAAATTGACAAAAAATTATTTCAATATTTTCTATATGAATTTCCAGCCAGGAATAAAATATATTTAATGAATAGATACCTTTAAATTCATTAAATTTTATCTGTAATGTATATATTTGCTTCCGTATGAAAAATTTATATTACTGCTTGACACCAATTTTTACTTTTCAAAGCTAAGTACAAATATTGGTTGACACTTAATAGTCAATTGTTTTAAATTTAATAATTTTTATGACTAAAATAATAACTTACTTATAATAAACTAATATTAGGAATAAACACTTATATTCTGTTACCCACTGTTGCGTTAACTGAGTATTCAAATGAAAAAAAAAATAAATTAAATGAGAATTTAAAATTGACAAAAAAATTATTCCAATATTTTCGATATGAAATTTCTAAACTGGAATAAAATATATCTCATGAATAGATATCTTTAGTTTGATTATATTTTATCTGTAATGTATATATTTGCTTCCTTACGAAATATTCATATCATTGCTTGACACGAATTTTTACTTTTCGAAGCTTAGTACAAATATTGGTTAACGAATAATATTGAATTGCTTTGAGTGTAGTAGTTTTTATGATTAAACTAATAACTTACTTAGAATAAATTAAGATTAGGAATAATAATTATATTCTGCTACCCACGGTTGCTTAAACTGAGTATTAAAATGAAAAAAAATTAAATTAAATAAGGATTTAAAATTGACAAAAAAAATATTCCAATATTTTCGATATGAAATTTCTAACCAGGCTGTTTGTTTCCGTACGAACTATTCATATCACTGCTTGACACCAAATTTTACTTTTCAAAGCTTCTGCTGAAAAAATATTGGTTGACAATTAATAGTGAATTTCTTTGAGTGTATAAATTTTTATGATTAAAGTAATAACTTACTTACAATGAATTAAGATTAAGAATAATTTCTTATATTGTTTTACCCACTGTTGAGTTGACGAAGTTCTGTTTTCACGATTTATTAATTGATAGCTAGCACCATTAACTTTCTCACTTTTAAGAATGTTATTTTAAAGGAAATTCTCACTTTTTAAAGTCGTAATAACTTGAATTATATTAAACTCTTATGGTTTTTGATGTCTTGTTTTCATTGATCTTTTCATGTAATGTGTAACTAAGCTTCAACTTTCACATTATAGATGAGAATATTAAGTTCTTAAATTTATTTCACATGTACATTACTGATATAAATGAATATACAAAAAAGAACGCAAGTACGACAAATAACTTAGCATATTATTTTAAGTAATGGTAAGAATAAACATATCGTTGTATTCTTAATTTCTTTTTTTAACTTTTACTTATTTAAATAAAAAATATTATTTCTGAACCATTTTCATTACTGTAGTCTGCTAAATAAAACTACTAGGATTTTTTTTAAAGTAGGAATAATTTTAAAATAAATAAATAATTTCTTGAAGGGTGAGTTACGTACCTTTACTGAGTATAAATTTAATTATTTTTAAATGATTGCTTCACTAATATTTTTTCTTTCAGGCATCCCTGAAAAGAAGACTTCCTAAAAACTTCAATCCACATGTTTATCAAGAAATTCTATTGAAAAGATAACATTTTAACTGTTAAAATCTTACTCATTCTCCTATCTAGAGCAATTTTCTCGGCGAAAACCGATAAAATCCATCGGATGAGAAGTTATTCGAAAAACCTGTGACTACCGCCCTCTACCGGAAGAAATTAACACTACTCGGTGAAAAATAGCGCGTTTAGCGCAAAATAATTTCTCATAAACCGGATATCATAGAAAATTACAATTGGCAGCCGTTAAGGAATTTCCTTTTAATTTTCAACCGGTGTTGTCCGTCATAGAGGAATTTCTGTTGCACATAATTCTTGTCCAGGATACAGATGGAAATTTTTCTTTTTTAAAAAAATGTTTCTGTGATTCATTTCACGTAATTTTGTACGATTTACAAAACAACTTTTATAGCATGATTGCACAATGTTCAATTTAATTTAAACATGACATTTAAACACGACAAAATTGCAATTTAAAATATTTATAACTTTATAATTAGAAAAATATAAATACTTTATGTTATAAGTAAGTTTTTCCCACACAATAGTTCTACAAAAAACAAAACCTAAGTGTTTTACATTAAATTTAAATAATATAAGTGAGAAATTGAAGCATAGTGGAGAGAGATTTAAACATTTACTCCAATAAACAATAATGTTAAAGTTAATTTTGATATTTAAAGTGTTAGAAAACTGCCGAGATTTGTGCTATAGAAAGAAAACATTTTACAAATTTAAAATAAAAGTTATATACTATAACAATTTACTTAGTTACAGTAGATTTTTTTCATTGAGTATAAATTGAGTATATTTTTTCAAAGCCGTTATTGCTGAATTCAATCATAAAAATTCTCATTTCATTGAAAATAAAAGTTAAAAAATACGTTTTAAATGAAATTGTTTCTGTCACGAGCCTAATTTTTAAAAATTAATTATTAACTGATTTAAGTAGGTTTGTGGATATTTTTTAACTTATTTATTTTTATTCCTCTATGATATATAGGAGCTTTAATCTAAACTTTGTGCAATTGGTTAAATAGTATTGATGAAATACAATTTCAGTATTGTATTACAAATTTATTTTTTATTTATTTACAAATTTTTATAGTAATTTCTAACATTTTTCTTCTAAAATTATTAAACTTTTTTCACCTAAACCAAGAAAAATATTGGTATACTTGTTATTCAGAGAAGAAACCTATTTAAAAATTATTAACTCTATCTAAATTTATATTGTTTCTTTCTTAGTTCTCTATTATATAGATTTAGAATTATATGTATTTTCACATATCGAATTAAACAGTTGGGCATGTTTTAGAAATCTTCAAGAATCTAAATACTAAAAGTTAACAATTACAATATTAAATATAGGAACCTATTCATTAATTACAGTAGACCATTCTTACCGCAAGAAAAGTTTAGCAATAATAATTTTTTTACTGTTTACTTCGTTAAATAAATTAGATTAATTTTTCAAATAAAATTATGATAAATTGTGATCAAATTTTGAAATGAATAGAGATATTTCCAAAAGTAAAGATTTCATACAAAAATACACAAGATATGATCTTATTTATGTTTTTTATACTTCAAATTCCAAATATTTTAAAACTTCATACACATTTAAAAGAAATATTAAAACAAAGTACTGATATTTTCCTCAAATGTAAAAACTACGTTTTCTTATAATATTATTAGAATTATGGAACTGCAGAACGCTTTGAAAATAATAGAAAATGTCCCAAAATTATGTCATAGTTTTAGAATTTCTATGAAAATATATTAAATTCTTTCTTACCAACAAGTAAAATATTTCTTATCATTGACCAGTGCTTCAGTATTTGACGTCTACGGAATATGCAAAGATAAATAAATTAAAGATATATTTAAAAAAGTGTCCCTCACAACGTATAATATGGTATATATTTAGACCAATTAAAAGGCTGTAGTGCATTAATTATTAACTGCTTTACATAGATTTATGGATATATTTTTTACTTATTTATTTTTATTCCTCCAGATATAAAGAAGCATTAATCTAAACTTTGTGCAGGTGACTAAAGAGTATTGATGAAATACAATTTCCAGTATTGTATTTACAAATTTATATTACTAAAAATTTTTATAGTTATTTCTAACACGTTTTTTTAAAATTATTAAACCTTTTTCACATACATCCAAAATTACAAGTACAAATATTATTATACTTGCTACTCAGAAAAAAAAAACTTTAAAAATTAGTAAATCTTTCTAATTTTATATCATCTCTCTCTTCGTCCTCTATTATAGATATTTAGAATTATATGTATTTTCACGTATGAAATTCAACAGTTGGGCATATTTTAGAAATCTTCGAGAGTCTAAATCCTAAAAGTTAACAAGCAGTCACAATATTAAATATATAACCTATTCATTAATTATAGTTGACCTTTCTTACCAAAAGAAAAGTTTAGCAATAAGATTTTTTTAGAATTTATTTCGTTAAACAAATTAGCTTAATTTTTCAAATAAATCTATGATAAATTGCGATCAAATTTTGAAATGAATAGAGATATTTCCAAAAGTAAAGGTTTCATACAAAAATACACAAGATAAGATCTTATTTATGTTTTTTTATACTTCAAATTTCAAATATTTTAAAATTTCATACGCATTTAAAAGAAATATTCAAACAAAGTACTCATATTTTTCTCAAATGTAAAAACTACGTTTTCTTGTAATATATTTAGAATTATGGAACTGCAGAACGCTTTGAAAATAATAGAAAATGTCCCAAAATTATGTCATAGTTTTAGAATTTCTATAAAAATATATTTAATTGTTTCTTACCAACAACTAAAATATTTCTTATTATTGACCAGTGCTTCAGTATTTGACGTCTACGGAATATGCAAATATAAATAAATTAAAGATATATTTAGAAAAGTGTCCCTCACAACATATAATATGGTATATATTTAGACCAATTAAAAGGCTGTAGTCCATTAATTATTAACTGCTTTACATAGATTTGTGGATATATTTTTTACTTATTTATTTTAATCCCTCCAGGATATAAAGAATCATTAATCTAAACTTTGTGCAGGAGGCTAAAGAGTAATGATGAAATACAACTTCCAGTGCTGTATTTACAAATTTATGTTACTAAACATTATTATACTTATTTCTAACACTTTTCTCTTAAAATTATTAAACTCTTTTCACATACATCCAAGATTACAAGTACAAGTATTACTATACTTGCTACTCAGAGAAAAAAAAACTTTAAAAATAAGTAACTTTCTAATTTTATATTGTCTCTTTCTTTGTCCTCTATATATAGAATTATATGTATTTTCGCATATAGAATTCAACAGTTGGGCATATTTCAGAAATCTTCAACAGTCTAAATCCTAAAAGCTAACAAACAATCACAATATTAAATATATGAACCTATTCTTTAATTACTGTTGACCTTTCTTACTGCAAAAAAAGTTTAGCAATAATAAGTTTTTTGTTGTTTATTTCGTTAAATAAATTAGATGAATTTTTCAAAAAAAATTATGATAACTTGTGATCAAATTTTGAAATGAATAGAAATATTTCTTACAGAGATACTCAAGATCTTAAAAATATTTCTTATTTATGTTTTTTATACTTCAAATTTCAAACATTTTAAAACTTCATACACATTTAAAAGAATATTCAAAGTATTTATATTTTTCTCAAATGTAAAAACTATGCTTTCTTGTAATATACTTAGAACTATGTAACTATAGAAAGCTGTGAAAATAATAGAAAATGTCCCCAAATTATGCCATATTTCTAGAACTTCTATGAAAATATGTTTAATTCTTTCTTACCAACAAGTAAAATATTTCCTATTATTGACCAGTTCCCCAGTATTTGACGTCTACGGATAATGCAAAGATAAATTAAAGATATATTTAGAAAAGTGTCCCTCACAACGTATAATATGATATATTTTTAAATAAATTAAAAGGCTGTAGTCCATTAATTATTAACTGGTTTGCATAGATTTGAGGATATAATTTTTACATATTTATTTTTATTCCTCCAGGATATAAAGAAGCATTAATCTAAACTTTGTGCAGGTGGCTAAAGAGTATTGATGAAATACAAATTCCAGTATTGTATTTACAAATTTATATTACTATAAATTATTATAGTTATTTCTAACACTTTTCTTTTAAAATTATTAAACCTTTTTCACATACATCCAAGATTACAAGTACAAATATTACTATACTTGCTACTCAGAGAAAAAAAACTTTAAAAATAAGTAACTTTCTAATTTTATATTGTCTCTTTCTTTGTCCTCTATATATAGATTTAGAATTATATGTATTTTCTCATATAGAATTCAACAGTTGGGAATATTTTAGAAATCTTCAACAGTGTAAATTCTAAAAGTTAACAAGCGATCACAATATTAAATATATGAACCTATTCATTAATTACAGTTGACCTTTCTTACTTCAAAAAAAGTTTAGTAATGATAAGTTTTTTATTGTTTATTTCGTTAAAAAAATTAGATTAATTTTTCAAATAAAATTATGATAAATTGCAATCAAATTTTGAAAGGAATAGAGATATTTCCAAAATTAAACTTTTCATACAGAGATGGACAAGATAAGTCTTAAAAAGTTTCTTTTTAATGTTTTTTATACTTCAAATTTCAACTATTTTAAAAATTCATATACATTTAAAAGAAATATTCAAACAAAGTACTGATATTTTTCTCAAATGTTAAAACTACGTTTTCTTGTAATATACTTAGAATTATGTAGCTGTAGAACGCTTTGAAAATAATAGAAAATGTCCCAAAGTTATGCTATATTTCTAGAATTTCTATAGATATATATTTAATTCTTTCTTACCAACAAGTAAAAATATTTTTATTATTGACATTTGTCCCGGTATTTGACGTCTACGGAATACGCAAAGATAAATTAAAGATATATTTAGAAAAGTGTCTTTCACAACGTATAATATGGTATATTTTTAGACCAATTAAAAGACTGTAGTCCATTAATTATTAACTGCTTTACATAGATTTGTGGATGTATTTTTTACTTATTTATTTTTATTCCTCCAAGGCATAAAGAAGCATTAATCTAAACCTTCTTCGGGTGGCTAAAGAGTATTGATGAAATACAATTTCCAGTATTGCATTTACAAATTTATATTACTAAAAATTATTATGGTTATTTCTAACACTTTTCTTTTAAAATTATTAAACCTTTTTCACATACGTTCAAGATTACAAAGTACAAATATTACTATATTTGCTAATCAGAGAAAACAAAAACTTTATAAAATTAGTAACTCTTTCTAATTTTATACCGTCTCTCTCTTCTTCCTCTATTATAGATGCTTAGAATTATATGTATTTTCTGATATGAATTTCAACAGTTGAGCATATTTTAGAAATCTTAAAGAGTCTAAATCCTAACAGTTAACAAACAATCACAATATTAAATAGATGAACCTATTCATTACTTACTATTGATCATTCTTATCGCAAGAAAAGTTTAGCAATGATCAGTTTTTTTTATTGTTTAATTTGTTAAACAAATTAGATTAATTTTTCAAATAAAACTATGATAAATTGCAATTAAATTTTGAAATGAATAGAAATATTTCCTAAATTAAATGTCTAACACAAAAATACACAAGATAAGATCTCAAAATATTTCTTATTTATGTTTTTCTTATTTCAAATTTTAAATATTTGAGAATTTCATACACATTTAAAAGACATATTCAAAGTACTGATATTTTAATCAATGTAAAAACAACGTGTAACTATATTTAAAATTATGCAATTGTAGAGGACTTTTAAAAAAATAGAAAAAGTCCCAAAATTATTCATATTTCTAGAATTTCTATGAAAATATATTTAATTCTTTCTTAGCAACAAGTAAAATATTTCTTATTATTGACTAGTGCCCTAATATTTGACGTCTACGGAATATGCAGAGATAAATTAAGGATATATTTAGAAAAGTGTTCCTCACAATGTATAAAATGATATAGTATGGTATGTTTTTAGTTATGGTATGTTTTAGGTTATGATATGTTTTAGTTAGTATATTTATGGTATGTTTATTCAACGTATAGTATGGTATGTTTTTAGACTATTTAAAAGGCTGCAGTCCATTATTCTCTTGCACAGTTATTCTATAAAAAAGAAAGTTAAAGAAAACTATTATATTTACGATGACATAGTATTTGTCAACGTGAAAAGTCTTCATTATACTAATCTACTTTTGATCCAGCATAAAATAAAAAGTTATATTTAGTTTAGAAAATTTTATTTTCTATGTACCAATAATATGGTTCTAACTTTATAAAAAAGGTTTAGTTTCGTTATATGAAGCAACCTTTAACATTCACATAAAAATATGTACACCAAGAGAAAAAGGTGAAAATCTACGTTCCAAGAAAATACTTTTCGAAATATTTAAATTAGAAACTAATTTTTGATATCAGATAAAATGTTATTGTTTTTTTTGTGAACCTCAATTATATTAAATCTGGTAATATATTTCATTTTTTAGTATAATAAGAACTATTTTGTTTTAATTTTCAATATCAAAGGATTTAGTTTTAATGAATTTGAAATGTCAAATACAATATCAAATCAATATGTTTAAATATCAAAATTTTAGATTTCCGGAATAGAACAGAGTTTACTTCATTTTGATATAAAAATTTAGTTTCATATATATATATATATATATATATATATATATATATATATATATATATATATATATATATATATATACATGCATACATACATACATACATACATATATATATATATATATATATATATACATGCATACATACATACATATATATATATATATATATAGACCTGCATACACATATATATATATATATATATATATATATACATATATATACATATATATGTATATATATATATAAATAAATATATATATATATATACACATATTTCAACAGTCTAGCTGATATATAATTTTTCCTTTCTTTCATTTTATATTTTTTAAATATTATTTGAAATGACAAAACTAAATATTTTACAAGAGTTAGAGCATTATTATAAAAGATGCAAAAAATTCATTTTTAAATGAGTAAACTTTTTATGAGGAATTGTAAATATGATTTTTTCTTTATCCTTGTGCCTTGTAAGTAAAGAAAGTATTGTAATCAAGAAAAATTTTCAGTTCTCAGATTTCAACGAAAATAATTATTTCGACCATGCCTGACTGAATTTTCTCCGGTTTTAGAATTGAGTTTTTATGTATGTACAAAAATAAACTTTAATTTTGAAACTTTTAATATCC
>CM063506.1:30349464-30381964 GCA_032207245.1 Pardosa pseudoannulata
TTTCTTTAAGTAATTTACAAGCACTGATATTTAAATATATTTATCTATATATTTCTGCCATAAATAATAGTTCAGTGTAGAAATAAAAATTTGGGGCGGTGAAACAAATGTTAAAGTTTAAATATTAACTACAGAAAATGTTAATCACGTAATGTCTATTAAAATACTGTACTCAAGCAAACATGAAAATAGATATAGAGAAAGACAATTAAATAATAAGAATAATAATTTTAAGATAAAAAGTAATTTTGAAATTTTGTAAGATATATATATTCCATTACACTACATAAAATATTTTTAATCACAAAATATTATTTTCTAAGTAATTTATTTTTTTTTACAGATTTACAGTAATGCCTTTTTTTATGAAAATTGTTACGTATGCTTAAATCTTATTAAAATGAAAATATTAAAATTTGAAGCGATTTCTCTCAAAAAAAAGAGTATCATATTCTTTCTCTTGAATACAGCTATCTTTTCAAAAGAAAACTAACTTTATTCAGAAGCTAAAAAGTTTATGGGAAAATGTACTTGATACTTCGAGTTTCGGCAACAAAAAAAGTACTTTCCGAAAGTGATACACCTTATAAAAATCGAATAACGCGGCTTTATAAAGTTACATGAATGTAGAAAAGCTCTTACACTCTGCGTCATTCAGTGTTGAACCCTAGAAATGTGTCCGCCTAAATAAAATTTCTTGCCTTTCTCCCAACTTAAACCCAATAAAATTTGATTGAATAACTACTTGCCGTAATACTCGGCCACCTCAAATTTCGGCGAATAAAACACAAGCATTAACTACATCTCGTTTTGGAATTTCAATTCCTATTTCGGGGAATACGAGGCCACTTTACGGTAAAAACAATCTTACGTAAAAGTTACGGTTTACGGTTGCAGTGTGTGAATATGATAAAAGGATTCCTACGTTGCCAGAAATAAAGAGAAAAGCCGGCGAAAGTAAGGCAATAGAAAAAAAAGAACAAAAAAAAATATCCGAAATCTAAAAATTTCCTATTCGGTTGAAGGGAAATTCCGGTCGTGTACGATATTTGAAATCGACAACACTCTTTTTTTTTTCTATATTTATATCAAGCTCTTCTAGGCGCGGCCCATTGAAAAATGCAAATGCAAAGGGTCTGGCCAGGACTTTAATCTGCATAGGCCAACTCCTGCAGAGACATGGGATATATTTCTTGGCTAAAAAAAAAGAAGATACACTATCAAGAATTCGGAAATATAGAAAAGCCTCTGTGGCACAACATCTGAATACAGATTGTGGGAAAGATCCCATAGGTGATACAGAGAGTGATGCTTTCGAAAGGTTTTCGAATATTTCTCAGTCGCCTGCCTTTTCTTTAGACGCGAATTCCGCGGCCAGAAGATTTGCCCGTGGTCAAAATAAATCAGTGCAATTATTTTTCTCAGACGCGGGCAATTTTTCTGTATATAGTAAAATCCGTGGTTATTTTGAAGAAGTGTATGGATGCGTTTTTGAAATGAAAGCCTCCTGATAAAACGTTCTTTACACTTTTGTTTTTGGTCATCGTTTGGGAATAGAATAATATTTTCCAATAATATGGAAAATCTTTAGATTATTTGAAGCACAATATATAAAGAATGTGACCACAATAACTAAACTATATAATACATAATATTTAAGGTTCCTTCAGATTTCAATAAAAAAGTACCAATAAAATAAATGAATCAGTGCAATTATTTTTCTCAGACGCGGGCAATTTTTCTCTATATATAATAATATCCGTGGATATTTTGAAGATGTGTATGGATACGGTTTTGAAATGAAAACCTCCAGATAAAACGCTCTTTGCACTTTTGTTTTTGGTCATCGTTTGGGAATAGAATAATATTTTCCAATAATATGGAAAATCTTTAGATTATTTGAAGCACAATATATAAAGAATGTGACCACAATAACTAAACTATATAATACATAATATTTAAGGTTCCTTCAGATTTCAATAAAAAAGTACCAATAAAATAAATGAATCAGTGCAATTATTTTTCTCAGACGCGGGCAATTTTTCTCTATATATAATAATATCCGTGGATATTTTGAAGAAGTGTATGGATGTGTTTTTGAAATGAAAACCTCCTGATAAAACTTTCTTTACACTATTGTTTTTGATCATCGTTTGTGAGTAGAATTATATTTTCCAATAATATGGTAAATCTTTAGATTATTTTAAACACAATATATAAAGAATCTGACCACAATAACTAAACTGTATAACACATTATATTTAAGGTTTCTTCAGATTTCAATAAAAAAAAGTAAAAAAAATATCAATAGAATAAATTAGTGCAATATTTTTTCTCATATACTCGAAATTTTTCTGTATATAGTAAAATCCGCGGTTGTTTTGAAGAAGTATATATATGAGTTTTTGAAATGAAAACCTCTTATAAAGCGTTCTTTACACTTTTGTTTTTGGTCATCGTTTGTAAATAGAATAATATTTTAAAATAATATGGTAAATCTTTAGATTATTTTAAACACAATATGTAAAGAATCTGACCATAAAAATTAAACTATATAATAATATTTAATTTTTAAGGCTTGTTAAGATTTCAATAAAAATAATAATAAAATACCAATAAAATATCAATAAAATAAATCAGTGTAATTATTTTTCTAAGACACGGGTAATTTACCTGTATATAGTAAAATCCGTGGTTATTTTAAAGAAGTGTTTGTATGCGTTTTTGAAATGAAAACCTCCTGACAAAACGTTCTTTGCAATTTTGTTTTTGGTCACCGTTTGTGAATAGAATAATATTTTCCAATAATATGGTAAATCTTTAGATTATTTTAAGCACAATATGTAAAGAATCTGACCACAATAAGTAAACTATATAATAATATTTAATTTTTAAGGTTTGTTAAGATTTCAATAAAAATAATAAAAAAGTAATAATAAATAAATCAGTGCAATTATTTTTCTCAGACGTGGTCAATTTTTTTCTATATAGTAAAACTCGGGGTTATTTTGAAGAAGTGTGTGGATCCCTTTTTGAAATGAAAACCTCCTGACAAAACACTCTTTACACTTTTGTTTTTGGTCATCGTTTGGAAATAGAATAATATTTTCTAATAATATCGTAAATCTTTAGATTATTTTAAACACAATATATAAAGAATCTGACCACAATAACTAAGCTATGTAATACATAATATTTAAAGTTTCTTCACATTTCAATAAAAATAATAAAAAGTACCAATAAAAAAGAAGTTTAATGATTTTAGAAACATTATTATATTTAATATTGTTAGAAATTATTATATTACATTTATGTAATAAAAAGTTATAATTATTGAAAGTCGTACAACATGTAGTACTCCCCTATATAATAATAGCCTAAGATATCCGTCTGTGCTTGAATTTAGGAAGTGGTTGGACCTGGAATGGATAGAGGCGACCATATTTGATTCTTGATGAGTTAGGGTTAGCAGCGTTCGAAATTGACACTTCTTCTCTTTTCTAGCATTTAATACCATTATTTCAAGCCCTATTTTTCCCGGTTAAGAGCACACGATTAAGTTTATCAATTTGTCACATAATAAAAAGTTAAAATAACATTTTTTTCCCTAGCATTATGAAGTTATCTCTTAAACCATCTCATTTAATTTTAAATTATTTAAATATCGTCTGCATTATTTTCATACTTTTTATGCCTGGACTTTGGCATTACGTAAATAATTGTGTAAATACTTGGTTCCGCATCGACTAACGTGTATACTAGTTTTTGTTTGTCTGATTTTTTCCAGAATCTATGTAGTAGACAAGAACATTCGGCTTAGTTTTCCCGTATATACCGATATTTTTGTACCCACAAACAAACCATGTTGCTACTCTAATCCGTACTAGTACGTGACCTATGTTCAAGTATCAATCGTCAGAAAACGTACTAGTGCGTGTCCCGCATACAATGTGTTAAAAGGCTGATGGGAACCCAATGAAATTAACTTATACAAATGAAGTACTAACAGATGGGGTTTTACGTCATGTTATTTCAGCAGGCATTAATGTTTATATATTGATTGTGTTTATAAGAGTGTTGCATCAAGACGTAAGTGATATGAATCCAAGGCTAGACCTAGTAGTACTTATGCTGATTCCTATCTAGCTTCTAAAATGAATGGTCGAATGATCCGGACCTCTTGATTTATTCTTTTTTCTCACATACTTTTCCATACAAAATGGAATTAAATAGAAGTTTCTACTTAGAACTGATTTCACATAAACATAAAGTATCGTGTCTTAAAAGGATAGATCACCTTAAGGCAATTTTAAATGGATTTTTTTCTTATTTTTCGACTTTTTATATCTTTTTAAATTATACTTGTAAATACAGTCTGTTCCATAAGAGCATGTCCCTCATAATTTCGTCAATAAATAGCGCTCAATAGATACCGGCTTAACCCTCCGAGTGGAACACACCGAGGAAAAAAAGTCTCCAAAAATATGCTAAAGTTTCATTGTGTCAGTGACCAAAGTGTTCTACTATTTTTTACTTCACCCTTTGTCGACTACACTGGAATACGGTAAACCCACCCTCGTTACTCTCCCTTTATTTCCAGTTATAAACAGATATATAAACAGACATTATCGATTGTTAATTTTTAATACACATACAGCTTGTCAAGTCTCGAAGATCATCCCACAAGAAATAATGGGTTCTAAAAGTACAAATAAAAATATTCTTTAAGAGAATGATTTATATCTTTTTTACGAAAGTTACCCAAGCTATTTAAGTGGTGCAATTAGAGATACATCTGTTACCGCAAACGAAATACTTCGAAATAGAGATTTACAAAGCCATGCAGCGTCTAACAGCGTCTAACAGCGTCTTTGTGCCTCAGGGAGTAGGTGTGCAGTTCCTAAACAATAGACCTGACCATCCTACCTCAAAACTCTATAGTCAAAAACACTGGCAGAAATGTACATTACATCCATTATCGGAACGTTTTTGGAGGTCGAAAATTGTA
Organism: Pardosa pseudoannulata; assembly: GCA_032207245.1. NCBI lineage: Eukaryota > Metazoa > Arthropoda > Arachnida > Araneae > Lycosidae > Pardosa > Pardosa pseudoannulata. The sequence goes on from CM063506.1 coordinate 30,354,473, forward strand.
CATGACAACCACTTTGAAGACATCATCGATTTGGCGGAATTGTACGTGCGAACCGCTTAGAAGGTTAATTGCAAGTGTTCTTCAAACATTAGAGAAGAATGCTTTATGGTTATATTCTTTGTTCGATTTGTTTTGCTGTGTTTAAATCTACAATTCCAAAATGAGTGCCGCTTATGAGAGCCGTTTTGAGGCAGTGTTTCTGTGTAACCATCCAAAAGGACCAAAAATGTCTTGTGCAGCTGCAGTCCTTAACAAGAGATAGTCGAAGCCGTTCGTCAAGAAGTGGATAACACGTTATAAAGCGGAACAAAATATTGACGACCTACTGGAACGGGGTAAACGCCGATCAACTTCAAAATCGAATGATAAAGTGATTATATCATAATCGATAATAATGGGAACTAGACAACTCATTAGGTGAAATGCATTTCAGTTTAATATGTATACTACACGGTACAAATGTATTTTTAACTAATTCATTTGTATTTTCAGGGAAATAGACGACACGTTTTTATGGAACAGACTGTACATGGTATTTCCAGCCCTTGGTTTTCCACTTTAATTAGTATTGCTGAATTTACTTTATTTCTAAAAAATAAGAACTTTTTATGTAAAGGAAAAAGTTAGAACCTGTTTAATTTTTTTTAGATTTTTCGGACACTCCTTGTGTAGACTTATTTATTCCGGAGGTTGAAATACTACCATTAATGTACGAAATTTACATTTACTAGCTACGAAAAAATCTTTCAAAAATGATTTCATTCTATAAAAATATAAATTCAATTCTGTAAAAATATATACTAAATAGTAGTATATAGTTTTAATTTTTTCCCGTTCTGTGGTTCCGCATGGACTAATGTAAAAACTAGTTTTTATTTGTCTAAAGTTTTCCAGAATATATGTAGTAGACAAGAACATTCGACTTCGTTTTCCTGTATATACCGCTATTTTTGTACTCGCAAACAAACCATATTGTTACACTAACCGGTACTAGTGTGCACCACGCTCAAGTATCAATCTTCAGAAAACGTACTAGTACGTGTTCTGCATACAATGTATTAATAGTTTCCATAAAAGCTATGATATTAAATGCAAAACTGTACAGTTTTAAATGTTGTAATTCGAATATTTCAATGGGGTTTGTTTTCATGGATTCAAGAATGTCCAAAGATTTTAAAAATGTAAGAATAAAAATAAAATTTTTGAAATGTGATGTGTCCCCTTAATGATAAAATACACAGTTTTATGTTTAGTGTAACTTATAATATTTAAGTGATAAAAAACCAAATTTCGAGGATATTTGTTTAACTTAGTCTTTACAGAATTTGACATTACTTTAACATTATTTTAAGTCAATAATACATTTTCAGCAAAATGCATTTACAGTTTTAATAGTTTATATAAAAGCTATGATATTAAATGCAAAACTGTACAGTTTTAAACGTTCTGATTCGGACATTTGAATGGGGTTTGTTTTAATGGATTCAAGAATGTCCAAAGATTTTAAAAATGCAAAAATAAAAAATAGAATTTTTGAAATGTGATGTGTCCCTTTAATGATAAAATATACAGGTACATATTTAGTGTAACTTATAACATTTACGTGATAAAAAACCAAATTGAGAGGATATTTGTTTAACTTAGTCTTTACAGAGTTTTACATTACTTTATTTTAAGTCAATAAATTTCAACAAAATGTAAAAAGTTGCAAAGTGTCAAGTTAAACTGCAAAGTATCATTTTATGCATAGTTTGTAAAATGCAAAACATGCATCAGTGATTACGAAATCATGTAATATATGTCCAGCACTAAAGTAAATCTATTTCGCTTGAAGCATGCGCAGATTACACAGAAGGACGTGATTCCATTTTTTTTCCACCAACGAATGCATTAGAGTGAAATTTGAAATCCCACTATTCAGAACCCCCATCTTTTGTATAAAATAAATGAAGAAACTTAAAAAAAGAACTAGCATTTTCCCATCTTCAATTTCAACGTTCCACGCTCCAAGACCCGAATCTAACTCAAAAATATTCTCTTCCAAACCAATCAGACTTTTTTTAACTCCTTTTTTTTATCTAGCGGGCACTCTTTCTCATAGTTCTACATCTACAATTTCTCCTTCATCTCGCACGAAGTTCTACTGTTTCTTTTTTTTTCTCTTGCTGTTATTATTATTGGAGTTCTCTTCGGCCAAGGCACTCGGACATTTCAATTTGTTTCTCCTTCTTTTGCAAAAAAGCGCGGACAAGTAAGGCGCAGAATTTCCCTTCGTTCCATCCTTTTGCATCCTCCCAACCCCTCTTTTAGTTTGCTCTGCCTATAGTAATGGCGACGGCCGGCGAATCAGATTTTACAATTTCCTTCGCTTCAGCCAACCAATTATGGCAGATGAAATAGAAGGTTTGTTGTTGACCGGAGATTCTCTTGACGGGGACTGTATTCATATTGCCCCAGTTTATGCATAACACTTTAAAAACGTAAGATATTTTTTGGAAATCTCCCCCCGCCAAAGCTCCCCTCATTTGAGTGGTCATAAATTCCAACAATAATATAATTCCTGCCAATTATTTATTGCATATGCCATCTTATATGCAGATACCTTTAAGCAAACTTCTGCAACAGGATTTCCACACAAACATTCCATTAAATGTAAAGTGCAATTCTCTTTAGAGGAATATTGCAGCAGAGAGTTTATTTTTAGGTCACGTTTATGGTGTTAAAAACATGAAAACTGCTTAATGTTTCACTTTTTAAATTAAAGAATAAATAGGAATAAGCATATCAAACAAAGGAGAAGACCCCTTTACACTCTATGTGATAAAATATTTCATATAATTACTACACTATTTAATATAATTATTCCCTATATAATAATAGCCTAAGTTGTCTGTCCATCTGTCCGTCTGTCCACGAATTTATGAAGAGGTTGTATCTGGAATGGATAGAGACATTCATATTGTATTTTTGATGAGTTAGGGTTAGCAAAATTCAAAGCGAGTTCGAAAACGTTCGAAATCCACCCTTCCCTCCTTTTCGAGTGTTTTATGCCATTATTTCAAGCTCTGTTGTCTCCGGTTAAGAGCAGAACATTAAATTTATTAATTTATCCCATAATAAATAGGTAAAAGTAACATTTTTTATAGCATTATGACGTCATTCCTTTAACCATCTCCTTTAATCATTTCTTATTTTAAATTATTTAAATATCGTCGGCATTATTTTCATACGTTTTATCACTGAACTTAGATATTACGTAAATAATTTACTTTTATATTTGTATTAAATAATAGATTAGGTATATATGTGCTATTTTTAAATTTAATCATCGATTATTTTTGTTGCAATGAAAATTTTATCAGCGGTATAAGCAACAAATTCTTTCATAACAGTCTAGAAATCTATTTCACGGACTAATAAATATCTAGCATTTAAGTTATACATTTTTGAAACATAAGAAGTTTTTTCGTTTGTGTGTTTGTGTTTTTTACATAACCACAAGGTTTGCAATCGATTCGCTCAATTTTGGGCATCATTCATATATACCGCCAAATAATCACTGCCAATATTGAATCCTCTGTTCTGAATCCTATCACGTAATATGACGAGGTAAATTAAAGTTGGCTACTAACATGCGGTCAGTAAAGATAATCAAATTATTGAGCGTGTATCAGATAATTCTCAGCCAAAAAACAAACCATTTTTTATACCTGCATTATAGAGTACTTTACAATTCTAGAAAATTAAAAATTTTACTGATCCCGTCAGATGACGGGCTATATGCTAGTTACATATAATGATGTTTAAATCCCGCCTATTGAGTTATTGTTAACTCTACGCTCAAGTTTCATTTCTCGATAGATAAGTACACACAGACCTACGATTAAAAGCTGAGTAAGAGAGGTTACAAACATCTATAAGCATATTAACGCGAAATGAAAGATTACAAGGAACATTGCCGCTTGTTTGGCAAAGCAGCGGACCCCTGAACGATAGGTTGCGGGTTTGAAAGCAAGCGAGGCAAGATGCCTTAAAAAATGGATTTTCGTTCGATTTTTCTTTATGTTTATTTCAATTAATTATCCAAATTTATGTAAATTTCATTTCCCATTTTCTGCTAGCCTTCCAAGTGTGGAAGGTTCCACGAGTGTATAAAAATAACTACTCATTCAGTTGCAGGCAAAATAAAGTCTTGAGTTGATCTTGAGTGCTTACGTTTAAATCACTACGTTTACCTCATGTACTCATCTAAGCGATATATTGCGTTTTAAAGCAACCTCATCAGCTGTTCATCTCAATATCTGAAGGAAAAACTCTGCTACCTCACCCCTCTTCCGGTAATATGTAACCGTAATGATTATTATACAAAAATTCAAAATTGTATCTTTTTTAAATCCCTGCAGAATATGCTAATATCATTTTCGCAAAGATAAATAAAAAGTTAATTTTAAATTTAAATTGACTTTTTTAAATCAACCTTCCCGTTTTGTGGTTCCGCATCGACTGATGAAAAAACTAGTTTTTATTTGTCTACATTTTTCGAGAATCTATGTAGTAGACAAAAACATTCGGCTTCATTTTATATCATAAATGAAAAAAAAAAATATTATAAAAAATAATATTAAAAAAATATTTAGATTGAAATATAAAAATTTTTATATTTTCAAAAAAATAAAAAGAAAAAAACATATAATATAATATATATATATATATATATATATATATATATATATATATATATATATATATATATATATATATATATATATATATATATATATATATATATATATATATATACATATATACAGAAAGAAGCCATGATTTCAAATTAGGTCTCGGTAAAATAGGCTTACTTTAAAAAATATAGTCACACAGTAGATGTTTGGAAGATTGATCCCTTCACTGTAAATATTATATATTTATCATTTAAGTATCTTGTATTAAAAAAAAATTAGATAACAAAATATTTTCTGCACACTATGAGTATTTAAAACTTTTAGGTATTTACGCTCTTCAGAAAAATCAGTAACATCACAAGACAAAATAATAGTTTAACCAATATTTCCAGCTCCATGGAAAAAGAAAACCTTTTGGTGTAAAAATTTTTAAAGCAAACAGTCACCTTACTACTTTTATAATCATATATATATATATATATATATATATATATATATATACAGAAAGAAGCCATGATTTCAAATTAGGTCTCGGTAAAATAGGCTTACTTTAAAAAATATAGTCACACAGTAGATGTTTGGAAGATTGATCTCTCCATTGTATATATTATATATTTATTATTTCAGTACCCCGTATTAAAATAATTTAGATAACAAAACATTTTCTGAACACTATGAGTATTTAAAACTTTTAGGTATTTACGCTCTTTGGAAAAATCAGTAACATCACAAGACAAAATAATAGTCTAACCAATATTTCCAGGTTCATGGATAAAAAAACCTTTTGGTGTAAAAATTTTTAAAGCAAACAGTCGCCTTACTACTTTTATAATCACTTTACGGCAGACACGTGCTCCTAAATCCTCCTAATTCTCGTGGACCCATTTTTAATGTGTTTCTCTTTTAACAAGAGTGCTCCCGTAGAAGTGTTCTAAAAAGAATTCGCAAGATAAAAAAAAGTATATAAAAATATAATATTTCAACTTGCGTGCTCCTTTTTTTAATCTTTGATTCCAAGGCATTCGATTGAGAATGGTAGAGTTTCTATTTACTTTCCATTTTAGAAAATGACTTTTCAGCGTATAACAAAGAAAACTAAAATGACAACTTCTCTAGACTTTCATTGACTTCAAGGAAGGGAGAGATAGAGAAAGAGTGAGAGAGAGAAAGAAAAAAAAGAGGCGATACATTTTTGATATTTTGTAAAAAAAAATCTGAGGAATTTTTATTATTTTATTACTATATTTGTATAGATGTAGTGACAGTAAAACTTGATATTTTTCAGCTATTTTACCTCTTGCTTGTTTTCTTTCTGTTTTACTTTTTATGTCTTTTATTTTTTCTCTTCTCTCTGGGCGGGAAATGGTCAAAATATTGTTGCACTATTCTTGGCTTTAAAAATAATTCTTCTCCCCCCTTTCTGTTTTCTGTAGTTTGAAATTGGTTGAATTTTCGTCTGTTCTGTGTTTTTTTTTTCTCCATCCCTTCAATATAAGGTGAAGTCTAATTCAGTAATCTTCGATACTTTTTCAATTCCTGACCAATCTTAGAGAATTTAGAGAGAGAAAGCGCAAAAAAAGATAAACTAAACATCACCTAAGGGCAGAAACTGAATAAGAATTTAGTTTTGTCCATTGTGAAGTTGTTATTTTAGGTAAAATAACACAATAAATAGATTAAAAGAAAAATAAAAAGAAGGATTTAACTGAAAATGACTGCGATTTCTTTGAGCTCTTTTTGATTGTTTCCTTTTTTATGTTTGAAATTTAATAAATATCTTTTCATCTAATAAATAGATGTTACAATATTTGATTATATAAAGTGGAATATGACCTTCTTCTCTTTTAATTATACTACAATTCACACAACATAATAATGCATTTATTAAAAAGGGGAATTTCTCTGAGCTCTTTTTTATTAGTTCCTTTATTTACGTCTGAAAGGTGAGTGTCATCTTATAATTTATTAAATATTTGCATCCATATTTGGCTATGTGAAACGTAATACAATCTTATAATGTATCCATCATATTGCAACGAAAATAACAATAATTAATAGATTAAAATAAAAAGAAAAGGAGATATTTGTCTGAAATGACTGGGATTTCTTTGAGCTATTTTTTATTAGTTCCTTTATTTACGTCTGAAAGGTGAGTGTCATCTTATAATTTATTAAATACTTGCATCCATATTTGGTTATGTGAAGCGTAATACAGTCTTATAATGTATTCATCATATTGCAATGCAAATAACAATAGTTAATAGATTAAAATAAAAAGAAAAGGAGATATTTATCGGAAATGACTGGGATTTCTTTGAGCTCTTTTTATTAGTTCATTTATTTATGTTTTAAAGGTGAGTGTCATCTTATAATTTATTAAATACTTGCATCCATATTTGGTTATGTGAAGCTTAATACAGTCTTATGTATTCATCATTTTGCAATGCAAATAACAATAATTAATAGATTAAAATAAAAAGAAAAGGTGATATTTATCTGAAATGACTGGGATTTCTTTGAGCTCTTTTTGAATAGTTCCATTATTTCTGTTTTAAAGATGAACATCAAGTTATCGTTGAAAAAAATTTAGCCTTATTTGGTTATGTGGAGCGTAATACAGTCTTATAATGTATTCATCATATTTCAATGAAAATAACAATAATTAATAGATTTAAATAAAAAGAGAAGAAGATATTTATCTGAAATGACTGGGATTTCTTTGAGCTCTTTTTGAATAGTTCCATTATTTGTGTTTTAAAGGTGAGCATCAAGTTATAGTTGAAAAATATGTAGCCTTATTTTGTTATGGGAAGCAAAATATGGTCTTGTAATGTATTCACTAAAGCTCAAATCAAATATCACAACAGTAAAGAGATTAAAAGAAAAAGAAAATGAGGGATTTGACTGAAATGACTGCAATTTCTTTGATCTCTTTTTTATTAATTTATTTTTCTGTTTTAAAGGCTAATGTTCATCTTATAATTTAATAAATACATGCATTCATATTTAGTTGTGGGAAGCAGAATATGGTCTTATAATGTATTCATCACAGTTCAATACAAATCCCACAACAGTAAACAGAATAAAAGAAAAAGCAAATGAGGAATTTGACTGAAATGACTGCAATTTCTTTGAGCTCTTTTTTACTAATTCCTCTTTCATTTTTAAAGGTTATTGTTCATCTTATAATTTAATAAATACATGCATTCATATTTAGTTATGGGAAGCAGAATATGGTCTTATAATGTATTCATCACAGTTCAATACAATAACACAATAAATAGATTAAAATTAAAAAACGAGGGATAACTGCAATTTGAGCTTTTATGTATTAATTCCCTTTTCTGTTTTATATACTGTGTTCATCTTATAATTTAATAAACACAAGCATTGATATTTGATTGTGGGAAGTAGAATATGGTCTTATGTATTCATCATAGTTCAATATAAATAACACAACAGTAAAGACATTAAAAGAAAAAGAAAATGAGGGATTTGACTGAAATGACTGCAATTTCTTTAATTCTTTTTTATTAATTCCTTTTTCTGGATTAAAGGTTAGTGTTCATTTTATAATTTAATAAATACAGGAATTACTATTTGCTTATGGAAATTGGAATATGGTTTTATAAAGTATTCATCATAGTTCAATATAAATAACACAATAGATTAAAATAAAAAGACAAGGATATATTTAATTGATATGACTGCAATTTCTTTGAGCTCTTTTTGATTAATTCATTTATTTCTGTATCCAAAGTGAGTGTTATCTCAACTTAATAAATACATGCATCTAAATGTGACTATTGAAAGCAGACTATAAATTTATCTTTTCAGTTTTTACTCGTTTACTAATAGTTTGAAGTTGTTTCAGTTTTTGTATATTCTTGAATTTTTTCGCATTAATAAAATACATATAATACTTTTTTATGTAGTATCATGCATTCTGCTTCAAAGCATTCCCATATATATATATATATATATATATATAATATATATATATATATATATATATATATATATATATATATATATATATATATATATATATATATGTGTGTGTGTGTGTGTGTGTGTGTGTGTGTGTGTGTATGAGCATACATGCACTTATGAGACTAGTATAACTTGAAGGTTTTTTTTTTAAGTATAAGACGTGACGTTTTCTTCTAAGCAAAAGACTGAGATAAAAGAATAACACAAACTGGTACTTTCAGCTATGAAGCAAGTGTAACTCTATGGACATTTTGTTTGTGCAAACAAAACCGCGAGTCACGAATAAGCAAACATGTATAAAATATTCTATTATATCTTTAGATTACCACCGATTCACATTTGAACCCGAAGGCACGATTCACATACACTCAGTTACTCCAGGATTATCAATACGCAATCGCGTTATCAACACCAGTGTCCCAAATTAAACCTTCTTTTTTTATCGTCCGTTCCATCACACGTTTCTCTTCCCATCGGAGTTCCTCACCTATCGCTGCGAATCACAGAATCTGCCCCCCCCCCCCAATCCCTCGTTCAATTTATATCTGTGGCATTTAGAAACATGATGGACATTCCTCCTTATCTAACCCTCCCCTAATCATCCAATCGCGTTAAAAGGTGCTGGCATAAGCGTGACGGGCCGTCCGTCCGGTTTCATCTGGACTGGTCACACCTCTTTCGGAACGTCTGACCGATGTCCAGATATCATCGAAGTTGAAGGATCACGCGAAAGCTTGCACGCGATGAGGTGGCCGCTGTGCTGATAGGCCACTTCACGCGATGGGGTATCATCTGGAGAAGCAACAACACGGGGGAAAAACTGATAAAGCTCAAATCTGATTATTGCATTCTTTTCTTTGGTGCGGCCGAGATCATGCGGTTGCCATAAGGGTGTTTTCCTGTAGCAGCTAGTGGAACACATGTAACCGACTGTAGGGGAGAAAAATAAATAAGAGACGAGGATAGTTGAGAAACAATGTTCACTGCAGAGGTGCGTCGATTTATGGAGTAGGTGGAGATGTGGAAATGAGTTTAAATAAACGAATGAAAAATTAATTTTTATTTTGTTTCTCGTGTTTATTGGTTTTTGTTGATAAATTGCTTTACTTATAGTTTCAAATAAGGCATTTAGGGAATGATGTAAAGAGAGAATAAGGGCTGAAATTATTTGAACTAACCCATTAACACCCAAGTCATATCTGCTGCATGTATATCTTAAAGTTATTGTGGACTACACAGAGAAAAATAAATAAATAACTTAAACAACTTTGTATATTAACCCTTTGGGGAAATGTGGTTGATATTTCAACCAGAACGTGAAATCATCTTAAAGACGGCTATGGTTGAAATATAAATTAGGTACTTCCTCTCCCGCTTGCTCATTATTCACCTGTCATACTGATTATTCTGATGTCACCAGAAACATCGTTATCAATCACAGGTTTTATGTTCTTGTTTTCGGAGAGCTACATTTCTTCTGCTCAAATGTTGGAAAGCACTATAGCTTACTCTCCCGTCTTTACCTACATGAATGTCGACAAAAATCCGTCCGCGAAAAGGTTAAACAATGGTAAACGTTATTAAGTAATATTAAACAATGTATTTACATAACTAGTCTGTCTTTCCTAGTACTCTGTCATTTTAAATATTGTAGTAAGCCATTTATATGTGTAAAATAAAAAGAAAGTATCAGATTTGTGATAAAAATGCTATTTTATATCACACATGAAGATCATAAAGAAAACGTTTTGCAATAGATATAGTTATTAGACGTGATATCTGATCATGATATCATGATATCATGATATCATGATATGTATCTCCAACAAAAATAAATATATGCTCAATGCTTGTAAATCATAAAATGTTGACACAAATGGAAAAATTATAAGTAATAGCAGATAGTAAAAAATTTGGTAGATTGTGTATAATAATGTCCTCTAGATTTGCTGACATGAAAATCTCGTCCTATAAAAACGTAAAAGATATAAACTAGTTTTATCTGTCCCTAAAATGGGACGCTAGGCGTTCATAGTTGTTCGTAGCCGTTCGGAATCGGCTTTAAGCTGTAGGCCTCGGTCTCATTAGCCCTCGTGTTGCAAAAAGAAGACCGTAGCACTCCAAACCAAACCAAACCAAACATAGTCATTCTACTTTTACGTATAGTCAGTATTATTTTATTTACTGCTGAGGGAAAATAAATTAATGACTAAGAATTATTAAATGTGGCATTATAATTTTATTTTTGAAATCACTAAATAAATCTTCTTAAACATTAATATAATTAGAAAATAAGTTCCTCTGTGTCTCATATTTAAAGCTTTTGATATGTATTTGAACAATTGGTGAGATCACAGATTCCCAAAATGTCCATCGCGGACTATTAGTCACCAGTGGGGAAATTATTTGGTAGATCGGAGGCATTTCAAAAGTTTGTTGTGCACTGTGTTAAACGTACCATCTTAAAGTTAATTTTGTTTTTAAATTAATTAGATTAATATGTATCTTTCTTTTGAATGACTGTTAAATTTTATTAACGAAATCCCTATTTCGCTATGTAATACTCTTCAGCTCTAAAAGTACTATATGTGATTACTCAGAAGTTTCAAAAGTTTGTTTTGCACTGTGTTAAACGTACCATCTTAAAGTTAATTTTATTTTTAAATTAACTAGATATAATATGTATCTTTCTTATAAATGACTGTTAAATTTTATTAACGAAATCCCTATTTCGCTATGTAATACTCTTCAACTCTAAAAGTACTATATATGATTGCTCAGAAGTTTCAAAAGTTTGTTGTGCACTGTGTTAAACGTACCATCTTAAAGTTAATTTTATTTTAAAATTAACTAGCTATAATATGTATCTTCTTTCTTATAAATGATTGTTAAATTCTATTAACGAAATCCCTATTTCGCTATGTAATACTCTTCAGCTCTAAAAGTACAACATATGATTGCTTATAAGTTTCAAAAGTTTGTTTTGCACTGTGTTAAACGTACCATCTTAAAGTTAATTTTATTTTTAAATTAACTTCATATAATATGTATCTTTCTAATAAATGACTGTTAAAATTTATTAACGAAATCCCTATTTCGCTACGTAATACTCTTCAAAAACCTTGACAAGGTTAATAATCATGCATCCTTGCATGACTGATTATGACTGATTTTGAAGTATTATTACAGATCCTTACTAATGGATTTAATCCTTTACAGTAATTGATTATACTACTGTTGTTGCAGAGTAATTCACATAAAAGTGAGTTATCAATTATACATTTTTGCAGATGACTGACAGTGAAGTATCTTTACTAATTTACGAAGATATGGGTGTTTGTTCAGCAATGACTGACCAATATAAATAATTTCTTCAGAGCGTTGTAAATAATGAGTTTTCTGTTATATTGATGCTGTTCACCTGAAGTATGATAAAGATTTAACAGATTATTTAACAAATATTTTAATATGGCAGATTGTTTTTTCATTTTAAACCCCTTACCAGTGTCACCCTAATCCCGTTCGGGCAGCTCAGATGTGCAAAATATGTAATGCCCGAATTGACTTAAAAAAGTAGAAAATCTAAAATTTATATTTCTTGAAGGTCAAACTTAACCATTAAAAAAGTCCATTAATATTTTACATGTAAGTCAATGTATTTAAAGTAAAAAAATTAAAATTATATTCCTTGAAGGTCAAACTTAATCACTAAAAAAGTAAATTAATATTTTACATGTAAGTCAAAATATTTAGAGTAGAAAAATTAAAGTTTATATTCCTTGAAGGTCAAACTTAACCATTAAAAAAAGTCCATTAATATTTTACATGTAAGTCAAAATATTTAAAGTAGAAAAATTAAAATTTATATTCCTTGAAGGTCAAACTTAATCATTAAAAAAGTAAATTAATATTTTACATGTAAGTCAAAATATTTAAAGTAGAAACATTAAAGTTTATATTCCTTGAAGGTCACACTTAACCATTAAAAAAAGTCCATTAATATTTTACATGTAAGTCAAAATATTTAAAGTAGAAAAAGTAAAGTTTATGTTTCTTGAAGGTCAAACTTAATTATTAAAAAAGTCTATTAATATTTTACATGTAAGTCAAAATATTTAATATAGAATTTATTTCCATCCGTTTAATTTGTTTCTACAAAAATAAATCTATTTTAAAATCTTTTTCCTCGTATATTACTGCAAATTAAATGAAGATAAATTTTGATAAATGAAACTACACTGAAATTACTCCATGTGCATTATTTTTAAATACAGTATGAAAGATAAAATTGGGAAATGATACCTTTATTTTTATTGTGATAATTCAGGATCAAATGAATCAACACTAGAAGGCAAAATTTGTAATGCCTAAACTGACTTCAAAACGTAGAAAAATTAAAGTTTATATTCCTTGAAGGTCAAACTTAATCATTAAAAAAATCCATTAATATTTTATATGCAAGTCAGAATATTTAATCTAGAATCTATTTCCATCCGTTTAATTTTTTCTCTACAAAATTAATTTTATTTTAAAATCTTTTTACTCGTATATTACTGCAAATTAAATGAAGATAAATTTTGATAAAAGAAACTACACTGAAAATACTCCATGTGCATTATTTTTAAATACAGTATGAAAGATAAAAGCGGGAAATTATACCTTTATTTTTATTGTGATAATCCAGGATCAAACGAATTAACACTCGAACGACCAAGGCGATCATTTTGACCGCAAACTCATTTTAATTTCTCATATCTCTCTTTTGTTTTCACCTATTTCTCCAATAATTTTTGACTTTCCCTAAATATTCATTAGTAATACAGAAAAAATTTGCCATTCAAATATGTTCATTAGTTAAAAAAAAACTTTACTATAGATGAACAATGATTTCAACGAAAGTAAGGGGTAAGTTTATTTAGTATATGCCACAAAAGTCCGAAAAATTAGGGATAAAATTTTGGTTAGCCATTTATCAACAAAGTGTCTCCTGAATGGGTTCCCATACTTAGGAAAGGAAGAACTGCGACCAGTTTTTGTAACAGTTGGAGAATACGCAGTGTATCGTTTGATGTAACCCTTTTATAACAGTGGAAGGAAGTAAGAGACAAGTATATTCAGTATATGCCTCAAAAGCCCGGAAAATTAGGGATAAAATTTTGGTTGGCCATTTATCAACAAAGTGTCTGCTGTATGGGTTCCCATACTTAAGAAAGGAAGAACTGAGACCAGTTTCCGTAAGAGTTGGAGAATACCCAGTGTATCGTCTGATGGAACCCTTTTATAACAATGGAAGTAAGTAAGGGACAAGTATATTCAGTATATGCCTCAAAAGCCTGTAAAATTAGGGATAAAATTTTGGTTAGCCATTTATCAACAAAGTATCTCCTGAATGGGTTCCCATACTTAAAGGAAGAATTTCGACCAGTTTCTGTAACAGTTGGAGAATACGCAGTGTGTCGTTTGATGGAACCCTTTTATAACAGTAGAGGTAATGTAACGATTGACAATTTCCTTACAACATTGAATTAGACAAAGTGTTTGAAGCAAAATAGTCTGAGTTTGGAGGCACCTTAAACTGAGCAAAAAAGGTGGTACATATAACTTCAAGAAAGCAAAATATGAGCTCTTCTCTAGCAAAATAATTTCACATGAAGGTATTACTTTATGATATCAGGGCAAAAAGTACAAAAATATTCTTTTGCTAAGTACATTGCATCGAAATTTAAATCTATCAGACAATATCGTCAAGATTGGCTATGAAGAGTAAACACTTAAGTGCCATATAACTTCAAGAAAGCAAAAAATAAGCTCTACTCTAGCAAAATAATTTCACATGAAGATATTGCTTTATCATACCAGTGCAAAAAGTACAAAAAATATTATTTTGCTATGTACATTGCATCAAAATTTAAATATATCAGACAATATCGTCAAAATTAGCTATGAAGAGTAAAAAAAATATAAAATGTTTTATTTTCTTGAAATTCCTTTTTAAAATGTATGTTTCTTTTGCAATTTGTCATTAAACTTATTTCCCGAAAAGGTGTTTATTCGTATTTTAGTTTAAAAATTATTTTTTATATTATTTGAAAGACCGGTCACGACCGTTCTAGATATATTGAAACCGCAACCGTCGGAGCGTTAAACGATCATTGCGGGAAAACGAGTAATGTGAAAATGATAATACAGATTCCCTTTTATACGTGTAAATATTTTGTGTATGTGATTAAGTTATAAGGTTTTGGTTTGGAGCGCTACGATCTACTTTTTGCAACACGAGGGCTAATGAGACCAGGACCTACTGCTTAAAGCCGACTCCGAACATCCATACCTCAGTGGGATTCGAACCCACGAACTCCGGTTCCGATGGCCAGCACCCTAAACATCCGGCCATCGTTCGGCTTAAGTTATAAGGAAGACGTCTTCTGATATATCTTATATAATACATGAGTTAACGTTAATGTATCATTTTATAAAAATTCGTTATATAATAATATATAAATGTCAAAAATTAAAATAAAATCAAATTTGCTATGAACTTAACAAAAGAAATTGTTTACGTCTTTCATAAATATTCTATTCCTCGCAACAAGAAACTTTTATTTGGTGTCCTTTTCTCCAAAGTCCTTCCCACTATAATATTAGAATTCTGGAATCCTGGAATTCTTCAGCTTATCGACAGGCATACATGCAAAGGACTGACAGATATCATTGGAAAAATAGTCTAAAATTATTGAAAGGTTCCTGAAACATGCACGTTTCCAGAAGTTTTCGGATGAGGTATATCTTCTTCAAAATATAAATGATTGGAGAAAAATTTGAGAAATAAAATATGACAGAAATGCCATTATTTTTTTTCTTTTAGCAGAAATATTTCTTCTATAGTACTTATATTGAATGTATTGTAGTCACTGAAGCACGTTTCACTTACAAGTATTCCATCTAAAGCAACGTTGAAATCTACAATATTACTAGACTCTCGATGTATATCAAAGCGTTGTACTTTTGTTGAAATAAAATACGAAGAAACATACAATTGATGTAGGACTGTATTTTAAAATGAATACGTTAAAATCAATAATAATAACTGCAAAATATTATTTTCAGAATATTACCTGTTCATGGGATGTTTCTAGGATTTAGTTGACGGTTGTGTGACATTTGTCACAGCATTGTGGCAGATTTTGATATCTGCAAAAAACATTTCTTCGGAATTATATTAATATTCAGTAAAATTTCAGACGAATCAGGAAAGAATTTGTGATTCTCTCGAAATTCAACAACATTTGAGGATATAAAATATGACAAGTTTTTCAAAATGGATTTTTATATGAAATTAAACTCAGTCGTATAAGAGAAAATAAATATTTCTTGGACTTTGTACATTTTTTACGAAGTAAAGAAAATATTTTAATCACAAAAACTTCCAATCTTCAGATTTCAACGGATTTACACATTTTGGAGTTGCCTAAATCAATTTTGACTAGAATCAGCTTCATATCTAATATACGTGCAAGGAAACTTTACATTTGAAACTTTAAATATGGAATTTGATTATCTAAGAATGCATTTGGACTAGTTCCAATGTCACATATGCCCTTGCGAAAGTATCTCGCATAATACAAAAAGGATTAACCGTAGAATCTTGAAATTTTACATGTAGGACTAAAGTTATCCACACTCACTGTAAACTGTGGAAAGTTTTCAGTAGCCGAAGCCAAGAGCGAGTGGGTAAAAACTAAACCCAATCGTCAGATTTCAACGGATTTACACATTTTGGTATTGCCTAAATCAAATTTTGACTAGACTATGCTTTATATCTAAATATACGTGCAAGGAAACTTTAACTTTGAAACTTTAAATATGGAATTTGATCATCTATGAATGCATTTCCACTAGTTTCAATGTCACATATGCCGATGAGAAATTATCTCGCTGAATTAAAAAAGGATTAACCGTATAATCTTGAAATTTTACATATAGGACTAAAGTTACCCTCACTTACTGTAAACTATGGAAAGTTTTCAGAAGTCGAAACAAAGAGCGAGTGTGTAAAAACTATCGTCAGATTTCAACGGATTTACACATTTTGGCATTGCCTAAATCGATTTTGACTAGAGTCCTCTTTATATCTAAATATACCTGCAAGTAAACTTTAAATATGGAATTTTATTATCTATGAATGCATTTCGACTAGTTTCAATGTCATATATGCCAGTGCGAAAGTATCTCGCATAATTCAAAAAGGATTAACCGTAGAATCTTGAAATTTTATATTTAGCATTAAAGTTATCCACACTCACTGTAAATTGTGGAAAGTTTTCAGTAGCCGAAGCCAAGAACGAGTGTGTAAAAACTACATTCACCATATTTTATTAATGAATAACTCAGTGTAACTGAAACACAGAAGGTGGTACGTTGATCAGTAGTGTAGTATATAAATACAGATATAGTGAAAGCAATACTCACAGAAAATGAAAAATTTAATCTTCTTTAAAGAATGCTCATCTAATGAAAAAAAGAAAAATGCGTAGCAGTTCTTTAAAAAAAAACCATTAAACCATCTTGATATATTCTAAATTTAAACCTATAACTAATCAAATTATAGTTAGTATTAAATCTTAATTTCAGATGGTTTATCAATATTTTCAGTGAAAATATCGTGTTAACATGATCCAAAATTTTAAAGTGTTTTATTTATATGATTTTATTTAAAATTTTGACTACAATATTTAATGCCTCTGCGCTTTCGTTTACTTCATTTAGATATGAAATATTGAACATCCTCACAAAGAATACATATCTATACCATTTAAAAAGGAACAATTAAGTCAGATTTTGAGACGTTAAAGTTCTAGATCTTAACTTCAAAAGCTGTAATATTGTCTACATTTTCTCTTATAAAAACTGTTTAAACTCAAAAATTAGACTATTAAACACTTTTAAACTCTTTCTTTTTCATGCCTTCTGTGAATTTCAGAGCTGAATTTATCACAACATAAATCTTTACATATATTTAGTTGGCACATTGCTATCTTATTCTCAGAAAAACCTGTTACGGGATGAACTTGTGTATCATTTCATGTAATTCCTTTTTTACATTTCAGATAAGCTTTTCAAAATATTTGGAACTAGTTCATATATTTCAAAACACATGCAATTCTCATATGTAATTATACAAATGTAGTGGAAATGAATATATATTTCTCCTAAAATACAATGATAATAGGCTTTCAACTGGATGAAATTTAATTAAAATTAAAATATTTCTATCTCATGGAATTGTAAAATATAACTATAGTGGTACATTTGATTTTCAACTAGACGAAACGTGTCGAAAAATCCGATATTACTATCTTGTGAGATTGTAAAATAAATTAAGAATGAGAAAGAAGCATTTTTAATGTCATTGTCTTATAATGAATGCAATTACTATCACAATATATAATATATATATATATATATATATATATATATATATATATATATATATATATATATATACTAAAGTCCTCTGAATGTATGCTTGTTTATTCACTAAGTATTCCAAAATTATTGGATCAATTTTGATGAAATTTGGCCTGGGGATTGAGGTAGACCCTAGAAAAATATTAGACCGATAAAACTAATAGAAGGTCAAGGTCCCTGTGAAGATAGCTTTTTTTGTCCTCGAAGAGGCTGGATGACCATATTGAAAGATGGCATTAAATACAAGTTATACTGCCCGAAGAGTGGAGTCTATATATATCAGCTCTATCCATTAATCATTTATATTAAATTTCACGCATCTATTAAAGTAAAATCTCTGTATAACTGTTCATCTGTACTGTATGCATTTCGAAATGGCTGGATCTTGGAAAGGTTTTTTTTAAGTTGATCAAAGTGATCCGAGGTCGTATCATATAGTAAGATGTCATTCCATAAAATTAGATTACGATATAGTGTCCTAGAAAACAAATTTATGGCCACGTATTAGTACAATATACAAGAATTATATCTGAAGGTCTTCTTATTAAACCTGAGTAACACCACATATAAAATCTATACATTAAAAGTCGTTTCAATGTTTTTTAAATTCTTTTTAAAGTTTTATATTTTATGAATATTTAAAGCACTTCAAATGTATTTCCAACTGTTATATATCTTTGAAATATATCAGTTATCAGTTTTATAATGTAAAAAAATTAGTAAAAATAAATATGTTACTAAGCTTAAAAGCTGTCAATTTTCAAGAGTTTTATAGATATTTCATTCAAGAAAATTAGATTTTTTTCCGTTGTGAGAGAATTTCTTTCCATTGTTTGGCGTTTTACGGTTGCAGATAGCGACGAAAAGTTTTGGTAGGGTGTTTTTCCAAGATGGTATTTTACCCTCAATTTCTGCTTGCAATTCAGTATGTTTTTGCCATCATCTGACCTTGATTCTTGAAAGTTGACATGGAGCTGTACTCGCTTTGATGTAGAATAATCTGCTTTAGGCATAGAAGCACCAGTTTTCAATGCAGAGGCAACTGATTCAGATGTATAAGGAATTCTTTACGGATCTGAATGCCTTTCGTGTATATTTTTTACTTGGGCATTAGATATATCAATGGACTGTGGCTGATCAGCCATCAACCATAGCAAGAAGTCTTCATCAACAAATTTATCTCTGTTGAATGGTCAGGCATATAAATTACTGCAGAAGTGTAAAAAAATATACTACATTATTTAGTTGGAGCTGTACTCGTTTTGATGTAGAATAATCTGCTTTAGGCAGAGAAGCTCCAGTTTTCAATGTAGAGGCAACTGATTCAGATGTATAAGGACCTTTATCTGTAGCTGGATCTCTTTCATGTATCTTTTCTACTTTGTTAAGGCCATTAGATATATCAATGGACTGTGGTTGATCAGCCATCAACCCTAGCAAGAAGTGTTCAACAAATTTATCTCTGTTGAATGGTCAGGCATATAACTTACTACAGAAGCGTCAAGAAATATACTACATTATTTAGTTGCCGGTTCTCGATGTGAACATCCCGTGATTACTTCTCTTTCAGCCTCCAGAAACGTTTTATGAGGTTTTATTCCTTAACAGTAATTCCAAATTATTGCAAATTGTTATACAGTAAATGTAGCCCCAGCTGAACCATAACAGCTCTCTGCTTATGGTATCATTTTATACATATATTTAATATCATAAAGTAGTATATGAGTATATATTTCTAATATATTTTCTGTTATATAAATTTCATTTGGTACAATGATTTATTTTTATATTTTGATGAAAGAAAGACTTAATTAAAATATCTCAGGCTATATTTGAACTTATTTTTAACATTTATATATTACTTGTGGAGCCATTAATTTATATATTTACTACTTTCCATGGATAATTCTTGTATATTTTACATTAATCTTTTATGTTCAATAACTAGACCTAAATTCTTTTAACGATACACGTACTTACATTCTGTAATAAATGAAAAATACACCACTTCATGACAAAAGGAAAAAACCGTAATTTTTGATGGACAGAGAACCATTTCTGTTTTTGTGAAGTATCTAAAGGAGTCCGGCTATAATTTAATAGCTCAGAAACATATAATTTGTGGTCACTCTAGCTATTAGTATGTTCCCCTTTGATGGGCATCGCATCTCAGAAACAGTGAAACATCTCAAAAAAAAAGAAGAGAGAAAAAAATAAAAATCGAAATAAGAACGTAAAAAAAACCTAAACTTAATAGAGGTTCCTTGAAGAACGGAAACGCTTTCAGAAGAAATAAGAATTATTATTGGATTTCTTTAAACGCTCAGAACAAGGGGGATGAAGTAAATTTACCAGAACCTTTAATCGGAGTAGAGTTGTTGATATCCTTCTTTCGATTTATTTGATTATGTGGATGGCAGTGTAGATGCGATGTTTGGGTTAACGCTGGATCGTCTTGCGGGGAAAACCGCAATTTGTGGGAAGATGTTGATTTGTTTTGACTTATCTTGCGAAGCGTGAAGGAGAATAGTGCGTGGGGAGGAGGATATTCTGGAAGTGTTTTAATCTGCAAAAAGGAATTGATAAAAGTTTTGTAAGTTGATTATTTTATCCTTAGAGTCATAACTAAGAAAGTTATGTAGAACATATACTAAGCACTGTGTTCATGTACTAAGCCAAGAAAGTTTCTATTTTGAGTTATAATTTATATTATGCTATTTAGAGTGTTTATTCACTAATCATTGTTTCTGAACTCAGTTTTCCCAAATAAGTTTGATTTATGAAAAAGTAATAGAGGATACATATATTAATCTTGAAGACATTTGATATTGGTTATTTTAACACTGTTTCAGGTGAAATTAAGTAGAATAAGTATTAAACCTTAATTTGGCTAAGTCTGCTACACCGGACATGTATATTTATAACTACTATATAACATAATTGTCAGTGTTCGCCACAGCGGACATTATCTCAAAAATGGAAAATGATATATTATTTTTTGTTTATTTTACAGAGATCCTAATGTCTATACAGACATGGGAAAATAACAGAAATTAAAATTAAAAAATATTTGAAAAAACATCTTGTCAAATTAAGGGTTAAAAATTTTCAGATGGAGGGGCCCTTATGAAAATGTTAACAGATTATCCAATTTAAGCATGTCAAAATCATGCAGGCAAAATAAAGAAGGTCATAGTTTGTAAGCGATAAAAAGTAAAACATTCAATATTTATAGAAATGTAGGTTTTTTTGAGCAGTATACATTACAAAAGAAAAAAATATAAATAATTAACTCAAATACAAATATGCACCACTATTTGGAGCATATTGGTCTATGATTTTGTGGGTCATGAAGAGTAAAGCCTTTGTTAATTATAGAAGTGTAGGTTTTTTTTTAGCAGTGTACTTTACAAAAGAAAAAATAAAATAAAATTGACTCAAAGTCTAATATGGACTAATAAGGAGGTCTAAGTTTTAATAGACCTTGAAAAGTAAAACATTAAATATTTATAGAAGTGTAGTCTTTCTTCAAGAAGTATAGTATACAAAAGAAAAAATAAAACAAGAATACAAATAATTAACTCAAAGACTAATGTGTACCATTACTTGTTACATATTAGTCAAAGGTTTTATGGGCCGGGAAAAGTAAAAATTACAATATTTATAGAAGTGTAGGTTTTTTAAGCAGTATACATTACAAAAGAAAAACATTTATTAAATAAATAACTCAAATACTAATATGCACCACTATTTGATGCATATTGGTCCAAGATTTTGTGGGTCATGAAGAGTAAAGTCTTTAACACTTATAGAAGTGTAGGTTTTTTTTAGCAGTTTACTTTACAAAAGAAAAAATAAAACAAAATTGACTCAATACATCAAAATAGGAGGTTCAAGTTTTAATGGACCGGGAAAAGTAAAACATTAAATATTTATAGAAGTATAGGTGTTTCTTCGATAAATAGTGTTCAAAAGAAAAAAATAAAACAAGAATACAAATAATTAACTCAAAGACTAATGTGCACCGTTGCTTGGTGTATATTAGTCTAAGGTTTTGTAGGCCGTGAAAAGTAAAACGTGAAAAATCAATATTTATAGAAGTGTAGATTTTTCACCTTTTGTTTCCATTATTATCATAATAACCTGCATGTGTATGTGATAACTGAATTAATCTCTTTATTTCTCTGGAAGAAAATTTATTTTTGTTCAAGGTACAACTAAGAGATTTTCATACAAGGAATTCCATTAAATAAAGAATAAAATATTGTTTAACATTTCATATGCATTAGTTTGTGTACACGAAACCTCAGAAACTATTCATATCGGCTTATTTCGCGTAGAGATGTACGACCGTATGTAATACGACTTATACATCGAAAATTCAATTATTGTCCTATTACATTAATCTAGGAAAAATCTAGGCAATTTTAAAGAATTTTGTAGATTTTTAGATAAAAGAAAAAACAAAACAAAACAAGAACACAAATAATTAAGAACGTTAAAAGTAAAATAACAAAACAAAAGAATGTTCCTTTGTGGTACTGAACATCTACCTTTTGCCACCATCTTTTTTAACCCAACAATTGGTAGGGTGCTACCTATCGGTACCGAAGTCTGTGGACTCAAATACAAAAGTAGACATGAAGCAATTCCTTGAATTTATGCTTGTTTTAGAAAGAATAAGAAATAAAATTCATGAATTCTTAACATTTTCTATTTTAATCACATGCAATGTTATTAGTATAATCAAAGAAAATGCCGATTTTGAAACCAGAAGATTTGTACTATTGCTGTAAAGGTTAACTTTCCAACTAAAGCATAAAGTTACATTTACTCATCACAAGATTTTACTTGAATTTATTACAATACAAAATATTTGTATCTTTCTACACTTCAATAATGCCAATTTGCAGTCATGAATCACAAAAGAATATTTGTCTAGTCTTTGTATCTTTTTTCCGCTTAGAAAAAACCAGTACTTCTAAAAATGTTTGAAGAGAACTAAACTTATGGTATGTCACTAAAAGTACTTTATAAATATTTTATTCTTTAATATTATCTTCAAACACATATGCACACTCTATATGTCTCCTCGCTCTGACTAAAACAAAAGGATTTTACTTCTTAGGCCTTGTTATCAAACTTAAGTTTAAAAGTTTAAAGGTTTGAGTTTAGTTTACAGACTGAAATATTGATTCTCGGAAATGTTTGCAACTTTTGAATCCAGAAGGGATTCTTATACGTAGGCTATTGGTTTGTAATTCGATTAATTTGTAATTGATTTGTAACTTGTCTTTTTTTATTGCCTGCAAATCGCTCATCACAATAATAATTCCTGTGGAGTAAAAATGGTGGCTGTATTAACAACAACAACAAAAAAATATCCATGGATGGTGAATACGAGGTAATATAGAAGGTATCGCCTGATTAAACGCTTGATTAGTGGCACTTAACACTTTCGCACAGTTGTTGTAATAGAAGCGTAATGAAGTAGTAATGAAGCGTAATGAAGCGTAATGAAGCAGAGTTATGCAATTATTCATTTGTTTGCAAAACTTGGTATTGGATATTTTTAACATGATTTCAACACGTATCACAGAGAGACTGCTCAACAAACCAACCATTGTTTTCGAGTTGGATCATGGAATTGCAGGCAAATCAAAATCAAGCTTCCATTGCTGAAGAATGAAATTTTATAGCACCACAGTAATGTAACACCATATTTAGCTTAAGTAATGGGCATTGATGAAGAAAAACATAGAGATAGTTTCAATCCAAGAAATAATGATCTCGCCTTATGTGATTTCTGGCTATTTCTCTATCTGAATAAGCATTGTAAAGACACCATTTCTAAAGCAAGAAAGTGTAAAAACTGAGGAAGTGGTTATGGAGTGTTGGGATAAAAGCAATACGTCTTACAGTACACATTTCTAAAAATACCATGTAAATAATAATGATTCAAGATAATAAGATTTCCGTACAGTTATAATATAATTATTTATTAAACATACCACCAAAAAACAAACCATTTTTTAACCTGCCTCATAGGGTACTTTACAATTCTGAAAAAATTTAATGATCCCGTCATATGACGGGCTATATGCTAGTTTCAAAGAGTTTCATTTGGTTTTTCATCTGTCAGTTTAAAAGGACAGTGAGTGGAAACAAATATCAGAAATTCTGGGAGCTTGAAAAATAGATAGGCAATAATCGTTTTATTCACATTATCAAGTTGTGGATATTTGCTCTCCAGAAAATTGCTCTCTAAGCGTAATGGTTAAAGCGAAGGCGTTTCAAAAGCAAATTTTGAATTTTAAGTTAAAATTACTCCACTTTTTCAACTTGAATCATAAATAATGCATAATGAAATGTCACGCCATTTGCGTCAAGTTGCTGGAGACAGATTGTGAACTTTATGGAGCAGTTCCTCCAAATGTCAAAGCCATACCATACATAACCGATACAAAAAGTATTGTCTTTCGTGATACAGTTGAAAAAAAAATCAGAAATTCTTTTTAAAAAAAAATCTAGATTACTTTCCCATGAACGTCGAAAACGAAATAAGTCCAGAGGAAGAAGGATAAAAAAATAAAGTAAAAAAAAAATTCTAAACTCCATCTATCGCATTTCTTTTTCACTTTCCATTTGCAACTGATTTTGAATTCAGCAATGAACTCCTAAAAGAAGAACTGGGCTTTAAAGTAAAATAAAATAAAATATATTTTTCCTCCTCGGACCCTATAAGTGAAATTGAGTCCAGCATCCCGGACGTACACGCACATTCTTTCTTCCCCTTTAAAAATAAGAAGGGAAAATTTCTTCTTTTTTTTCTCCCTATATTTCTTCAGAGAAAGCTAGCAGGGAATATATTATTCACTGGCACTGCCCACGGTCCATGCTAATGGTATGGTATCGGGATAGAAAAAGGGAAGTTCATCCTTGATAGATTTCTTTCGCCTCCCCCCCCTGCCGGTGGTTTGGTGCCCACACAGGGGAAGGGGGGGGTGAGAAAATTCTGGACTTTTGCTTTTTCGCGGGTCTCTGATTTTTCCTTGACGGAATTTCAATTTGTGGGTGGCGATGTCAGCAGGGGTTGATATGGATGGCACAATCGATTTTAGAGGTTTTCCAAAAGTTATAATTTGGACGCTCGTCACGATCTTTCTGGTATTAACATATTCGGGGTTTAGATTACAAAGAGTGAGAAAAAAATTCTAGAATTTTGAGCTACCTCGCATGAAAAATAAATGATATGCAATTTGAGACGTGGATTTGTTAAATTGTTTAAACCCAAATTCACGAAGAAAGATTGAGCAGAGAGTTTTCTACTTAATCAGGAAGAGAGATTCCAGTTTATTTAAAGTCATTAAAATGACTCAAATAAATATCAGAAAAAAGACTGATCCTAAGATGCTAATAGGATTTCATAAAAGAATCAGTAAACGAATTTAGCATCGGTACACACTAATATGAGCTTACCCTTTCTTAAAATTATACAAATTATTCCTAACATACAGAGTTTTCTACTTATTCAGAAAGAGATATTCTAGTTTATTTAAAGTC
This sequence comes from Pardosa pseudoannulata, assembly GCA_032207245.1. Classification (NCBI taxonomy): domain Eukaryota; kingdom Metazoa; phylum Arthropoda; class Arachnida; order Araneae; family Lycosidae; genus Pardosa; species Pardosa pseudoannulata. The sequence goes on from CM063506.1 coordinate 30,380,176, forward strand.
ATTAAAATGACTTAAATAAATATCAGATAAAAGACCGATCCTAAGACGCTAATAGAATAACATAATTAAAAAAGTATGCTGAAGAAGAATCAGTAAACGAATTTAGCATCGGTACACAGTGATGTGTGCTAACCCTTTCTTAAAATTATACAAATTATTCCAAACATACAGAGTTTTCTACTTATTCAGAAAGAGAGATTCTAGTTTACTTAAAGTCATTAAAATGACTCAAATAAATATCAGATAAACGACCAATCCTAAGATGCTAATAGGATATCATAATTAAAAACAATATTCTGAAGAAGAATCAGTAAAGGAATTTAGCATCGGTACTCTCTGATATGTGCTTACGGTTTCTTAAAATTATACAAATTATTCCAAAAATCAAAATTTTCCTCATTAATTTAGGCAATTTTTTTCTTGTCAAGATTACAATAATCTCAAATAAAAAAGTATTTTGTCTTTGTGTTCATCTTTATTACAGATGAAAGTATGTCTTTAATGTTAAAAATATAATAATTTTAAAAATATATTTTTATAACTTCAAAATAATAATTTAAAAATAATAATTTTAAAAGCATATTTTTATATTGTAAATTGGTTAACAATATTACAATTTATTATCAATTATTTCAAGACTGTTATTAATTATTTAAAATTATAAAGAATTTTTATTTAAAAAAAGGTAAAAAATAAAGTACAGAAAAAATAATTGGTTTTTAAATGAATTCAAATTTTTCGCACAGCAAAAAAACTTGATGTAAATTATTAATTAAATATAATTATTTATTTTAATAATGGAAGTATTAAGAATTAAATAAAAAATTTAACAATTAATTTTATGCAGAAGAAAATAGTTTTATAATCAACTATTTCTTTTTCTAAGTAAGATTTCTGAAAACATTTTCGATGGTACCTGTTTTTGAATCCTTTGATTCACATCTTTGGGTTGAAAAAAGATTATTTGTAGATATTCGTAATTAATTATATTCGTATAATATTCGTATTCGTAATATAATGGCTTTAAGTAATAAACCGGATGTCATTAGGCTGCGTTAAATAAGAGCCAGTCATTTCTGATATATCATGTACTAATAAAAAGCTATCGAAAACACAAATGGGACATTATACAAGGATTTGTTGACCCACGACGACTCGCCTTGTGATCCTAATGATCAAGCTTTATAAAAACATTCCATAAAATATTCTCCAATTGGAATAAGCTTCCCAAATTTTCAGTAGCTGTCTTATAGTCCTTCTATATTTTAGATATGAAAAGTATAGTTTATCAGCACTTTTGATGCTATTACGTGACGTATAGCAAATGCGGGGGGTCTCTTGCTGTCGAACTAGGTAAGGTATTATAAAAAGACAGGCAAGGACGAAATCTGGGTCGTGGATTTTTGGGTCTTTTCCTCTCTCCCTTGCACGAATCTCCGATGAAATAGCTCCAACTCGTCACTGTTTAAGCAACATGAAAGGCTTGAGCTAATTACAGATAGATCTATGTTTGTTACCGAATGGAGCTCAAGGATCTGACATGATATTTAACATCATACCTATGTGCATACCTAATGTACTGTGTATTACTATTTTTTAGGTTTTATTATGTTATGTGAAGAAGAGCCTCGTATGAAAATTTTCAAGATTTATTTGTTACTTATATTTGTTATTTTACTTTTTCACTTATGTATTTATTTTTGTTAAATAAATATTTCTTTCTTTAAAAACGCATGTCTTATATTTCTGTCATTCATGAGTGGTTAAGGCATGGAAGACACATTTGATT
>CM063506.1:30384464-30409464 GCA_032207245.1 Pardosa pseudoannulata
GTTGGAAGTGCTTGGACTGTAGTGTGAAATAAATACTTTAGTATTATTGACATTCATTTAAAGTGTAACAACCTAACAATACATAAATGCTAGAAATGAATAATTGGTATTTAAGAATGTACTAGAGTGCAGTATAATAATGATGAAACTTTCATGAGTAGATTCAAATAAAATGTAAGGGAAGTGTTTGGGCTATAGTGTGAAACAAATATCTTTAGTTTTAGTATTATTGACATTCATCCAAAGTGTAACAAACTAACAATAAAGAAAAGCTATAAATGAATGATTAGTATTTAAGAATGTACTAGAATGCAGTGTAATAATGATGGAACTTTTATGAATAGGTTTTAAATAAAATGTAAGGTTTGGAAGTGTGTGGACTGTAGTGTGAAATAAAATATCTTTAGTTTTCGATAGTATTATTGGCATTCATTCAAAGTGGAACAAACTAACAAATCAATAAAACTGGAAATGAATGATTAGTATTTAATAATGTACTAGAATGCAGAGTAATAATGATCAAACTTTCATGAATGGGTTCAAATAAAATGTAAGGGTTGGAAGTGTTTGGGCTGTAATGTGAAATAAAATATCTTTAGATTTAAATAATATTACTGAAATTCATTCAAAGTGTAACAGACTAACAATACAGAATTGCTGGAAATGAATGATTAGTATTTAAGAATGTACTAGAATGCAGAGTAATAATGATCAAACTTTCATGAATGGGTTCAAATAAAATGTAAGGGTTGGAAGTGTTTGGGCTGTAATGTGAAATAAAATATCTTTAGATTTAAATAATATTACTGAAATTCATTCAAAGTGTAACAAACAATACAGAAATGCTAAAAATGAATGATTAGTATTTAAGAATGCAATAGGAGGCAGTGTAATAATGATGAAACTTTCATGAATGGGTTCAAATAAAATGTAAGTGTTGGAAGTGTTTGGGCTGTAATGTGAAATAAAATATCTTTATCTTTAATTAATATTACTGAAATTCATTCAAAGTGTAACAAACCAACAATACAGAAAATCTAGAAATGAATCATTAGTATTAAAGAATAGTCTAGAATTCAGTGTAATAATGAAATAAGTTTTATGAATGGGTTCAAATAAAATGTAAGGGTTGGAAGTGTTTGAGCTGTAGTATGATATATAATATTTTTAGCTCTAAATAATATTACTGAAATTCATTCAAAGTATAACAACCTAACAATACAGAAATGCTAGAAATGGTATTTAGGAATGTACTAGAGTGCAGTGTAATAATTATGAAACTTTCATGAATAGGTTCAAATAAAATGTAAGGGAAGTGTTTATGCTATAGTGTGAAACAAATATCTTTAGTTTTAGTATTATTGACATTCATTCAAAGTGTAACAAACTAACAATACAGAAAAGCTATAAATGAATGATTAGTACTGAAGAATGTACTAGAATGCAGTGTAATAATGATAGAACTTTTATGAATATGTTCAAATAAAATATAAGTGTTGGAAGTGTTTGGGCTGTAGTGTGAAATAAAATATCTTAAGATTTAGATCATATTATTGACATTCATTCAGAGTGTAACAAACTAACAATACATAAAAACTAGAAATGAATGATTAGTATTTAAGAATGTACTAGAATGGAATGTAATAAAGATGGTTTGGTTTTTGGAGCACTACGGTCTAGTTTTTGCAACACGAGGGCTAATAAGACCGGGACCTACTGCTTAAAGCTGATTCCGAATGCCTATGAACACCCATGCCATAGCGGGATTCGAACCCACGAATTCCGGTTCCGAAGGCCAGCACCCTTACCATTCATTCATCATTCGGCTAATAAAGATGGAACTTTCATGAATGGCTTCATATAAAATGTTAGATTTGGAAATGTTTATTTTACCTGCTTATATAGGCTGTACACAGACATAAAGTGGCTGGAAAATTCATGTTTTCACTTTAAAATGACCAGTACATCTCCAGTATAAAATGGGCAGACCTCAATATGTAAATGCATACGCATTGAATATAAAGAAAATAATTTTATTGGCTGAAACAATTTAATAATAAATCAGGATTTAATTTCATTTATTTCAAACTGATTACCATTTTCAATTTTTAATAGAAATATATCCTTATTATTAGTGTTATTTCTAAAGCAGCATTGATGGGGTTATTACTTGATTTGCGACTTTCAACAACTCTCTAAATGTATAGTAACTTCCATAACAGTACAAGTTTTCCAATTAACATCCGTTAGACGTCCACAATACTATTTAAACATTGGGTAGACATTGTATACATTGAAGGAATACTATAGGCAACCTGTGAAAATACCAGCATCAACGAGAATATTCGTTGATGCATCAAGAATATTGCGGTTAAGCAGAGCTTTAAATTAATAAAATTTTACGTTTTTTAGTTACTGAAGGTCCAATCTAACAGAAAGTGTATAAAAATCATTTTTATAGCCTGCATGCAAGTTAGCAAATAATGTTACAGTTCTAATAAATATTTTTACTTAATAATATTTAAAATGTATTTAGAAGACAAATTTTATTGAAACAATTATTTAGCCTGATTGATCAGAACCTCTTAACCAAAGAAATAAGCTGAAAATATTTTGATCCTTTTTTTCTAAATACCATTGATACTTATAAAGATCATATTTTCTCTAAAGAACTAAATTTATAGCCTTCGGACAGAGAATGATGTAAAATCTGGTATTCTGGTATGTGATATTGAAAGTAGAATGAAATACGAGATAAATGATAGATTCCGAGATTTTCCTGCGGACATTGTCTTATTCTTATAATGTAGCCTTTAGTTATTATCAAAAATTCCCCATATGTCATCATTCAAGACTTCAGACAGTTGCGAAATGCGTAATATCAATTTTTCTTACCTCGGACACCAGAAGAAAATATGTAGAAAATTTATGTACAGTTTAAAAATTTCAGAAATTTTTTAAATAAAAAAATGCTATTGCAATAAACTGAAATACAAGTTGTAAGTAAATTATATATTTTAATTAATTATTACTGATAGCATTGATATTTTAATTAATTATTATTGATTAGCGCGCATATCTGTTTATTTTTTAGAAATTTTCATTCTATAGATCCTAATTTTTCATTCATTACGTTTCAGTCTTATCATAGTTGTTTTTAGCCTTGAACTTCCCAGTGATACATATGTGACGTTCCGATGTTAACCGCGTTGAAGAAGCTTCCGTCAAATGTAGATTGACATGGAATGCAAACTTTCCTAGATGCTGCGAGCGCGAGCATGTTGTAGTATATAAGGTGAACGTCACAGCTCAGTCGAGGGGGGAAATCATTTCACTCTCGGCTTTGCAATTAGCGTTCTTAATTAAAAGAACTTTTCGCCAGCCTGTTAGTCACTTGCAAGCCGCAAGTGTTATCAACGCCCTGACGTCTTTATACTTTATATTTTACTCTTTATATACTTATTAGTCTTTAAATAAAAACGTTTTGATAAAAAGCTCATGTTGACGATTAGTTTTGTTTCGAGTCAATATTCCTCTACACATACATGAAATAAAATTTCACCTTATACTATACCTACGTAAAAAGAATTTGCATTTATATCACATTGGTTTGATTGTAATCAATCCTTTTATGAATTTCACTTTGATTTTCTTCTCTGGATGCGAATAATTGAGTATTAAATTCCTAAGAATAAGCTTATTTGTGGTGTTGGACGTATTTGTCATTTTACTATCTTAACTTTACAAATTCTGAGCCGTGATAGCTCAGACGGTAAAGGCAGCGATCCCGTAACTGAAATTTTGCGGGTTTGGGGATGGAGCCGACCTAAGATCCGACCTAAGACCGAGCTGGCGTAAAGATTGTTCGTTAAAGGTGGTCACCGCCTTGTTCGTTAAAGGTATAAGACTGCGGCAAATAAAATATGATTGTGGTCACAATGTCCTCCAAGTTCTCAGACGATACCTCTGGAGGTGGAAGGCTAAGCCGGGGGGGGTCTTCTTCTTAGTCCCTGCTTTTAAATTACGAGGACCCAGCGAAAGTAATGTTACTCGCGTCCTTAGCATACCTTAAGCTGCATGTACTCATCGTCTGGAGCTAAATTGGTAACAGCTTCGAAGCCTTGTAGAGGCGTTGGGATAATGTCTGTTATCACCTGCTGCATTGGAATAATTGATAATGCCTGCTGCATTGGAATAAAAAATTTTATAAATTCTGCTTGTACATTTTGTTTTACTATTGGAAAGAAAACCTTGTTTAAGAAAAGAAATAATTCTTCTATTAAACAATGTATTTAGTTTTAATTTTATATCAGTATTTTACATGAACCTTAGCCATGCATCAGTCACATATTGTGAATGACTCTATTGGGCTTGGTGTAGGCTTTTTCAACATCATGGGGATGAGCAACAACAATAACGCATATTGATGAGAGACTTGTTCAGAATCAGCTTTAAGAAGTAGATCCTAATTAATTCTCGAGTCCGCGAGACTGATTTTATCCCTCCAAACCAAATATAAATTAGATATATATTACCTACCCAGTTTCTATTGAAATTCTTCAAATATTTCAAAACTAAGTAAAATTTGAGTAAAAATCGGGAGAAGCCCTCTGTCATCAACTTCCTCGTATACTCATAGAAATCAAACAACTAATTTCGTTGTTGATGCTTTTGTTTTTCTTCCCAAAATATGAACACTATCACATAAACAATATATGTCTTTTGTTTACACTAACATGTTATTTTATGAGCTTAGATGCGCGTTGAACAGGGAATAACGACGGGGACACGATAGAGGCAGATTTCCATTACATATTCTAGGCGGATTTATTATATATGTATCTTGTAAGTAATTCAAAACAACTAATATAAAAGCATTGAATTCAGTACAGAATAATGTTAACTTATATGAATTTCATATAAATTCATTACTACATATATTACACACATATTTATATATATTTATTACTTACATACATATTTTACACATTGACGAACAGTAGGAACAAGTGAAGTTCGAAAATTAACACTATACGTTTTTTGCAATTTTTAGAATATTAGAAGGATAGTTTTACTCTTTCTGCTGAAATAAACTTCATTTTGATTAATTCAGAACCTTTAATTAGGTTGCGGTTATAACCGGCATAGCGCCAGCGGACTCTAGACACTAAGTAATGGGACGATGGTGGCTATAACAGAAAAATTTAAAAACATAAATGACAGGTTTAATGACTCAAATAAGCAATTTTTTTATGTGCAACAAAGTATTTTTGGGGTTTTAAGAAAATGGGAGTATTATGTAATGTTAGTTGATAATGAAACAAAAATAAATAAATGACAATTTTTTTTTTATAATTTTATAATTATTACACATTATTATGGGTGTGGAAAACGAACAGGTAGAACACGAAATTCAACCCAAAAGATTGTTTCGAAAACATGACACTAGGCTTCTTCTACTTGTACGCCGGTAAACGCACGTGTGTGCTGCTATAGCCATAGTGTCTAAAAACGACCGTTTCGTTTCAGACGGCCATTTCCGTCATGCCACATAGCGAACTTCGCTTTGACGGCTATAGAGGCAAGTGTCCCTCAACGTGTTAAATATATTTCCATTACATTTTCTTTGAGGTTTTATTACATATGTATTTTATAAGTATATCAAAGAACTAATATAGAAGCAACTTGTTTACAGAATGATGCTAATTTATATGAATTTCTTAAAAATAACATATACTTAATCTTCTTATAAAACTTAAAATATGGTACTTTTTAAAAGTCGGAAGTAGCAGGTACCCAACCTGCAATAATACGTAAACTAGTAGAGGAAGTAGCAGGTAGCAGGTATGCCCCATTTGCCGGAAGTAATCCAAAAATGATAGTAAACTACAATAATTTTCTTTCTCTAAGTCAATACCTATTCGTTTTCACATACAGACACTCAAACATAATTACAAAAATGTTTTTTACGTACTCCGGGAGGTCCAAAAATTGAATATCAATGAAAATCTTGAAGCTGAATTTTTGGTGAATTACTGTATTTTCCATATACTTCTACTTATACGAAAAAGGAAACCAAACTGTTAACATTACAGTCTTTTAAATACAGTCAGTTTCTTGAATAATTAAAAAATATGGTTTAAAATAATATACAACTATAAGTTAAACATAATATTACGTATATCGTTTCTATTCATATCATTCAAAATCCAGCACATAGATTAATAAAAATGTGTTTTAATGGTTTGATAAAATTTTATAGGTTTGTCTCATTTGTTTAATTCAGTTAAGAACAATCAATGTTATTTATATGAGAATACACGCACACCATCCCAAATCGTTTCTTACAATGCAAACTGAGCTATGCTTTGTTACCTTTAGATCATTTTAAACAAAATATATATGAAGCAGTTCCCTGGCCATCAAGAGTTATATAATACGCAAGATATTCCTAAATGGGGACATAAATTTACTAGAAAAGTTCTTTTTAGTGCTGCGCCTCGCATTTTATTATCATCCAAACTGCATATATTACGGTTTTCGTTTGAACTGTTCTGAAATGAATGTTCCCATAGTTGTTGAGAATGGTTACTTCAAGAATAAATCTACAGAAGGAAATCAGTACAGTAAAGTACCTTTATGGAAATGGGTAGCTGATATTAAGTTGCTTTAATATTTGAATTTGGAATTTAGAATTTTTAAAATAGACATAAAAAGCAAAATTTATTTTAAAAAGAGCAAGCATTAGAAGGAAAGGTTTAGTTGGAATCACTACATTATTTTCTTATCGTGAATATAAGATGGGACTGCATTGTATGAAGGTTCAGAATGGTGTCGCATAACGAACTAAGATGGAATTTGTCAGTACTCGGTTTCTGAATTGCCCTAAAGTCGTTTACTTTCCTCATCAAATTTAAAACGTCAATTTTTTTAAGTGTAGCTCTACATAAATGTTTGTTTACCAAAAATATATCTGCAAAATTAAAAGCTCTCCGGTTTAGATTGTTTCTTTATCAGGCTTTTTAAAACGCAAATATTGATTGGTAAAAATGTGTGCTGTAGATAAATTCAATTGTTATAGTCTACCATGGTCCATCATTTGGTGACAAAAATGCTGTTTCTGATAACTATGCGGAAAAATAAACTAACAGTAATTATTTAGCGGTTAACCTTGTATATTGTTCTATATACTCATTTTCAAGACATTTTCCAATATAGGTAATTTGTTTTCCCATTATTCTGTGCCAAGGTAGCTCAATCGAAAAAGGCAACGATCCCGTAACTGAATGATATAAGCTTCGGGGTTCGAGCCTAATTAAAATCTGCTGTGTTCGTTTATGGTAACTGGGGCAAGTGAAATATACTCGTAGTCAAAACATCTTTTAAGTTCTCAAACGATATCTCCTGGAGTGGTAAGCCAGGGTTGGTGATCTTCTGCTTGGTCCCTGCTTCTAAAATACGAGGATTCACTTGATTTAAGACGTTCTGTCACCCTAGTGGTCTCTTCAAGCGAATGTAGCAGTTCTTCGCCATAAATCATGTGGCATTTGACCTAAATTCTTGACTCGTACAAATGTCATTGGCAGCAACAACAGCAAGCATTGTTTTACATACATATCTGCAAGACCTTTTCCATAAGGCAATGAATTGTACTTTTTATTTACATACGTATGTAAGAGGTGCCTTCTAGTACAAGTAATGAATTGAATTTGAAGTCAAGCGAATGAAGTACCTTTTCGCCATAAATCATGTGGCATCTGGCCTACGTGCTTCACTCGTACAAATGGCATTGGCAGCAACAACAGCAAGCATTGTTTTACATACATATCTGCAAGACCTTTTCCATAAGGCAATGAACTGTACTTTTTATTTACATACGTATGTGAGATGTGTTTTCTAGTACAAGTAATGAATTGAATTTGAAGTCTAGCGAATGAAGTACCTTTTCGCCATAAATCATGTGGCATCTGGCCTGCGTGCTTCACTCGTACAAATGGCATTGGCAGCAACAACAGCAAGCATTGTTCTACATACATATCTGCTAGATCTCTTCCACCATAGGCAATGAATTGTACCTTTCTTTGACAAATATGTATGAGAGATATCTTGTAGTACAGGTAATGAATTGAATTTGAAGTCAAGCGAATGAAGCACCTCTTCGCCATAAATGATGTAACATCTGGCCTACGTGCTTAACTCGTACATATGTCATTGGTAACAACAACAACAACAAGCAGTGTTCTACATACATATCTGCAAAACCTCTTCCAACATAGGCAAGGAATTGTACCTTTTTTGTACAAACGTATGTGAGAGATATCTTCTAGTATTGAATTTGAACTTCTTTAAAATACTATTTTGAGAAGCTCTTACCAAACAGTTTCTAAATGGTATTTTTCATCTTTCATATATCACTGTAAAAATCACCATGTCTACATTGTTAAAATTGCTGTCGTTGTCCTTTACGAGTCCTTTTCGAGAAGAGTCAATATCTTTGTACTGTGTAATATTTATCTTTAATACAGCATATTAAAAAATACTATTATTCGAGAATCATCAGGTCTCAAGTATTAGTGGCTTCTCATAATTGAAGAAGTCAATCAATAAGAATATGGAAATTTCAAGTCCACCTCTCTTGAAGTTCATTGTTAAATTTTATTTTACATTAAATTTATAATTATCAAAGTGTCTTCAGAAAATCTACCTGTCCTGCTCATGAAGATAGCTTAGAACACTGTACATAGATTATGTTTAAAGTTGTGTACTGCACTTAATTTGTTGATTCACCGATATATTACAATAATCATTTAATTTAATTTTAAATCATTTAATAAGATACAGTTCAGATCTTCAAATCCTGAATTGTCCAAAATTTTGATTTTTCTGGATTTAGAACTCTTTGCAAATTTTTTTATGCAAAAAAGTTAATATTAACACATTCCTTTTGTCACACTAGGCGAACATGTGCTCATATTGGGGCCAAAATTCGTTTTCAGTATTAAGAATTGCTGAATCCTGCAAATGATTAGTAGTATAGTGGATTTTCAACTAATTGACTGCAACCAGGCATGCGTTTAAATGTCTCTTTGGAAAGCTTCTTTATTCGATGTTGTTTTAAAACTGATTTGAAAGCGAGAACGAATAAAATATAAAAAGATTTACTTTTAGATATGGTTAAATGAGTACAAGTGTGAACGTTGTAAAATTGTAATACAAAATTTATATAATTAATAAATAATAAGTGTAAGTAAAATAACTAAAAATAAAATTATATTCTATATCAAAAGACATAAAACTTAAAATTGATATTAAAAATTGACATTTGGAAAAATGTTTAGGCTTTGGATCATTCCGTATTTCAAATGTACGAATAGGAGGCTCTTGATTTAACCGTTCATTAGTTTGCTCGTACATATATAAAAATGTATATATATCAACCTCATAGATCATGATTTTGTTTCTAATTTGTTTACCTTTCACTAATTATGCAAATAATCAAGTTTCTTGTTAAATTTACATATTGTTAATGAACAATTCATTCGTTCTAAATTGGAATTAAGTATTTTAGTTTGCGGAATGCAGAGAATACCTATAAATAAAGTTAATTAATTTAATTTTTACGTAGGTATAGATGAATTGGAAAAAAATATGTTAATATTACAAGTGTTATATGAAATACAAAAGCAATATGTAACGACTACATTCCTTTTAAAAAACATTTATCCAACTTTTCGTGTTAATATTGTTATATATTTTACAATTAACCAATTTTTCTTTATTTAAAAAATATACCTCATGTTAACTGTTAAAAATACGACAGTTTTTCCATACACAATGATGTTTATGCGAATACTCTAAAGAAATTCCTGCCGTAACTATGACTAAATATATAATTATTTTCTTTTCCTAGTAATGATTTCCTGTTCTTTTACGAAGTACAAAATATTAATGCCTATTTAAACGTATTCATGTGACATTTTTCATTATTATTGGGAAAATATATTTAATTCCAATTTTAAAACTTTGTCTATTTTCAGATCATTATATTATGCTGTTTACCATATCTCTCAAAATTATTCTTTTGCAAACTGTAAAAATGGTCTATGCAGAATGTTTTTAAACCAAGGTAAACACTATTATCATGAATAATAAGAAAATTCTCTGAATTCTGCATTACATTTGAAATCAAAATGTTTATTGTAGATTAACATACAAAAATTTCCCTTTACATGAACACTTCAAAATATCTACGTAAACTTTTATTTAAAATGTGTATGTATTTAAACTAGGGTTTGAAGTATATGCTGTACATTAAAAAATGCTTTTCGTAGAAAATGCTACAAAACAATCGTTCTATTTATAATTTGCAAGCCTCGTGTTTTGACTATTATCATTCAGATGCTGTCCATCGCACTGCTTCAGCAGCTTTTCACAATTTATAATAGAACAAAACTAGCAGGTGAGATACCCGCGCTGTAATTCTACACGCACGTTTTGTGTTCCACCAAGCGAATCTTAAATCCACTTATTTTCGAATAGAAAAATCTATATCATTCCCATTATTAGTTCGTTATTCTGTTCCTTTTTGAAGAGCGGTGTCGTGTTTAGCATGTTTGAACATAAAAGGTTGTGCCTAAAAATTGACATCCAGTGATTTAGAGAAAGAATACACTACCCTACATCGATTAAAGAACAACCATCGGGCAATATACAAATCACGCAGCCATGTTTAAAAAGGAATCAAGTAATTGCAGTAAAAGCTGGAATCAAAAGCTTGGGTGAAGAGGGGGGTACAGCCGGAACGTAAAATTGTTTAGTTAAATGTGTAACTTTTTAATTCGGGCAAAAATGCTATTGTGAAGGAGCTCTTTTGTGCAGAGTTGCTATGGCGTTACGTGCACTTACGGCTGATATAGTTTGAAAGATGTAATTGACTTCAGTACATATTTTGAATGATTATAAATAAGGCATCTAATTCTTTTTTTAGAAAGATATGTTTAGTGAATTCATGATTATTTGCTATGAATATTTAAATAATTCGTTTGATGGGAAAATCATGTAAACTTATTATGCTGGCATTACCATTAGCGTTATTAGAATGATATGGTGCTACAATTCATGTTTGGGGAGTAATTGTTAAGTTTCGTGCCAAAGTTAAAGAGGAAAAATAGAAATTCTCAATCGCCGAGGACTGTTGCTATATAATTCTCAAAGCTCATCTAGTTACAAGCTGTTATAGAGAATGAATGCATATTTTGAGTTATTATACAGAAATAAGGCACTCATAAAGGGCATGATAAAAATATACTTATAGCTTTATGTAAATGGTGATTTTTGAATATTTATGAATGTTAATAAGATTGGAATCGGTAAGTTACCATGTTATATATTTCACAGGAATAATCGACTGGCATCACAGTATATTAAAACTACATGTATTTCACGTTTTTTTAGAGTATTTGCTTCATATGTATCTTGTTTATGCAAATTTCCTAATCAGCATTCTATTTAATTTCGTTATTCCATATTCACTTTTTTTCTGCATTCTCAAAATTGAAATCTTTGGAAAAATCCGTAAATAAAACGGTTTTACAGAATGCAGGTTCAGCCGTACATATTAATGACGGCCAATTTATAGGCTCACCTGCATTACAACAATTGTGTGATAAGAGAGGGAGCAGAATTGACTGTCACGTGAACTAGAATAGTGGCAAATAATGTAGCCAAATTTAGTGGTATAATTGATTTCTGTCAATGTAACAAAACTAATGTAAAGAAAGAAGAAGAATAATACATATTTATACATGGATAACTTTTTATTTTTTTACAGTATTATATAAAATGTATTATACATACATACAAACACATACGCACACACACATATATACATATATAATTATAAATATATTCCCCTAAAGATCTTCAAAATCCACCTAACTCATGTTCTATCTTTTTTAATCTTGACTGTATCAGTCACCTTGATTTAAATTAAAATCAAGTCCTTGGTTTTAATATAAATCAAGGAATTGATCCTCTGGGACTGCCTTCCTTCTACACTTCTCAAAATTTATAATTGCTTCGTGCGATAAATCCTTCTAACTTTTAATTTATGGACCTGCAGTTAGTTACCATAGGGAAAACTGAGGATCATTTCTAAATTTACGTCCTAGTATGCTCTTTTAATGCCATTTTTTTCTTTTTGCAGGATACAACAGAACTGACATTTCAAGCTCTTCCATGAGGAGCTAAACACGTAATTATCTTTCAGAACTGTATTTTCAGAAATGATCGAATGCATAGCTGTCTTTTGCCTTTGAGATATTCTCCGATTTTATGAGAACATTTTTTTATAATATCATAGACTAATTTTCATTTCATGTGACTAATTAAAATTGTTCCAAGTATTATTCACGAATTTTTCTTTTGATTAGGGAAGCTTTTACTGCTTTTATGCATATCTTCTTTTATAAGATGCATGCAAGATCATTTAAATCCTGTTTTTTAGTAAATATCTATGTTAAAATACGTTGACATTACAAGTAAATATAAAATTTTATAAATATTTTTTTTTTTTATCTTTATATTTTTATATTTTTTTATATATATTATATATATATATATATATATAAATACATATATTTATATATTTTTATTTATATTATATTTTTTGTATTTACTATACATATAACCTGTATACGTATATATATATATATATATATATATATATATATATATATATATATATATATATATGTATATATATATATATATATATATATATATATATATATATATATATATATATATATATATATATATATATATATATATATATATATATATATATATATATATATAATATATATATATATATATATATATAATATATATAATATAATATATACATATATATATATATATATATATATATATATATATACATATATATATATACATTTATATACATATATATATATATACATATACACATACATACATACATACATACATATATATTGTAACGATCCGTTACATGTCCCCAAAAAGAACGAGGAGACCAAAGGTAACCTTTCGTCGTGGACTCACGATTAGCCTCGAATAGGACCAGGTGGTCTAAGCACCGTAATTGAAAACTGTTCGTTGCCGGCTCCTCAGCGTCTGGCCATTGTAAACCTGCTGAATGGAACGTCTTTGTGGAAGTGTGGAAATGATTAAAGTGCACCTTGCCGCCCATTAGCGGTTACAAAAAGGCCATTAAGTTGGTTAAGTTGATGGATCTGAGAAAACTGTTTTTCGACCACATCTGGGAACAGTACAGCTGATCGAAGGCTTGGGAGTGACCACAAGATTACGTCACCCTGGTTCGGGAAGTTTCTCGAAGGACCGAGAAAAGAAGAGAGTGCGGGATATAAAAGAAGGGACAGGAGCAGAACGGAGGCTTTTTGTTCTTCTCTCGAGGCTTCTACCTGCTAGAGCCTGGTCGCTCGAGGACCGCTCGTATCACCGTGTCTGGAGTTTGTTTTTTTTTAGAGACCGCCAGCGTCTCTGTTGCTAGATAGTCGACATTCGACTTGGGAATTCCTTTCCCGTTATCTGCTGATTGTTAGTTAACTTCTTGCATAGAAGTAGACAGCCGAGAGTGATTTTGCACTCTAATTTTGGATCGACTTGCATCCTGTGTTTTCTTCACGAATCCCAGCTTGATATGCACTCGGAACCTCCGAACTTGCTGTGAAAACCAACCGTGCAAATCGACAGACGAAGTGATCGTGTCAGCATCAGTCCCAGCACTAATTAGTTTCCAACTCTTGTGATTGAAAAGCCCTAGCTATACTGTTCCGGTATCCCACGTATCCTTGTGTGTGAATATTATCTCTGTACGAGATCCCTGAATGTTATCATCTACTAAATCTGTACATAGCTGTATATAGTTTATTCTATTGAATAAAATATTTAATCCAGAATACCTAAAATTCTAGCCTGTTTCATTGAAGGCCTCGCCTACTTTATTTCCAGTATGTTACAATATATATATATAAATATATATATATAAATATATATATATATATAAATATATACATATATATATACATATATATATATATATATATATATATATATATATATATATATATATATATATATATATATATATATATATATATATATGTGTGTGTGTGTGTGTGTGTGTGTGTGTGTGTGTGTGTGTGTCATGTTTTGAAAATTAAATGTTAAAATTAAAGAATTAATTAATAAAAATTGGTCAAAATCTATTCTAACGCCCAAGGATCTTGGGGTGAGTTAGACTACATAATTTTAGGGAGCTTCAAAATTAGGGTCAGAAAACATGAAATCAGTTAATTGGAGGAGTCGTTCCTTGTCGAAGAGTCGTTCTTTGTGTGGTGATTTGGAGCTTTGTCTTACGGCATGTTGGAAATGTAAGGATTAAAAACATCTGCTCAATTCAGAGTTAGGGCTATTCAATATGTATTCAATTTTATTAGTGTCTCAAGTTGACACACATGTATATATATGTCAAGTTTGAAAACATAAAACTAATAATTTGGGGGTTTAAAGGCAGAAAACGCAGCGCACACTTTAATGCAGGTGCATGAATCACCAAGAACACCATATATAAGTCGTAGGCTTGTTTTATATATACATAATCTACACATATATAAATATACATATCTCTGGATGCATACATATATATTACTATAGATGTAAATATACAATTATATATATATATATATATATATATATATATATATATATATATATATATATATATATATATATATATATATATATATATATATATATATATGAATGTCACGGACCAAGTGATCAAGGCACTGAAGACACATTAGTTCGTGTATAAAAACTTCTTTATTGAAATCCTTTTGTCTACGGCTATGTCATTTAGGTATTCTTTGTTCACATTTTGGGAAGACAAGCGTGGAGAATGTTACCAGCCCTAGTCCCAGATCAGAAGTGTCTTTTTGGTTTCACTTACCTAAACAAATTCGTATTGGCTACTTCAGCTTCTTTACTCTGTAGAGTTCGGCTCGAGAGTGTGTTTTTTTACTATTACGTTATTGTTAAAGAGTTCCAATTATTTTTAATTATAACTCGCTTAATTCTTAAGACCCATTTTCAAATCTGACATATATAGAAAGAGAGTTGTTATTTCTTATGACACTTGGCCGAGCGTAGCTTGTGAACCCAAGCAGTAGACCTCCAAACTTGGTCTTGCAACCTCCACAGGTATCATTAGAAATCGCAGGATATTGAGTTCGCCATCTTATTTTATGTGTCCTAGTCATCATTGATGACACACGAGGCTCTTTGACCGGCTCGTACTTTAAACTCACTCTTCTCAAAAGGCTATTATGACATTCCTTTGCCGACTGAGTTACCACGGCTCAGAAAGTGAGTAAAATACTGCAATTCTAAAGGAAAACAAAAAGGAATTTAAACTTTAACTAAAAATTTTTTTAATAAATTTTCAGATAAATTCTTATTTTTTACAATGAGAAGTGTTGAAAAGGTTTCACGTGAAATATAAATTTTTTAAATTCTGATAATTCTATAAATTTTATATCTAATTACCAGTAATCTTTGAAATACAAATTATATACAAAAATGTATATAAATCATCCTTTATATAAACCCCCAAATGACATTTTTAATATTTTCCATAGATAAGAGTAATAATACGGTACATATTTTTTTCGGTAAAATAATTGTAGTAAAAGCTTTCCTTATATTGTGTAAAAAATAAGATGTCCAAGAATTTATTTTTATTAGTTTCTCACGTTATTATTCTGAAAACTAAGGTCGTTTTATATTTTAGCATAAAATGAAAATGTACCCCTTTTTATTATCAGATACTATTTTGTATTTTTTTTCAATAACTAGCATTAAATTACAATTACAGGCAGCACATACGTAGAAATGCGTGCTGTTTAAGAGCTAAATAGCATGTATTTATGAATTTAGCATTCGTATTTTGTCATGGGACACTTTTACATGATGGGAATTTATTGTAACATAAATGCATACTGCACCTGTAAGCCATATTTTTTTGTGAACTGTACTATTACCGTTAACGGCGTAATAAGCCAATCACCAAATTTTACGCAATTCCCACGAGTTAAATGGAACGTTTTAGTAACACGTGTTTTGCTATTTGATGACCTGACTGACCCTTTCCTAAATGCTAGTCAGTTGCAGCTGGCATGCTTTTCTGTTTTCTTCTTTATTTTCAGATCAAAAAATAAATCAATTTGGTTATGTAGGTAACATATCTTCGCTTATACAAAATACGCTACTAATTAATTGTAACTCATTAACAACTATTGTAAAATTAATAAGACATTTTAAATTATATATTTTATTAATCCAAAATATTTGTTCTTTGTAAGAAATGTTAGGATTCGTTTTAATTTTTTGATTTATTTAGATTATTAAAACTCAATTTACATGTAGGAAGTATGTAAGGGAAAGAAATGAAACTTTTCATGAAAATTCAAAGCATACGGATAAAAACAGTGCTATATAAAATTAACTGCTTAATCTATTGCCAAAATTATACCTAAAATGTTCAAACGATGTTTTAGTAATATGAAAGAAAAATAAAAGAAAAACTTGAAAATTATATATATATATATATATATATATATATATATATATATGTCGTGGTGTAGAGTTAAGGCAAATGGAAAACAGTCTTTCTTGATAATAATACTTTATTAAATCATAGTTTCTTCTAAAAGCAAAACCTGAGCCATTTTTATTAATTGTGGAGGAGCTAAGCATGGAAAAGGTGTTGACAGCTCCATATCCATGCGCTCACTGAAACTTATCTGTTTGCAAGCTCATCAAATAGTTCAAAAATGCTTCCGCCTGACCGGATTAATCTAAAAGCTTAAGCGAGCTTGGGTCTTTTTTATTAATTTTATTATTATAAAAGAGTTCCCTTTTTAAAATCGCTTTTAACTCACGTAATTTCCAACCACCCCTTTTTTAGACCTGATATATATATGTATATATATATATATATATATATATATATATAAATATATATACATACATATATATCTATATATATATATATATACATACATATATATATATATATATATATATATATATATATATAATATATATAATATATATACATACATATATATATATATATATATATATATACATATATATATATATATATATATATATATATATACATATACATATATATATATATATATATATATATATATATAATATATATATAAATACATATGTATATATGTATATATATATATGTATATATACATATATAAACATATATACATATATATATTGTAACGATCCGTTACATGACCCCAAAACGAACAAGGAGCCCAAAAGGTGACCTTTCGTCGTGGACTCACGATTAGCCGATAATAGGACCAGGTGGTCTAAAACCCGTAATTGAAAAACGGTGCGTCGACGGCTCCGAACTGGCTGAACATTGTAACCTGTTGAATGGACCTTTACTGTGTACATAATTGAGTGCACCTTGCCGCCCATTAGCGGTTACAAAAAGGCCATTAAGTTGGTTAAGTTAATGAATCTGAGAATTGCTACATCTGGAACCTGGACAGCTGATCGGAGACTTGGGAGTGACCGCAAGATTGCGTCACCCTGGCTCGGGAAGTTTCTCGAAGAACCGAGAAGCGGAAGGAGTGCTTAGTATAAATGGAAAGGACCGGACTAGAACGGGGGCTTTTGCTTTGTTCTTCTCTCGAGGCTTCTACCTGCTAGAGCCTGGTCGATCGAGGACCGCTCTTATCTCCGTGTCTGGAGTTTGTTTTTTTTTTAGACCGCCATCGAGTAGTATTTGTATTGTGTTAGTATTGTATTTCACGAATTGGTTGAGTAGTCGTAAGTTAATATTGTGAAATTTGAGTAGTAAGTTATTAAGGATTTTATCTCATCATGAGTTATTTAAGTAAAGGGCGTAAGGCAGATCTCGTCGAGTTAGCCAAGGAAATTATAGGTGGAATAGACGAAACCTTAACAATGAATCAAATAAGGAAATTAATTGAGACATCGGAGGATTACGATCCAGCTTTTGTAGAAGGATGTCTAGATACTATTATTGAGGCCCGGTTAGAGAAAGAGCGCATAGAAAGGGCGGATCGCGATAGTGAGAGGCAAATAGAGAGAGAAAGAGAGAACAGACAAATAGCAATAGAGAGAGAAAGAGAGAACAGACAAATAGAAATAGAGAGAGATGCGTGAGATGTTCTAGTATGTTTTTTTGACGATTGATACTTGAGCTGAGGTTACGTACTAGTATGGGTTAGTGTAGGAACATGGTTTGTCTGTGGGTATAAAAATAACGTTATATACAAGAAAATGAAGCCGAATGTTCTTGTGTACTACATAGAATCTGGAAAAATTTAGACAAATAAAAACTAGCTTTTACTTTAGTCGATGCGAAACCACAGAACGGGAAGGTTGATTTAAAAAAATCAATTTAGATTTAAAACTAACTTTTTATTTATCCTTGCGAAACTGATATTATATATATGTATATCTATATATCTATCTATATATATTTGTTTATTTGTCTATATATTCTTTATATATTTTAATATAAATATGAAAAGTTGGTTAAAAAATTAAATAATTTTCGATCTATTGAGATTTAACTGAATAACTAAATTTATGCGCTCCCGGTACAATTCCGCTGCGAAATGTAACCGCACACAATGAGTTAATATTAGAACATACCCTGTATTAAAATACAAATAGAATAGATAAAATACTGATTCATACTGTATTATTTAAAATGATTTAAACGTGATATAGATGCTTAGAAAATGTTATATTTTCCTTTAAATTCAACTTTTTTAATAAAATATTTTAAATCTATTTTGGTAATTTCGAGATTTTTCTCCTAATTTTAAGATTATGTTTTTAAAAATGGGAAATACAGGTTTATATTTGAAACAGAGTTTTATGTTTAAAACTCATATCATAATTTCATCGTGATAAAAATTTACCTAACTGCATATCGATAAGATTTTTCACTTTAAGTTTTAGTTCAATTTCACCTTAAAGACATAACAATTTTTCTTACATCATTTCGAGATTCTTTATTTCCAATTTCAGGATCAAATGTTTCTTCAAAATTGGAAATTCCGCATTGTTATTGAAGTACACTTTTATGTTTAAAATCGTTTTATAATTTTACTGAGCTGAAGAATTTACCTAACTGCTTACGGATAAGAGTTTTTGTCTTGATTTTCGTGACAATGAATAATGTGATTCAAATCATTTTTTCTTATATCATTTCTTTCATATTGAGATTCTTTCATTCCAATTTCAGGATCAAATGTTTCTCCGAACTAGGAAATTCCGCATTGTTATTGAAGTACACTTTTATGTTTAAAATCGTTTTATAATTTTACTGAGCTGAAGAATTTACCTAACTGCTTACGGATAAGAGTTTTTGTCTTGATTTTCGTGACAATGAATAATGTGATTCAAATCATTTTTTCTTATATCATTTCTTTCATATTGAGATTCTTTCATTCCAATTTCAGGATCAAATGTTTCTCCGAACTAGGAAATTCCGCATTGTTATTGAAGTACACTTTTATGTTTAAAATCGTTTTATAATTTTACTGAGCTGAAGAATTTACCTAGCTGCTTACGGATAAGAATTTTTGTCTTGATTTTCGTGACAATGAATAATGTGATTCAAATCATTTTTTCTTATATCATTTCTTTCATATTGAGATTCTTTCATTCCAATTTCAGGATCAAATGTTTCTCCGAACTAGGAAATTCCGCATTGTTATTGAAGTACACTTTTATGTTTAAAATCGTTTTATAATTTTACTGAGCTGAAGAATTTACCTAGCTGCTTACGGATAAGAGTTTTTGTCTTGATTTTCGTGACAATGAATAATGTGATTCAAATCATTTTTTTTTCTTATATCATTTCTTTCATATTGAGATTCTTTCATTCCAATTTCAGGATCAAATGTTTCTCCGAACTAGGAAATTCCGCATTGTTATTGAAGTACACTTTTATGTTTAAAATCGTTTCATAATTTTACTGTGCTGAAGAATTTACCTAACTGCATACGGATAAGAGTTTTTGTTCTTGCTTTTCGTGACAATGAATAATACGATTCATATCAGTTACGGTTGAAGAATTTAGGAAATGATGCCTAACACTAATATCTCATCTAGCTTGAAGGATTTACAATTCTGCCAGTCTTATTTCAAATTCTTCTATCTGAACATGTTTAGAATTTTAAATTAAAATTTTGTACATGATTCTACGACTTTCCACTTATTGGTCTAGAATTTCATTGATATCATCGTATCAGTTACTAAATAAATATTTATTCAATAAAAAATTGTTTTATTCATAAGACCGCAGCAATTTGTATATCATTGCTTCGGCTTTAGGTATTTACATAATATAAAACTTCCCATAAAGATGACATCAAGTCCTTTTTCTTTTACTTTATCTGATTAAATATATTAAACCACATAAGAACTTCTAATGATATCTGCTTTAAAAATGAAATCCATTACTGAAAGCTGTAAAAACACCATTTTTTAGCAATTTTACATGGAATTGAGGAATATTTTGTAACGCCAGCCACAGGTAATAGCCCGTGGTTTCATATTGAAATAACAACATCTTTTGTATGAAGAGCCGCTTTATAATAAATAAAGATTATAATTAGGACTTTGCCAGCGAGGCTTAATGATACGGCTTCAAAGCAAGACGCTCAGTGTGATAACACCGTGTCGTGGAAACAGGCGGGGGCGTATTTTATCAAAACTTGACTGGAAGTGTATTCATGTGTAGAATTAGGAAGAAACTTACTGAAAAGGAAGCAATTTAATGCCTAAAATTTAATCTATCATCAGATATCTCAACTTTTAAGCAGTGCAAAGGGATTATTGATGTGCTATTTTTATTGATACTACTAAATCATTAGTGATATGTATTTAAATTAGAATATAATTTTTGTTTTTTTATGTCAAAATTAATCGAAAGTTCAAAAAAGTAATGCTATGTTAAATAGATTATTGATGTGCAATTTTTATTGATCTTTATACCTGAAAATATAATATATCAATATTTTACACAATCTCTAATAATAATAATATAAAACTATAAAAATAAACTGTTTATCTAGTACACAATATACGAGGCAAATGTAATGTAAAACACTTTAACTGTTAATTTTCGTAGTAGCGTTTGTAACATTTACCTTCTATTTATTAAAAGTTTTTAATATTATTATAATTTTATTTAAAATATTTTATTTTATACAATCTCTAACAGTAATAATATAAAACTATTTATCTAATACACAAAATATTTTGTAAAATATGTAGTGTAAAACCCTTTAACTGTTAATTTTCGTAGTAGTGTTTGTAACATTTACCTTCTATTTATTAAAAGTTTTAATATTCTTATAATTTATTTAAAATATTTTATTTTACACAATCTCTAACAGTAATAATATAAAACTATTTATTTAATACACAAAATATTTTATAAAATATGTAATGTAAAAGACTTTAACTGTTAATTTTCGTAGTAGCGTTTGTAACATTTACCTTCTATTTATTAAAAGTTTTTAATATTATTATAATTTTATTTAAAATATTTTATTTTATACAATCTCTAACAGTAATAATATAAAACTATTTATCTAATACACAAAATATTTTGTGAAATATGTAATGTAAAACCCTTTAACTGTTAAGTTTCTTAGTAGGGTTTGTAACATTTACCTTCTATTTATTAAAAGTTTTAATATTCTTATAATTTTATTTAAAATATTTTATTTTACACAATCTCTAACAGTAATAATATAAAACTATTTATCTAATACACAAAATATTTTGTAAAATATGTAGTGTAAAACCCTTTAACTGTTAAGTTTCGTAGTAGCATTTGTAACATTTACCTTCTATTTATTAAAAGTTTTTAATATTATTATAATTTTATTTAAAATATTTTATTTTATACAATCTCCAACAGTAATAATATAAAACTATTTATCTAATACATAAAATATTTTGTAAAATATGTAATGTAAAACCTTTTAACTGTTAAGTTTCATATCAGTATTTGTAAAATTTATTTACTACCTATTAAAAACTTGTAATATTATCTGGGTTTATTTTATAAAATATGGATTTTAATAAAATGATCCTTTTCAGAATCGGCTTACATGTACTGCCACAGAGGAAAAGGAAAAAAAAGCATATATAAATATTTTAATGTTAATTAATTTTTTTATATTTTTGTCTCAAAATGTTGATTATTACTTACTTTAAAAATATTTGTATTGTTAGATAACTTAAAATTATATAGCACAGCTAATTTTAAAGTGTTTTGATTTGAATGTGAAATCAGGTACTTGTAAAATCTGTTAACATGTTACTAGTAACAGATTTGATGTTTGACTTAAGAGGGACAGGAGTTTTTACCTTAACTCCTTAAAGTAAGGTAAAAACCTTACTATAAGGAGTAAAGTAAGGTTTTTGCCTTACTTTATCTTAACTATTTTTATCTCACATTTTTTTAAAATTCCAATGTCAGAAGTATTAATTAAGCTATTTTTCGTGAATTACATTGCTCAAATTAAATTTTTAAACATTGGTTTATATTTAACTTTCCCTTTCTTTTTTCTAGGGGACAGTAAATGTAAATGAATTTTGAATATGAATGAAAGTATCATTTTATTTATATTTAATAGCTGATTTTATGAATCTTATTTTATTTCATAATTACAGATTTAATTAAAATCTACTTTTATTTATTGTCTGATTTTATTAATCTTATTTTATTCATATTTACCAATTTTTAATAATTATGAAATATTTTATTAATAATTTAATTATAATATTATTAAAAAATTTATTATAGTTACAAAAGAAAAATAAATAATATATATCGAAGTTAAGTTTTATTTATATCTTATGTTTAAAGTTGTATGTTTATGTTTATAGATTTTGTATGTGTTAATTATACTTTCATTAAATAACTGTGACATATAACAACTAGCACTTGTAGAATTCCTGACTTTTATTTTCATAAAGCGAATTCATAAATAGCTCTGAAAACAGTAAAACAGGTAACCTATAATCAGCCCATCATGTCTCCAATACATTCCCTTTTCAGACTTCCGTCTTCTTTGACCCCCCAATACATACGCTTTTAATTATACATGAAGTGTAGGCGGTTAGTTGTTATTTCGTCCATTTATAGGCAAGAGCAATTTATCGGGAATGCTAGGCAGTAATTATACATCGACTTCACTGAGCTCGAAGCTCTTCGACCCAGAGGCCAAGAGAGGTCTACCCTCTAATTGCTTAATGGAAGAAGATCTTTGTTGCCGCAGAATCCGGGGGGAAAACAAGCTAAGTATAACCTAAAGCAGTAGATGTACGTCTTCAATTATATTCGTGATATAACAAATAATTGCTCATTTGGGCGAAAAATAGCGGGAGTAACAAATAACACATTTATATTTCTTAGCTTATTGCATAGATATAATTTTTGATAGATGAGATTTTTATGTCTAGATTTCGGGGAGATTAAAGTTTAGTATCTGGATATTATTAAAACATTTAATGTTGTTTCTAGATGTTTATTAGAGAAAATTTCGAGGTAAATAATTGAATGTTTATTTTATAGACAACTATCATCTAGAGATGAATGAAGTTAGATTTTAAACTTCCTAATCATGTATTAAATTTTCATAAACTGCTGCTTAAGGAGAGATAGATGAAATATAAAAGAAATTATCTACCAAAAATGGAATCGTTCCCAGAATTAGTTCATTATATTCTGATGTAACAATAAATTGCCCTCTGAGGAAAAATAGAAGAAGATTATATTATTATTCATTAAATTATAATATCAAATATCAGATATTATTGCATATATCAAATATTATATGTTTATTTCTTTGATCATTCCATAAATATTTTTTGATAGATTGGCTTTTGATAACTAATTTTGGAAGAGTTTAAAGTTAAGTACATGGATATTTAAAAAAAAAAACCTAACTGTGTTGAGAGACATTTATGAGGGAAATTTTGAAAAAATAGCATTAATAATTTTTAATAATTAATAATTAACAATTAACAATTTAATAATTAATAGAAATAATTTTTCATTATGATAAACTGTATCACCATAGTATAAATTAATTTAGCTGTTAACCTTAAGGAATTGAATTTTCATGAGCTGCTATGAAAAACTTAGGGACTGGTGGAAAAAAAAATTGAAAATGTTGAATTAATGTCCTCTAAATATCGATGAAAGTTTGAAACAGTGTAAATACAAACATATATTAACACAATACTTATTTTAAGTGGATTATTACGTGAAATAAAATACTAAGCGTTGAAGTGAATATTTTAGGGAAGTAATCAATGGCAAATATGTTTAGGTAAATAATCAATGGCAAAGTCGGGAAAACTTCTTATACTTAAAAAAGTTTAAAAAGACTTTTAGCTAAGAAAAAGCAATTGATCATGGCAATATAATATTCAGATAAAATTATGCATAATTTCCAATTCTCACAAAGTGGAAGAATTCCAGCAAGGAGGAATAAATTGCAATAGAGCTACTTATAGTGTAATATATATTAAAGTAAGCTATTATTCAATTTTGGTAATATATTAAATATATATATTTAATATTTATATACTTAATAGAAGTTTTCTTGTGCTTATAAATAAAGATTTAAATTAATCTTGAATGAAGCTTACCCAATCATCATAATGTTACATTTTTATAAAATTAACTAATAACATATATTTATAATAGCAAATAATTCAAATTGATTATTTTGCAGTAACTTTTGTATCAAAAATTAAATTTAGAAAATTTAAATTCATTTCTTGATTGAAATTTAAATTGAAAATTCTGATTTCTCAAAATGCAATGAAA
>CM063506.1:30414464-30491964 GCA_032207245.1 Pardosa pseudoannulata
TTTCTTTAAAATCTTATACGAAAGTTTTTAATTCCATATATTGACAGATATAAATACTGTCTTTAAAAAATTGAAAGTGAAAAGTAATTGAAAGAATAAAAGTAATAAGTAATTGAGTTTTCAATATTTTGTAAAGAAAAGCTTTAAAACTATTTCAAAAGTGATATTGTTTTAGAGAAGTTCCTTGCAGTGACAAATTAATTACATTAATTTGCAATCAGGCATAGATTTTAAAATAAAGAAAATGTATAAATGAAGCTGAAAGAATAACTCTTACTGGAGTTTGAAAAGATGTCCTGCTTTTGAAATTCTGAAGAACCGAGGTATTTTAACCCTTAGAGCTCAGCATGTTATTGTACCACTGCCTACCAGCAACTCCGACCGATTTTCGCTGCAGAACTAGTGAAATGGAGTTTTATTTTAAGTGAGAAAAATCACACGAGCTTGTGAATGTTTATAATATTGTTTATTTGATATATATGGACTTTCTTCTTGCAAATGAAAGATAAATTTTAAATTTTGTACTCCACCATGGTGGGATATCTTTGGAAACAACCTCCCATATGCATTGTGGGTTTACTTGGATAGTATAATTTCGGAACCACTACTTAAAGTATCAAAATTATAATCAACTTTAGTCTTTTGCAATACCTTTTAATTCTTCACTACCACTCAACTCTAAATTGTCATAATAATTATTTTTATCCGTGCTTCTAACCATAAATAAGATCAAACAATGATTTAATCGTAACTGTAAAGACACTGAGCACGTTTCATCTACAGATATCAAATGCCAAAGCCGATGATTCTGCAGTATCTAAATTGTAGTCATGCTAAAATCATTTGGCTCTACAGCGGAGTCTACGGAGCTGCGGAAGAACAAATATAGGATGTCCCCATAGCGAAGCCAACGGAGTGTTAAAGGTTAAGGTACACTTTTATTAAGTTTTTATTCATTCTTTAATTATCTAAATTAAAATTTATTTTTTTCCTTTTATGTCATTATAATCAACTTTAAGGGTAAAACCTATATAAAATTGATGGTATAACTATTGTTAGGGCCTATGTCATCAAACAATAAAGCTTTAATATTATTAAACCCCTTTTTCAACAGAGATACTAATACTCTATATAGCATTTTTACTTGGCAAGGTCGGGCTTTTAATTCAATGCTTAATTTCTAAAGAAGTTATATATTTATTGCAAGAAGTGATCCAGTTTTTGACATATTAAACGACTGCGGTATTTAATGGTATTCATTACGTTGTAAGTTTTCAAACATTCCTCCCTCATCAAATGTTACATTCCATTTTCCATTTTGTTCAATTATTATGCAATTTAGAAGTTAAAACATTCCTGAAAGACACGACATTGTTCTAGGTAGTGCCTATATTTTCTAAAAAATAATGCCTTAATATTATAAAACCCCTTTTTCGCAGGAGTACCAACACTCTATAGCCTTTTCACTTGGCAAGGTCAGGCTTCCAAATCCACGGTTTTAAATTATGTCTCGCAAAATATTTTACCGCTATAGATCACCAGCTCACTTTTGCCACCCATAAACTACGATAAAAGGCATCCGAGCGTTTGCTACATTTGCAATCAATTTCTCCAACAGGGCAATAAAATTCTGTGAAATATTTCCAGCGCCTGCTAGCATTGCGTGGATCCATACATCACAATATGTCACTGACCAATGTTCAATCAAAAGGGCATCTGTTTAGAGAGGATTTCTCCGTTTCCTCATTAATTGACAGTGACAACGCTCGGAAGCGTGAGTTTGCCGAGAGCTCCGCAGCGAGGAGATAAAAAAAACAAGGCACAAGGATGATAGCGCAGAATGCGGGGCCGACCATTTATATGAGAGATTTATTTGGATGCGTTGTTAAATCTATCAGTGCCTTTCACGCTCACTTGAAATATGCCTCAGCATTTGAATAACTCTGATAAATGCGCGATATTACGTCTGGCGAAAATTTGGAAGCAGGCGGTGTGAAATTATGTGGAATTTGCATGAGGCTGCCTCATTTACAGAATTCACTCAGCGCAGATGGCTGTTTATATTAAAATATGGCTATCAGAAATGGTATATCTGGTACGACTATCTTTTTTTACAGTATTTCATTCAAGTTATATTTTATTAAACTAGTAAAAGACAATTTTGAAAGGTTTTATCCATTTTTACCCCTGATATCTTTTGAATAGTTTTCAATTTTTTTAACCTGTCCGTTTAAACTTTTACTTTAGTCTTTCATCTTTAATTGGTCTGGTTTGATTTTAAACGCTCTTGTAAAAATTTTAAAATAAATCTAACAACTTCAGGGCATACTGTTTGGAGCCTATTGAGAACAGCTACAAACATCTTCACCAACTTAGGGTGCGAACACATTGCCTCCACTATAGAAAATCTCCTTTCTGTATGATCTCTGCAGGTGTAAAAAGAAATCAATAAATAGCAAATTAAAGTCAGCAGACTATTTATTCGGTCAAAGTATATCTTGTATTATATAATAATATATAACACAACTATAAAGGGAAACTATAAAGTGTAATTTAATGGAATAAAACCTGCGATCATTCATAGTTGGGTAATGTTATTTTATTGATAAAAATGTTTTCTTACAATGTACCCAAACATTTTGCCTATGTTATGAAAATAGCTGGAAAACTATATATCATCTAGATATCGGTATTAAACTTTCTTTCTAAATTAATTAATTAATCTTGTTGAAAAGACCCAATCTAGAACTTTTATTTTTATTTATAGGTGTTTAAAAAAGCTATCATTTTTAACTATACTTGAGATAATTAAACTTGCTATAACTATTAACTTCACATGAGCCTATTGCTATTACCTATAAATTTATTTTCTTTTAGATATCATAATTAATAAATAACAATCTGTGTCAAGTGTGATGAATATATTTATTCTAACAATCAACTGAGATAATACATTATTCCTTTTCTTATTTAACATATCTTCATTTTAGAATTAAAATAGTTGATATTTATTGATCTAAACTATGAAATCCTAGAAGCTGATTTTAGAATAAGGTATATTTCTAATATATAAGTTTATTTAATTATTGTTGCAAAGCGAGAATAATATTCTGTATCTATGTATGAATTAAAGCATAAAGTTTTGAATCAAGGTCTTTCTAAATGTCTGAAGGTTTCACATGATATTACCATTAACTTATAAAGTATTTCTCTGCACTTCAGTGACAGTTAGTGTATGACTAAAATGAAAACCTTACTGATTAAATGTAAATTACACTTTATTCATTCGTTATACATTTTGTGAACGATCTTAATACCCGTCTCTCATGTTTCTCCGCTGACTAGCTTTCATAAGCCTATGCCTTTTATTTAACTTTACTTCGAGATTAGATGCAGGCTCGCTCTTGGTACATTCCTATTTAATACCATTGTACCGAGGTACTTTCTCACGGTGAGTTGCACGTGCATGCATAGCCGTGGGAGGATTTTCCCTGACGAATTTAAGACTCCAATTATTTACGTCAAGTTTAGGGACCCCTGCAGAGAGGATACTTCACGGAATAGCAGCATAACGGTCAAGCTCGCACAGAACTGTAAGCGTGAATTATGGGAGCAGGGGCTAAAATGTAATGTCAGCTTGAACAAAAAGGGGCTACTTTAATGAGCCCACCTGCACTCCCGAAGGGCATTTGATGTGGGAAAATTTTCCCGAAGGAAGGGATTGGACAAGAAAAGGAGGGGCGTTGGGACCTGTGGGAAGTTTTTGGAAACGGGGTGAGAGCTGAAGGCTGAGAAGTGAGAGCTAGAATGGGGCAGTCGAGAGAAGTGGAACAAGAATCCACTAGCACGAGCTCGTCCCGTGCGCCCGGACCGACACCGCCCCGCTCAACATCACCAACTCGTCCCGTATGCCCGTGAGAAAAGCCCCTGCCTGCTCCTCGGCGACTTCAATGGAGGTAATTTATAAATAATATTTACAGTCCTTTGACTTAGGCCTCTGTTAATAATAATAATTCCTTATAAAGTGATGTGGGATAATTAGTCTGTAAATAGAAAATATAAATGATTGATTATGTTAACCAAGTATTTTTGTAAATAAATGTATAGAATAAATGTCTGAATCTATATAAAGTATTATTTTCATTCTGTGTTTCCCCCTTGTAACGAACACTGGTGTATAGGTTGTATGTACATTACAACAACCATAAAGAAAATACCAGAGTGAACCTTACAAACTGTAAAATGATCTCCGAAGCTTAGATATTTAAACTTTGAAGAATTTTTTACAATGAAATAGTGGCAATATTTAGCGGAATCCTTTAGAAATTTTCTGGAATCCAGGTTGAATATACTTTTATTAACCTATAAGATAAATAATATCTATTAATTGTAAATATCGCCTTTAAAAATTAGCAAATAATATTAAATTGTCAATGCATACAAGAATTTCAGAGCAACTTCCATAAAGAAATCCAGGCAATTATATGCCATCAAAAGAAAATTGGATCAACACCTGTTTTCGTGCTTCCAAATAGTTCTTTAACACATCTTTTATCGGAGGGGAAAAGAAAGCAAAAAAAGAAACTGCAACCGCAACATGCAGTAAGAAAGAAACGGACGAGATAACCAACAAAAACAAATCCGGATATTTCAGTGCCGAACCACGTGTTTTCGAGACTTAGGGAAGCTCTGGGCGTGTAGCGCAGAGAAACCTACTACACATTGGACGAAAGAAATCGCTGTAACTTACCGAGAGATAGAAAGAGGAAAATATATCAACTGTGTTTCTCACTCTCCTTCTCTCTATCCGTCGTCTGTTTCTTTTTGTCTACACCTACGTTTCAGTTAGGGTGCTGAGTAGAAACGCTGAAAGGCTGGTATTCTTTTTTTACTAAGAGTAACAGATTATATTTCCTTTTTTATTCGGTTAAATGTAATAAAATAAGGGAATAGAGCAGTTTTGTTTTATGAGTTTATAAAATTCTTAATTCGAAGATGTGTTTAGATGAGACTAAGGGGCTACGGTATTTCTTCGGACAATTTTTTTCCGAGTAGCACAAGATAAGGCAATATTTAACTGAAATAAATGGGTTTTACTTTTAGCGCTAATTTATACCAACTGTCTGCATCGAAGAGTTTTAAAACCTTAACAAAGTCTTTATTGTTAACAGAAATATTAACTTTTCTATTATTAGACATGCACTCGCGAAGGGCATTTGATGTGGGAAAATTTTCCCGAAGGAAGGGATTGGACAAGAAAAGGAGGGGCGTTGGGACCTGTGGGAAGTTTTTGGAAACGTGAGAGCTGAAGGCTGAGAAGTGAGAGCTAGAAGTGGGCAGTCGAGAGAAGTGGAACAAGAATCCACTAGCACGAGCTCGTCCCGTGCGCCCGGACTGACACCGCCCCGCTCAACATCACCAACTCGTCCCGTATGCCCGTGAGAAAAGCCCCTGCCTGCTCCTCGGCGACTTCAATGGAGGTAATTTATAAATAATATTTACAGTCCTTTGACTTAGGCCTCTGTTAATAATAATAATTCCTTATAAAGTGATGTGGGATAATTAGTCTGTAAATAGAAAATATAAATGACTGATTATGTTAACCAAGTATATTTGTAAATAAATGTATAGAATAAATGTCTGAATCTATATAAAGTATTATTTTCATTCTATGTGTCCCCCTTGTAACGAACACTGGTGTATAGGTTGTATGTACATTACAACAACCATAAAGAAAATACCAGAGTGAACCTTACAAACTGTAAAATGATCTCCGAAGCTTAGATATTTAAACTTTGAAGAATTTTTTACAATGAAATAGTGGCAATATTTAGCGGAATCCTTTAGAAATTTTCTGGAATCCAGGTTGAATATACTTTTATTAACCTATAAGATAAATAATATCTATTAATTGTAAATATCGCCTTTAAAAATTAGCAAATAATATTAAATTGTCAATGCATACAAGAATTTCAGAGCAACTTCCATAAAGAAATCCTAGGCAATTATATGCCATCAAAAGAAAATTGGATCAACACCTGTTTTCGTGCTTCCAAATAGTTCTTTAACACATCTTTTATCGGAGGGGAAAAGAAAGCAAAAAAAGAAACTGCAACCGCAACATGCAGTAAGAAAGAAACGGACGAGATAACCAACAAAAACAAATCCGGATATTTCAGTGCCGAACCACGTGTTTTCGAGACTTAGGGAAGCTCTGGGAGTGTAGCGCAGAGAAACCTACTACACATTGGACGAAAGAAATCGCTGTAACTTACCGAGAGATAGAAAGAGGAAAATATATCAACTGTGTTTCTCACTCTCCTTCTCTCTATCCGTCGTCTGTTTCTTTTTGTCTACACCTACGTTTCAGTTAGGGTGCTGAGTAGAAACGCTGAAAGGCTGGTATTCTTTTTTTACTAAGAGTAACAGATTATATTTCCTTTTTTATTCGGTTAAATGTAATAAAATAAGGGAATAGAGCAGTTTTGTTTTATGAGTTTATAAAATTCTTAATTCGAAGATGTGTTTAGATGAGACTAAGGGGCTGTGGTATTTCTTCGGACAATTTTTTTTCCGAGTAGCCCAAGAATAGGCAATATTTAACTGAAATAACTGGGTTATACATTTAGCGTTAATTTATACCAACTGTCTGCATCGAAGAGCTTTAAAACCTTAATAAAGTCTTTATTGTTAACAGAAATAATAACGTGCCTATTGTTAGGTAACGTTTATCTGAGAAATTATTAAATTATTATTGGGTATTAAGTTAAACCTCCAAAATAGAAATTATCAAGTGAGATTTTTAATGAACATTCGTAAAATACCCATCAAATTATTACTCAATACTACAACATTCTAGCATGCAACACTGAGGTGAATCATAATGAAAAAACACCTTAAAATTTCCCATTTTTTATATTATGGAATTATTAAATATTTATGTTCATTATAGAATGATGTAATCATCTTTATTTTATGCATTCATGTGCTGGTAAAAAACAGAATTTTTAAAAAAATATATAAATAATATACTATATATATATATATATATATATATATATATATATATATATATATATATATATATATATTATATATATATATATATATATATATATATATATATATATAATATATATATTATATATATATATATATATATATATATATATATATATATATATATATTATATATATATATATATATATTATATATATATTAATATATATATTATATATATATATATATATATATATTATATATATATATATATATATATATATATAGAGAGAGAGAGAGAGAGAGAGAGAGAGAGAGAGAGAGAGAGAGAGAGAGATATTGAACTTAATTGGTTTTTAAAAATTTTATTTAAAATAGCTTTTCTAGTAATCGTTTATTTAACAGAAGTGAAACATAACGTTCAAATGTAAATTTTTAAATCTAATTTTACTTTTATTAGTTTGAAGTATTCGTAGAAGAGTCGTATTATTTGCTAAATTATGTTTTATTTTATAATTTCATAAATGAACTTGTTATTTTATGTCATTTGTTAAATCATTTATTGACAGAAGAATTTGTTATGCTTTTTTATTGTGGTAAAGCATTAATTTGTTCTTGGTTTCACAAGCTGTAAAAAATAAATATTTTTCCTCTTTTACATTTCGAAATGTTTATCCTCTAGATTCGAAAAAAAGAATCCCAGTCTTTCCTGAGTATATTTTTCAATATCATAGTATGAATATTTATTTTCTCGGTATTTAATTTCTCGTAATTTACTCACTCTCCTAAAAAATAGAACAGTATTTATATAAATAGTCATATCCTGTATAGTATTGACATAAAACAAGGCGGATATAAAATATTAATCATTTTTTCCATTAATTAAATAATTTAAAACCCTACTTTCCAGCTTTAAAATAAAACACCAATATTTCGTACATTGGAATTATATTTTTATTAAGCAAAGTAGCATTAAACCATTTTTGTAGCTGTATTAAAAATGTCGAACACAATAGAGCTGTAGACATTTTTTGCTGGGGAATACCTAACAAACCTATAAAAAAATTGATCTTTCATTTATAAAATTTTAAATGTCTATTGTCTAAATACGAAAAAATAATTTCATTCCTTCTAGAATATATTTTTCAATTACATATTTTTAAACATATATATTCGCGATATTTAAATTCTCGAAATGTATTCACTATTCTAGAAATGTAAATGTCTATTGTCTAGATACGAAAACATAATT
This sequence comes from Pardosa pseudoannulata, assembly GCA_032207245.1. NCBI lineage: Eukaryota > Metazoa > Arthropoda > Arachnida > Araneae > Lycosidae > Pardosa > Pardosa pseudoannulata. Next base: position 30,422,717 of record CM063506.1, read on the forward strand.
TCATTCGTTCTAGAATATATTTTTCAATTACATATTTTTAAACATATATATTCAAGATGTTTAAATTCTCGAATTGTATTCACTGTTATAGAAAACGCAACTGTCTATCGTCTAGATACGAAAAAATAATTTCATTCGTTCTAGAATATATTTTTCAATTGCATATTTTGAAACATATATATTCATGATATTTAAATTCTCGAATTGTATTCACTGTTCTAGAAAATATAACTTGGTATTTTATATAAACAGTCCTATCCCATATAGTACTGGCATAAAATAAAACACATATAAACTATAAATCACTCTCTATCATTTTTCATTTATTAAATGATTTACAACTGTACTTGCCTCCTTTTAAATCAAACACCAACATTTCCTGCATCGGATTCATATTTTGTTACGTTAGGAGACAATAAACCCTTTTTGTAGCAGTATTAAATCCTTCCGAGAACAATAGAGTTGTAAACATTCTTGCTGGGGAATACCCAACAAAGAGAAATACAGAAAAAGAGGCCTACGCGATATAAAAATAAAAGAAACCTCCTAACAGGAAAAAATAGACTCAGACACAGCTCAGACTTGCTGCAGACACACTCAGTAAAGAAAGGAAATATGTTGTATACAGAGAATCCTCAACAGTTAGATAGATGTGTAGATATAAAAGGGAAAAATAGCTAGTTGCAAGGTCAGGGGTATTTTGGTGGTATACTGATGTATGACATCTTGGCGGTCAGTCAACTTTATTCTTTGTACGGGAAAGGATACTACGGTTTTGTTTGTAATTTTTTCCCTTCTTTTTCTTTACTCTAACGGAGAAATGATTGTGCGGTGTTCTAATAAAAATTTATCAGGTGATGTTTTATTAATACGAATTATTTTGGCGGATGTTTTTTTTTGTGACTGTGTTTAAAATAACTGTAGCGGATTTTGTAATGAGTATCAATTATGGTTTGATGAGTGGTGTGGATTAAGTTATTTAGCTTTTAAGAATTTCAATGAAACAGATGATAGTTGCTGCGTGTACACGTTCAAATAAGCGTTTTGAAGGACTAGTTATGCTACATTTTCTCAAACTTTCTAATTTATCAAGCGATATTACATTAATACGAGTTGTTTCAGAAGATGGGTTTTTATGTCTGAATTTTATGATAACTGTAACAGCTTTTGTTACGAATATCAATAACAGTAGCGGATTTTGTAATGAGTACCAATTTGATGAGTGGTGTTGATTAAGTTATTTAGCTACTTTTTTTTAAGGATTTCAATGAAGCAGAAGATAGTTGCTGCTTCTACAAGTTCAAATAAGCATTTTGAAGGAACAGTAATTCTAAAATTTCTGAAACTTGCTTATTTATCAAGTGATATTATATTAACACGAGTTGTTTCAAAAGATGGGTTTTTATGTCTGAATTTTATGATAACTGTAACAGATTTTGTTACGAGTATCAATAACAGTAGCGAATTTCGTAATGAGTATCAATTATGGTTTGATGAGGGGTGTGGATTAAGTTATTTAGCTATTCTTTTTTTAAAGAATTTTAGTGAAGCAGATGATAGTTGCCGCTTGTACATGTTCAAATAAGCGTTTTGAATTACCAGTTATGCTACATTTTCTCAAACTTGCTAATTTATCAAGTGATATTATATTAACACGAGTTGTTTCATTAGATGGGTTTTTATGTCTAAATTTTATAATAACTGTAACCAATTTTGTTACGAGTATCAACTATATTTTGGTAAGTGGTTTGGATTAAGTTATACTAATTTGCTTACACCTTTATCAGCATTTGAATGAAACAGTTGATAAAGCTGGTTTTTCATAAATGATCAAATTGGCATCTCGAATGAACAGTCATGCATTTTTTAACGCTTTTTAATGATTTATTAATATTGCTTATTTATTAGATGATATTTTATCAATGCGAGACTTTTGATCATACTTACATTTATGACTGAGTTTTTAAATAGCTGCAATTCTATAATGAGTATCAATTATATTGTGATAAGGGTGTGAATTAAGTTTTTATGCATTTCCAATTTTACAATAACTTTAACCGATTTTGTTATGAGTATCAACTATATTTTGGTGAGTGGTTTGAATTAAGTTATACTCATTCACTTGCACCTTTTTCAGCATTTAAGAAACAAATAATAGAACTTATTTTTCATAAACTAGCAAATTAGCATCTTGAATGAAATCATGCATTTTTTAACGATTTTTTAATGATTTTTTAATGATTTCTTAACATTTTTATTTAACACATAATGTTTTATTAATGCAAGATATTTGAGCATACTTACATTTATGACTGAGTTTTTAAATAGCTGCAATAGATTCTGTAATGAGTATCAATTATATTGTGATGAGGGTATGAATTAAGTTTTTATGCATTTGAGAAAACTTTTTATTTAGAATTTTAATGAAATCAATGACATCACTGCTTGAAACGTAAAGAAAGAACAGCTATGTATTGTGCAATGTTTATAAATCTTGCTTTTAATAAAAGTTCTTCAAGTTTAACACATTTTCTTATACATAGATTAAAAAGTAAGATAATAGCACAACTATTATTTATGAACAAACGAATTAACATTTACAAATTCGTGAGTTTCTTAAATTATGTTTTTGGTAAGGGTATTGCTTTAAGAAAGTGTCCAAATTTAGTAGAGTGCTTTTCTTAAATTTGTATAATTCAGATGAAATTTGTAATTGTGAGCTTAAATACTAGCTTTTTAAAATATCAAAGAAATAGTTATAGATTTTGTAATGAGTTATTATTAATATTTGAAACGTGGAAGGCATTAAGTTTATTTGAGTGCGCTTTTTACCAACTCTAAGAGAAACTGATAATATGTTCTATGTACGAATATACAAATTATCACATATAACCAATAATTCGCTATTACTATTCTGGTTGGGATAGTCACGATTTGATGAGTAGGGTACATTATAGTATTTTCTTAATTTATCTGAAGCATACAGTATCGCGTGTATGAACATACAAATGATCATATGTAACCAATAATTCCTTAATACTATTCTTACCGAGATAGTCATGATTTGATGAGTGGGGTACATTAGCGTATTTTCTAATTTATCTGAATCAGACAATATCGCCTGCACGAACATACAAATTATCACATATGGTCAATAATCCGTTATTACTATTCTGGCCTGGATAGTCATGATTTGATGAGTGAGGTACATTAGAGTATTTTCCTAATTTATCTGAAGCAGACAATATCGCCTGTAAGAAAATACAAATTATCACATATGACCATAATTCGTTATTAATATTCTTGCCGGGATAGTCATGATTTGATGTGGGGTACATTCGCGTAATTTTCTAATTTATCTGAAGCAGACAATATCGCCTGTATGCAAATAAAGCAAATTATCGAATATGAACAAGATTTTATTATTAGTACCAATATCAGGATAGCCATATTTTGATTAGCAGTACGCATTAAATTAATTTGCTTAAATTAGTGTAGCTTTGCGATCATTATTCTTTTAAAATGTAATATTAAGTTTGCCATCTTTATCATTATTAAATTTTAATGACAACGATGCAATAGAATTCGAATATCCCTTTTCAAATTTTCAAATTTAAATTCAGAGGAGTTACGTTTTACATTTTTGAAAACATTCACCCTATTTAGAATTCAAAAATAAGTACCAAACAGACACGTTTCATTTCCAAAATATTTTTATGTATTCAGAAGAAATTTTTCAAAATGTTCAATGCGCAATCCAAATCATTTTAAAACTTTTCTTCTCATAACATGATATTACCTCATGCACAGACAAAACTGTGTACTGAATTTTAAATACATGCATATAAGGCTAAAAAATAAAATAGTTTTGTAATAGTTTAGATAATGGTCTTTGTTCATACCGCATAATAAAATAGCAGAAATATGTAGTTTTATATGCAAAACTGCTGTTTTAATAAAATATCATGCTCTATTGCTTCCAAATATATGCGTCAATTACGGCATAACATTTTAGCAGTACTATGTCGAAAAAGGACTGTAGATTACCATTAACATTAATTTTATTATGATAAATAGTGAAAGTTTAATTAAGAGAACTGAATAAATTTTTATAGTGTTAGTTAACTGCATATATATATATATATATTATACTAACTTAACCGAGATCGAAAGTTTCATTTTTTTATTTATATATACTTCATTATAATCTTTTCAATACAAGACATGATTATTTACAAATTAGTTTGAAATTAGTTGATTAGTAGATACAAATTAGTTGATTAGTTCGAAAAAAAGCAAACATAATTTTTTAACTTAAAATCTCTAAACGTTAAGGGTCAATAGCACTTTCAAATTCTTAAATTCTTAACTGGAATAGACTTTGTTTTATTCATCATAAAAAAATTCTACTCTATTTGAATGACTTTTTCATGATTCCTTCACTAACGTAATAATTTCAAAATCATAAATACTTATTACATTTCAAGTTGCATACTTTAAGAAATTAAAAAAAACTACATACTACTTTTAGAACATAAAAATATAGACCACATGAAAAAAAATGAAATTCTATTACCCACATAACTTACAAAATATTTATATTAAAAACTAAATTTTAAAATGAAACTGAATCTAATTATCTTTTTAGTCTACAAACCTAAAACTAATATTTTCTGATATTTAAGAATAAAAATATTTGATGAATGCTATAAAATTAAGAATTATAAAATTACTTTTATATATATATATATATGTATATATATATATTATATATATATATATATATATATATATATTATATATATATATATATATATATATATATATATATATATATATATATATATATATAAATATATTTATATATATATATATAACATATATATATGTATATATATATGTATATATATATATATATTTATGATATATATATATATTTATACACATATATATATATATATATATATATATATATATATATATATATATATATTATATATATATATATATATATATATATATTATATATATATATACATATATATTTATACACATATATATATATATATATATATATATATATATATATATACATATATACATATATATGCATATATATATTTATACACACACATATATATATATATATATATATATATATATATATATATATATGTGTGTGTGTGTATAAATATATTTATGTGAACATATGTATCTATGTATGTATGTATATATGTATACTTATTTAAACATATGTGTAAATGTATACAGATTTTCATGTGGAATGGATAGTCGCTTGTTGCTGTTTCAAGAGGAATTTTTCCGGACATTGATATATGGCATCTAGTCGAAATAAACTGTTGGGAGTGCAGTCAATATTTTTGCTCATTGCAGAATAAAATACTCCTTTAGATAAAAAAAATTGTGTAGAAAAGCTTCTCTTTCATATTTTCCTAATTTTTTCAATTATTAACATTTTTATTGCATATACTTTTTAAAACACAGAAAACATTAAATGTGGAAAAATTATGTGATTCATATTTCTCCTTTTTTGGTAATTGATTTTAAGTTTAATATTTACTTAATGCGTAACTTGTTTTATTAAAACTCTTTTAAAATTTATATAAATAATTTTTTATTCAATCAAAAAGTAATAAAACATTTTTTTTCACCCTTTGATTTCCATACAAAATTTTTCTTTTCGTACTATTCCGGTAGTATGAGCGAATTTATGGTATATTGACAACTAGTCTTCTTTTGAGTTTCTAGATTACTTTTTTTCGCTTCAGGAGTTACGTAAGTTTTAAGAGAAATAATTATTTGAATTTAAAGAAGTAAAGAACAATTGTGGAATTTTAAATCTCTGTAAAGTTAAATATAACATTTTTTTTATTTAGTAATGTTTTTATTTAGTTTTTTTTATTTTTTGTAAGGATTGTTTATTTAGTATTTTAAATAGTTAATAAAAACGTGTTTGTATTGAATTTTTAAATTGAATTTCATAAAAAGTTTAATTTCATATTTTATGTACTATGTAAAAAATCATGTGTTACTGGATGCTCTAATTTATTTATTTTTTATTGAATTTTATCAAAGTATTAAGTTAAGTTATAATTTGAATTAAGAGAAATAATCCGAATTATTAAGTATTACTCTAATATAATTGCTATAATATAAAAACAATGACCTAATTTTTATGGCACTGATCTTTGGTATCAGAGTTCGATAGTTTGAATCATACTGTGGCATGAATGTTCGTAGCCGTACGGAATCGGCCATAAGCAGTAGGTCCCAATCTCAATAGTCCCAGTGTAGCAAAATAATAAATCATAACCAAACTAATATAACTGTAAAAAAATCCTATTTATATAGTTAGGTAAAAATCTACATGTAGATCTAAAAAAATTTATAAAATGTAAAATTACTGAAAGCAGGTTTAAAAAAAACCTTCTATAAAATAGGCTATTAGACATGAGTTAGTTTTCATTTGAATGAAATTTTTTCTGCATCAGTTTGACATCAAAATGCATTACTAATCTACTTAATATTTAGCCAAATACAATTATTGTTCTTAACCAAATCTTATTTTTTGACATTACAAATCGATATTCTATTTCTTAAAGCTTCAGCCTGATTATTGAGTAAAATTAATAATTTCAGTTTACTTACACTAAAAAGAGAATAATTCTATATCTATTTAAAGTTTTAAAGTTTTAAATTTTAGTGAATACATATTTTTCAGGCCAGTAACGATAAATTTTGAAATGTTAATAATATATTTTTACATCATACTTATAATATCCTTTTAAAGTATAAATTCATAAGATTTTTTTAAAAAAGCTAGTTAATTAAAATCACTGTAGAAATAAAATTGTATAGGGAAATGTTTCGATAAAGTTTTTAAACGGTTTAAATAAATTATTTTAATAACTTATTTCCTTAAAAATAATATATCATTTATCAAAACTCAACCAGAACTTAATAAAAGTTTTACATATTTTTGTTTCTTTAAAAGCAGTGTTTGATATTCTTAAAAGTTATATATACGCTTATTAAAGACAGTTCTTTGGAAATGAAGAAAATAAATGGCTGGTAAATATTGACTATAATATTTTAAAAGTTGTTGAATTGGGTCACTACCTATCTGATAGGGAAATTGTTATTTATTTGGCTTTTGAGCAGTCATTATGTTGTAATTCTCACAGAAGCTCAGTTCTTTCTTTTATTCAAAAGTGACATTCGTGAAAGGTTTGTTTTAATGTATATTCCATGTCACAGTAGAAGAGAAGAGGAAATAAGTGCTTCAGCCATTATTAAATAAGTTAATTTCGCTTTAATGTTTATAAAGCTAATGTTTGCTTCTACATCATAGTCTTCAAGTAAATGTTTACTTTAGCTATGTTATCTGAAATAAAAAAAATCGGGATAAATTCAACATCTAAATATAGGGAGTAAAATAATGACTGATATTATAAAAGAGGAATTCATGAGGAAAAGTTAATAATCTATATGTATATTGATGACTATATTATTTTTAACTGTGTCATTTGCATTACTTTAATTGAGAAACGATAGTGAGTGTCACATGACTTATCATAAGTACCAATAATGTTGATAAAGTTTTAAGCAGGCCCCAAATTTGGCGACAAAATTTATTTCCTAATTCTAGCAATATAAAAATAGAGATTATTTACTGTTGTTTCCTGTATTAAATAAAGGTAATATAGAAAAGTAATTAAAAGTACAAATCAACTGTGTATATTGTCAACTGTGTATATAGTTCATTTTGTTTAGTAAGATCTAGCCAATTAGAGACTTTTTTTCTATTTAGAACATACAAAAAGAGAGATATTTCATGGTGTAGATTAGCTTGTTCAGGCTCGTAATATAGACTTGCTACGCACTTGTTTTATAAACACACACATACACACACACACACACACACACACACATATATATATATATATATATATATATATATATATATATATAATATTATTTATATATACATATAACATAATAATATATATATATTATATATATAATAATATATATATATATACATATATATATATATATATATATATATATATATATATATATATATATGTGTGTGTGTATATGTATATGTATATATATATATACATACATACACACATATATGTGTGTGTGTACTTGGAGATGTCTATGGAATATATTTTGGAAACAGAAAAATAGTTTAAAATGCTCTGTTAAATATTACTCTCATTAGTAAAATATTTTACACTGAAGAATTTTTTATGAATTTATAATTAACTGCAACTTTACGTTATATTTTTTTATAATATTACGTATTCTTTCACAATATATAATCGTCCAAATTTACTAGTTTAAATACAATAAGTTCTATATTTTTAATCTGTTGATAAATGTTCCATTTTCAATTATCCAATTGTTAGCAAGTTTTCTAGCTAAAGAAGGATATTTGGTGTTTTGAGCTTGTAGATTCACTCGGTTTTGTTTCTGTTTAAAAATATGTTTATGTAAATGTCTCAGCAAATATCAAGATTTTTTAATAAGAAAACTACATTTATGTAGTAGGTATTGTTGTTTGTTTTATTACTCAAAAATATTTGCTTTGTAAAATTTCTAAAGCTTTTTTTTCTCAATTCAATGCTATCATTTGTTATTTCAAACACTCTTAAAACACCGAGTATCGCTATTTACGAAGTTCTTGCTGATTGGAAGTATAATTAAGAGCGTGAAACTTTTGATCAATACATTGTATTGTCTGATTATACAATAGATTGTATAATCAGATGAGATTGGATAAAGCTAATCAATATATATGTTTTAAGTGCTTGAAGCATTTAACATGATGGTGTTTTCAGATTGTCTTAATAAAATTTTATTTTACATTGAATTTATAAGCAAATTTTTAGAAAGCTTAAAGGATTTTCTTTTGGTTTAAATGACAATTTCCAACATTTTGTGATGTAGGATGAGATTTAAATAAAACTTGCTTAAAGTAACTAATTTCTTTGATTCATTTTTATTATTCCTTATATTCTAGAATATAAATATATATACATATTTCTGTGTCCTAAAAAATTTGTATAAATATCAAATATATAAAATAATGAATATAGGTCTTTTGTTTAAATTAGAAATTTAATATACTATTTACAATATTAGCATGCTATTTAATATCTTTTAACAGCTATATGAATAACAATATTGAAAACAGTTAGATTAAGGAGCAAATTTGCTATGTTATACAATAGGACAAACGATTTACAAGAAATTTATTTTTAAAAGTCACTTTAAAAATAATCGTGTTAAAATGATATGTTATCATGCTATTAAAATCATCTTCCTAACAGCTATGAATAACAATACATTAGCGAGAACAGTTAGATTAAGCAATATGCTACCTGTTATAATAGGATAATTTACAAGAAATTTATTTTTAAAAGTCACTTTAAAAACTAATCGTGTTAAAAACTGATATTTGTTATCATGCTATTTAAATCATTTTAACATATGAATAACAATATTTGCGAGAACAGTTAGATTAAGGAGCAAATATGCTACTGTTATACCCTAGGACAACGATTTCAAGATTTATTTTTAAAAGTCACTTTAAAAAACTAATCGTGTTAAAAACTGATATTTGTTATCATGCTATTTAAATTTTCCTAACAGCTATGAATAACAATACATTGGCGAGAAACAGTTAGATTAAGGAGCAAACAGTCTGCTACTGTTATACAATAGGACAACGATTTACAAGATTTATTTTTAAAAGCTCACTTTAAAAACTAATCGTGTTAACTGATATTTGTTATCATGCTATTTAAATCATCTTCTTAACAGCTATGAATAACAATACATTGGAGAGAACTGTTAGATTAAGGAGCAAACTTGTCTATACAACCTAGGAAACGATTTGCAAGAAATTTTTTTTTAAAAGTCACTTTAAACTAATCTTTAAAAACTGATTTGTTATCATGCTATTTATTTTCCTAACATATGAATAAAACATTGGCGGAACAGTTAGATTAAGGAGCTTTTTTTGTTATAATAGACAACGATTTACAAGTTATTTTTAAAAGTCTTTAAAAACTAATCGTGTTCAACTGATATTTGTTATCATGCTATTTAAATCATCTTCCTAACAGCTATGAATAACAATACATTAGCGAGAACAGTTAGTTAAGGAGCAAATCTGCTATTTATACAACCCTAGGACAACGATTTGCAAGAAATTTATTTTTAAAAGTCACTTTAAAAACTAATCGTGTTAAAAACTGATATTTGTTATCATGCTATTCAAATCATCTTCCTAACAGCTATGAATAACAATACATTAGCGAGAACAGTTAGATTAAGGACAAACAGCCTACTACCTGTCCTACAATCCTAGGACAAATAATTACAAGAAATGTATTTTTAAAAGCTCACTTTAAAAACTATTCGTGTTAAAAACTGATATTTGTTATCATGCTATTTAAATCATCTTCCTAACAGCTATAAATAACAATACATTGGCGAGAACAGTTAGATTAAGGATCAAACAGTCTGCTACCTGTCCAACAATCCTAGGACAAAGAATTACAAGAAATGTATTTTTAAAAGCTCACTTTTTTAAAGTGAATCGTGTTAAAAACTGATATTTGTTATCATGCTATTTAAATCATCTTCTTAACAGCTATGAATAACAATACATTGGAGAGAACTGTTAGATTAAGGTGCAGTCTGCTATCTGTTATACAACCCTAGGACAACGATTTACAAGAAATTTATTTTTAAAAGCTCACTTTAAAAACTAATCGTGTTAAAAACTGATATTTGTTATCATGCTATTTAAATCATCTTCCTAACAGCTATGAATAACAATACATTGGCGAGAACAGTTAGATTAAGGAGCAAACAGTCTGCTACCTGTTATACAACCCTAGGACAACGATTTACAAGAAATGTATTTTTAAAAGCTCACTTTAAAAACTAATCGTGTTAAAAACTGATATTTGTTATCATGCTATTTAAATCATCTTCCTAACAGCTATGAATAACAATACATTGGCGAGAACAGTTAGATTAAGGAGCAAACAGTCTGATACCTGTTATACAACCCTAGGACAACGATTTACAAGAAATTTATTTTTAAAAGCTCTCTTTAAAAACTAATCGTGTTAAAAACTAATATTTGTTAATTCAAGATCAACAAATGAAATTTTCAAAATGGGCTGTCTTGTGAAATTGGTGTGATTAGATAATCTTCTAAAAGAGATTATCTAAATTTCAAATTGTATTAAATCTATCAGTAATTTGCCATTCTGCCAATTGAACTAAAAGATAAATCCAATACCAATAAAGTGTGTCGTTTAAAAGGGTATAATATTCTTAGCTCTTGCTGTATATAAAATTCTATTTAATCGATTTGGAGAGGTTTGTATTACTCCAGATTTGTTTCCATCGATTCCAGTCCGAAGCCCCACTTTCGAGACATAGATAATTAAATATTGATCCCCCTCTCTTCTCTTTAAATTCATTTTTCGTTTGTCCACACCGTTTAATACTTTTATACGCCACGAAAACTAATATATAATCTTTAAAGCCATCTCCACTCCAATAGGCGAACAAGATACGAGAGAAATGGTTAAGAAAAAATCCTTATCCATCTGTCGAATTTCGGAATTCTTTCATTCATTCTCTGGCCACTCTATCGGTCACTCCCCGAACTCCTGGAAATAAAACTTCGCGTCCATATCTTTGGGCGAGCGTCCTATATTTGATCCAGATCCAATTAAATTTCCGAGCCGCTTGTGTCAAACCCAGAGTACGGCTAAATTTCAAAAGAAAGAGATAAGGAATAAGAAAGAAAAGGAAGGGTAGAGGGGTAGGGATATTTAGGCGGAGTCGAACCTCTATTCATATTAAACCCTTCTTACATATTCAATGGCGTCTGAGACTACAGAGCGAAATGTCCTCCTATCCTATTGGACAGATCTGGGAGCATCTCCTTGGCAACCAGCTGTCTCGGAGACGCATAAGGATGAGGATGCTAAGAGGCAAGGGAATCTTCGCTCTCAAATCACGAGTCATCCCCCCTTACCCCCCTTTATGTAGATTCTAAGAGAATTCGAAGGAATGGGACGCCTGATTGGGATTGGTTCTCCCTTCTCTTTCGCTCACCCTCCCTTTCTTGTATCTTATTCGGCAACTTTAAAAGTCTTCGGAATTTTTCTCATTTCTCGAAAGTGTGTTGCGTTCTCCCCCCTTCATATGAAAGCCTCTTTCCCCAATTTAAATATTTACTTGAAATCTAAAAATCCGGGCAGTTCTGCCTTTTAAGGAATTTGCATAGCATACCTGGAGCCCGGGGAAATATTTATACGTAGGCAGTACTGGATCGCGGATCGATTCCAACTGGATTGTCCCCTTTCAGGATGGAGAACTATGCGCTAATAATGGAGATTTCAGGGGTTCGAGAGCCAGCCAAAAAAAAAAATCTTTTCAATACTTTCGAAATACAGGGTTTTGAAATTATCCATGCTTAACTTCTTGCTTCTTTCTTGAATATTTATTCAGTGGGCCGTATAAATCATCTTATATGGGTTACATTCATTCTTTAAAACTCACATAAAACATTATATATAGCCATGCATTTTGGCCATATTGGTTTACCATTGTAAAAGTTCCAATAAAACATAACTGCAGATTAATAATTGCAGATTTAACTAGTCATTGTAGATGTACTTAGGTTGCTCCCTATTTTATAAGATAAAATAATAACTGTTGAAATTTGATTTCAAGAATTGAAAAAAGATTTATTGTAATAAAAAAAATAAAAGATTTGTGTAAATAAAAGAATATGCACAACTATACTTTAAACAGTTTATTAGAGAAAATGAATTATCAAAACTAAATTTTGTGACTCTTAGATGAACATTTTAGAGTTTTAAAGTACTTTTGTTAGTTAGGTTACTGGACAAAATTTATAAATCTACTTAAATAAGAAAATAAAATGTAACTCGTTTTTAAAAATTGCAGATTTAACTATTTATTGTACATGTACTTAGGATGTGAACTATTTTACAAGCTAAAATAATAACTGCTGAAATTTAACTTTAAGAATAAAAAAATAAGATTTTTTAAAGTTTTATGTAAATAAAAATAATCTACACAACTATATTTTAACACATTGTGTATGGGTACATTTTGCAGCGGAATTGCACAGGGAGTGAACGTTTTAAGAAGAAATTTAGTTATTCAGTTAAATCTCAATAGATCGAAAATTTAATTTTTTAAACAATTTTTCGTATTTTATATTGAAATATATAAATATATATATAAATAGAAATATATAAATAACAACCATAAGATTTTTGTAAACAAAAAATATATTTTTTAGTGGATAAATTTATAAAGTATCGTAATTATGAAAAATCAAATAGAAATAATAGTATATAGTTTTAATTTTTTTCAAATTATGTTATATATAAGCATTTTTAAACATTCGGTTTCATTTTCCTGTATATACCGTTATCTTTGTAACCACAAACAAACCATATTGTTACACTGATTCTTACTAGTACGTAACCCGCGGTCAAGTATCAATCGTCAGAAAACATACTAGTAGATGTCCCGCATACAATTTATATCACTTTATTAGAGAAAATGAAACATCAAAACTAAATTTTGTTTCACTTAGGTGAGCATTTTGGAGTTTCAAAGTACTTTCGTTACCTAGGTAACTGGACAAAATTTAAAAATCTACCTAAATAAGAAAATAAATAATAAATTGGAAATAAAAACATTTTTCTTTCAAAAATTAATACTTAACACAAGGAATAGAGATCGTCATAAAATCATAATATTAATTTCAATTTTTTTCAAATATAAGATCTTCAAAATAAATTTGACAAATTTAAATTTTAATATTGTTCTATACACATAGTAGAATAATTTTTTAAATAACATTTAACTACCTGTAAAACTGATGTAGAATTAAATTTTTCAAGAAATATTATATTTTTGATAATTATTCTTAAATTTTTCTAATGTTAATATTATGTTCGAAATATAGGGTTTTGAAATTATCCATACTTAACTTCTTGCTTCTTTCTTGGATATTTATTCAATGGGCCGTATAAATCATCTTATATGGGTTACATTCATTCTTTAAAACTCACATAAAAGATTATATATAGTCATGCATTTTAGCATATTGGTTTTTCATCGTACAAGTTCCAATAAAATATAACTGCAAATTAATAATTGCAGAAATTTAATTAGTCATTGTACATGTACTTAGGATGCGCACTGTTTTGTAACATAAAATAATAACTGTTGAAATTTGATTTCAAGAATTGAAAAAAGATTTATTGTAATAAAAAAAAATAAAAGATTTGTGTAAATAAAAGAATATGCACAACTATACTTTAAACAGTTTATTAGAGAAAATGAATTATCAAAACTAAATTTTGTGACTCTTAGATAAACATTTTAGAGTTTTAAAGTACTTTTGTTAGTTAGGTTACTGGACAAAATTTATAAATCTACTTAAATAAGAAAATAATTAATAAATAGGAAATAAAATAAAAGATTATATATAGTTATGCATTTTGCCATATTGGTTTTCCATTGTAAAAGTTCCAATATAACTGCAGATTAATAATTGCAGATTTAACTAGTCATTGTAGATGTACTTAGGTTGCTCCCTATTTTAAAAGTTAAAATAATAACTGTTGAAATTTGATTTAAAATATTGAAAAGAGATTTATTGTAATAAAAAGAAAATAAAAGATTTAGGTAAATAAAAAAGAATATTCACAACTATACTTTAAACAGTTATTAAAGATAATAAATTATCAAAACTAAATTTTGTGACTCTTAGATGAACATTTTAGAGTTTTAAAGTACTTTTGTTAGTTAGGTTACTGGACAAAATTTATAAATCTACTTAAATAAGAAAATAATTAATAAATAGGAAATAAAATAAAAGATTATATATAGTTATGCATTTTGCCATATTGGTTTTCCATTGTAAAAGTTCCAATATAACTTCAGATTAATAATTACAAATTTAACTAGTCATTGTGCTTGTACTTAGGATATGCACAATTTTAAAAGTTAAAATAATAACTGTTGAAATTTGATTTAAAATATTGAAAAGAGATTTATTGTAATAAAAAGAAAATAAAAGATTTAGGTAAATAAAAAAGAATATTCACAACTATACTTTAAACAGTTATTAAAGATAATAAATTATCAAAATAAAATTTTTTTCACTTAGATGAACATTTTGGAGTTTTAAAGTACATTCGTTACTTAGGTTACTGAACAAAATTTTAAAATCCACCTAAAAAAGAAAGTAATTAATAAATAGAAAAAAAAACCAAAACGTTTTTCTTTAAAAAAACTTTAAAAAAATTAATACTTAATTTTGATTTCACTTATTTCAAATATAGGATCTTCAAAATAAATTTGACAAATTTAAATTTTATTATTGATCTGTACATTTAGTAGAATAGGTTTTTAAATAACATTTTAACTACCCTTAAAACTGATGTAGAATTACATTTTTCAAGAAATATTATATTTTTGATATTTGTTCTTAATTTTTTCTAATAATAATTTTTGAATGTTTGTGTTTTATACACCTTCGTATTTTTAGCATTAAAGAAATGGTTATTATTTTGTAAAATTATGTATTGAAAAAATTGTGTATGTATTTTATAAGTTAAGTGGTAATTCTTATTAAAATTTCTTTCATGTGATAATTGCTTTAAGTTTTAGTGGCTGTTGATTTGAAATTCAAACACATAATTTTTCTTATATCTATTGATAACTAGACATTGTTATGGTTAATATGGTATTTCTAAATGAATGGGTTCAGCATAACAGTGGATGATGGCACGCGGTCTGGCAAATTTAATGTAGCCTGATGACTTAGGTTAACTGTACGTTTGTCAACTTGGATATTGTATCCTAACAAGTTTATCGTTCAAGGTCTTCAAGGTCATGGTACAACTGGATTCTGTGGGCCAAGCCCTCTAATCCAGAGATTTCTAACACTAAATTTTCACTCGACAAGCCGTTTAATCCAGAGATTTCTAACACTTAATTTTCACTTGTTGTCATTTTATGACAACAAGTGAAAATTAAAAAACTAAAAGGAGAAAAGATAGATAGTAAGGTGGATTCGTAAGTGCATGACACAAAAATCTAGACAGTAGAAAGTTTAGGGATAGTGAAACACATAATCTTTTTAGGGTCAGGGACATTCGTACATTGTAATTGTGAATTGATCAACTTGTCCATTGTAACTCGTGCATTGAGTATTCCATCAATAGTACTGTCTATAAGGATCTAGAAAAAACAAAGACTGGAAACATCATCATTGGAACTATGTCCTTTTACTTATGTGAATGGTATCAGTCTGATAAACGACTCTCAGCGTAAGTTGAAACAGATAAATGTAGGGCTTCCATTTCAAAACCTCAGGGCTTTCACGCCGATTGAGCAGCTGGAGCTTAGTTGGCAAAAACAACGCTCTCGTAGCTGGAAGGTTGCGGGTTAGAAGCCCAAGCTGGCCTAAGATTTGTCGCGTTTATTAAAGGCACGTAAAATATTTAGTGGCCACAGTGTCCTCCAAGTTCTCAATCAATACATTTGGGAGTGAAATTATAAATATATGGGTCTTCTGCTTGGTACCTGCTTCAACATTCACACCACTTTGCAAGCTTTCATCCTACTGTGCTCTTTTAGGATGATTTCCATTTGTCATTATACAATTTCTATGTTCTTTCCTTAAATCATTTTTGACACTCTCCTTCCAAGTTTGAGTCGGTAGCTCTCAAAGAAAATTAAACTAAGTCCTCATGCATATTTAAGATCCTCGAAAGACATTAAGTCAAGGTTAAGATTTTTTACGAAGAGTTTTTCACTGTTATATACTTAATTATTTTCCATTTCCAGTAACACATTCCCTGTATTTATTTCAAACGACTGCCTAAAGCAAACTTCTGTCTAGAATAGTTTACGACTTCTCATGGTAGCTACTAAAATTTGATCAATATGAAAAAAAATGGCCCCAGGTGTATTACCAATGTGGATGACTAACCTCATGCAAATTCACACATGTATAAACAATCATAATCAAACATACACATACATGTATATATACATATATGCATATGAATAAAGGAAGGTGAGCAATAGATTTAATATCTCATCAGAAAAACTTCATTTATCTGATAAAACTAGAGAATAAAAGCTTAGAAGTAATCAATATCGATGAACCACAAACATTTGCAGTGTTTGCTATTGCAGCTGTAAACCACTACGTAGTTGAGCACTTTCATACAGTCTAATACATGCGTATACACGTACAACAAACAAACTCACACATGAATGAGTACAAATATGTATAAAAAGACGGGGGAGTTGAATAACAGATTTACTGTACAGCAGTAACAGAGCTTCATCTATCTAATAAAACCAAAGAATGAAAACATAAAAGTAAAAAAATATCGAAGAGATCTCAAACATTTGCAATTGTTATGAGCATACAAAAAATCATTGTATAGATACCTAACAGTATATATTTTTTCACGTTATCTTCATCTTTTTCATTTCTTAAATTATTTATCTACCTGTTATGCTCTATGAAAAAGAAACACAGGATAGAAAAAAAAAGTAGAAACTCTGTCCGTAAAAACAACGGGCCAAATTTATCTTTTGTCTATCCATTTATACTATTCAAACTCACGGATCGGATATTGCATTTTATTAAATAGCCAAAGGTAAACAGTTACCCTCTAAACTGAAACCCAAACTGCCACAGGCAATTTTCGTATATTCTTCTCAACTTTCAAAATGAAGCCGAAACCTTTGTGTACAGAAGAAATACTTCCTTGATATCCTAAACGGTTTACGAAAATGAAAAAAAAAAGTTTTTTTCCCTCAGTTAGGAAAGAAATATCTTGGAAAAATTAATAAAAGTCCAACGTTCGTTTCTCCCCTTCTCTCTCTCTTTTCTGCTTCTCCCCCCTTGCCCCCTCGGACTTGCCGTAGTTTCTTCCCTTCCCCCCTTCAAAAAATATATACAATTCACCGACTGGAAATCGGCAGGAGGGCGAAGTTCGCAATAAGGGTTGGAGAAGGACCACTCCTTTATTGAGTTCAACCCTGGACTTTGTCCACCAGAAGATTTCGTTCCGAAAGAAAGTGGAGTAGTTTTTTTTTCTCGAAGCTGAGATTTTTGATTAAAAGTAGGATATGGTGAATATTAAGCTGTGCTTTTTGGAGCCATATTTCCTTCTCCAAGTTTCCGTTATATGAATTTTGGAAAAGGGAAATAATCTTTCGAGATATTTTTTCCCAAAGTATATCTTTACCTATTGATCTGCATCTTCTTACTTATACTATAGCTTGTATAATATATTATATATTTTCTATGAAAAATAAATTATAATGATTACATTAATGGGATAATGGACATAAGTGTTGTTAATGGTTAGATTAATGGGATAATGGACATAAGTACTAAAGTGTTTCAATAAATTATTAACTGAGAGTTACTGAATTCTGTACACATTTAAATAAAATATTTGTAAATTAACTTGCTGGAATCTCCTTTGGGCAGATTATATTTTTTTCAGCCAACTCATATGAGTAAATCAAGCCACTGTTTTGATACAAGTATATATTAAGTTTTCAGTTTCCAATATATTTTTCTGAAATGCCATTATGTGTGAAATGAAAAATAATTGTACACAATTTTGTATGTAAGATTTTTATTATTTTAATAAACTTTTACTGTTAAGTGGTTAATTACATCACAATTTTCCTTAAAATTAGTAAATATTTTTTTCAAAAATTTAAATTAATGAGAAATGTTTTGTTAATTTTTAAATAATCTTTGCTTCGGAATTTTTCAGCTTCCTACAAACATTTACCAAACATTCGCAATATATATTTAAAATATTGTTATTAGTTTTAAATTTCGACATAATTTAGGTTATTAAAATCAATTTAAGTTTGGAAAGTCTGGATATTTTATGAAAAATACGTACAGTCTTAAAATATTTTCTGAACAATCTATCAACTATGCAAGTCTATAAAAAACATGTATGTTCAAAAGTATTTTAAGTAATAATTAAGACAAAAATAAGAGAAAAATTTGGAAATTAGTTTGCAAGAAAAGTTTTAAAAATCCCCAAAACGTTCCAAATAATAGAATTTATAAAAAATATTTTATCCATTTTTAAATTATTTCTAAATATTATTTGCTTAGTTAGAATTCAATGTATGCTTTTACAAAGTTTCATAACTTTAAGTTAATAATTTCTTAATTTTTTTAAACTTTCTATGGTTCATTTCAGTTTCAGTTTATATACATTGCAAACTGATATGATCATAAAGCAGCAAATTGAAATGAATATAAATAACAATGTAATTGATTGAAATCTCTTATAGATTGAAAATAAAGTCAACTTTTGTAGTAGTTAATAGGAATATGATTTCTATATCAAGAAACTCTTTGAGGCTGACACAACAAATAACTTTTAGGTACTTTTAGGCAACAAAATCATTTAGGTACATCTAGTATAGACATCTTTTCCTATTAAGGATAAAAATCCTTTAAACATAATTGATGGTAAATAACCAATTCGAGATTTTAAAGATTTATTTTAACTGTTTATTGCAGTTTTTAAAAGTATCCATTCATTTTGATGATTATTTTGGCAATAGATTATTTACTAAAGTTCAGAGTTTAGAGCCTTAAAGAATATATTTCGTTACAAAGATACAAATAAATGTTTTTAACTATGGGGATTAATATTCCAATATAGACAATATTTCAGCTTATTAGTGTCTCGTACACTTCAAATATAACTTTATGTTTATACTTTGTATTTATTCAATGTCCATAATAAAGATTACGATATGGATGGAATGCTTTCCTCTAAAATGTGTTGCAAAAACTCACTTCACATATTCATCTCGAGATTTATCATCTTACAGTTTTTACCCTTCCTCTAGAAGTAAATTTTCGATGTGATAAGATTTGTTATTGAACAATGTGGCTTAATGCGGAAACAATGTAATCAAATTTTATGGGATTATCTGAATTCAGTCTGACGGTTTCTCTGAAAACGATGTGTTATCAGCTATTTTAAAAGAGCTGTGAGGCGTTTGTTAATAAAATTTCAGAATGATTAGAAACTGACTACAGGATTGAAGTAATTGAAGTATCTTTTTAATCTATGAAAAACTGATACTGAGTGCTAACAATTTGGAAACCTAAAGACAAGACTATATTCGTAAATCTAAAGTAACTACCAGATCCGCAGTAGCTCAGTCGGCAAAGACAACGATCTCGTAACGGAGAGGTTGGGGGCTCGGAAATCGAGCCGACCTTATATCCGCAGTGATCGTTAAAGGGGTATTTAAACTATTCGACTGGGGTATTTAAAATATGTTCGTGGTCACAATGTTCTCCAAGTTCTCAATCAATACCTCTGAGGGAGCCGCGCAAGCCTATAAGTCTTCTGCTTGGTCCCTGCTTCAAAATTGCTAGGACTTACTTGAACTTAAGTCGTACTTTCACCCTTTAGGTGCTCGTCAAAACGAAAGGCGCTTCCCTTTGCCTTAATACGAGTAGCTTCCGGCTCAATCGTGCTTGGTTTCACCAAGTGGCATAATTCAACAACAATAACAAGTATACTTACCATTAATATTTATATAATTATTAATACTAAGCAGTCCAAAAAAGCTTAGAAAACTCAATATTTTGCTGATTAATAAGCAATATGTTACTTTTTTGGTCGTTTTTCTTGTTTTTAAAAGGAAAATCGTGTCTTTAATGAATACGTCGAGTGGATTTCAAAATTTTGATATATTTTATATTTTCTCATTTTTTTAAAGAGAAAAAAGCATTAATAGGTGGTTTCGCTGTGAAACCACTACCCGTTAAAGGATTAAAGGGGTATTTAAACTATTCGACTGGGGTATTTAAAAAATATCCGTGGTCACAATGGTCTTCAAGTTCTCAATCAATACCTTAGGGGTACCGCGCAAACCTATAAGTCTTCTGCTTATTCCCTGCTTCAGAATTGCCAGGACCTACTTGACCGTAAAGCCTATTTTCACCCTTGAGGTGCTCGTCGAAACGAAAGGCGCTTCCCTTTGCCTTAATACGACTAGCCTTTGGCTCAATCGTGCTTGGTTTCACCAAGTGGCATAATTCAAATCAACAACAATAACAAGTATAATTACCATTAATATTCATATAATTAATAATACCAAGCAGTCCAAAAAAGCTTAGAAAACTCAATATTTTGCTGATTAATAAACAATATGTTACTTTTTGGTCATTTTTCTCCTTTTTAAAAGGAAAATCGTGTCATTAATGAATAGTTTGAGTGGATTTCAAAATTTTCATTCTATATTAGTATATTTTCTCATTTCTTTTACTTTCATTTGAATATTATTGTTTTTTTGCGACTGTTTTTTAATATGAAATAATCATTTGTTACTTAATACATCCCATAACTTATACAGTCAAGGGGAGAGCATAGCGGTATTATAAAAAGACGATACTAGGCACATGGAGATTTACAATTACAGGTAGGATATACAATGGAAGGGGTTTTATGGGATTCCTACATACACTAGGGTGCGCTAAATTAGAATGTACTGTTGGAAATACTTTAAATTATGCGGCATGACACACTTTTAAGTAAAAATGAAGTATAAAATCCTTATAAAATGCTAAAATATATATTTCTCTAAATATAGTTGCATGTCTTGGGTTTTAATAGTTTTCCTCTGAACAGATAACTAACAAGAACCTTTAAAATAAGATGTCCTAACTGATATAAAATATTACACCTCTAGAAATTACATTTTAAGCAAATATTTTTATACACAATTCTGGGGTTTATTTGTTTTCACGGTCTTTCCCACGTCTAATAAAGTCAAGTAAAATAAATTCCCATTTACCATTGATGTAGTTTTCAGCAACAATTAAAACGTAGCATATTTTGAATTGTCTGTATCGATTAATATATCAATAATGTAAATTAGTAAGAGACCGTAAGTGACATCTTAAAATGTTCTTTATTTAAAAGGGGTTAGAAATATACTTGAGGCTTTCATGCTTCTAGTATACTTCCAGTAATTATATTAATTCCATAAATGATAAGGCTCGTTTATGGAAAAGATAATTACTAATGTGGATCTCATACAATAGTATAATGTTTTCACCATCAGCTGTTAGAATATTTTTTTTCATTTATAAATGATCTAAAATTTTTATGGAATATTAGCATTCTATGTCATGATTACATCCCCATGTTTTATGACAGCTAGAACGTGATAGGATTTTCTTAATTCATATACAAAAAAAATTTCATATTTTGGACAAAACTTAAGAAAAACTATCAAATGCAGCTAATACTCTCAGTAGTAAAGTAGCATTCACATATCAGGATTTTACATGAATTCTTATTTTTAAAGAACATCAATTATATTTCTTCTCTTTTTGAAATACCCTCGCAAACTAAAGATTTGAGATATTTTAAATATCATATAACTAATGTTGTTACTTTTATGAATATATTCATCTCTGTTGTGTTTTGTTCTCTTCGTAACATTATTAGCTCTTTCTCTGTCATTTCTCCAGTTGAAGGTTCTTCGAAAAACTACATAATTGTTCTGGATTTGAGTTAAGCATTCATTTTTTTAAAGACCGGCCATTTTATATGAGAAAAGCTCAAAGAATTCGAATCTTAGAGTTGTTCTAATGATAAATGTGAATAAGGTGGAAGGGTTACTTCTTTAGAACATGTAACATCTCAAGCAGGAATGAATGTAAATCATTTCACGTTATTGCTTATCTATTAACTGTAAAATTGCTAAAAATATCATTTACCTATAATTTCTGTAAAGAAGTTTTTATGATTCATTCTTGCATTTATGTCGAGAAAACAAGTGGAAAGTATTTATACAACTTGCACTAAGAAATGTCTCATTCATGGAAGGCAATTTCCGTATGACATTGGACGAACTTCATGTCTTAAACGAGTTATAAAATTTTGTTTTAACTTTCTGAGTAAGAAAGATATTTTGTCTCGGACTGATTTTATTTATTTCTTAAAGAAACAAAACAACTCACATTCAAAACATGAAAAAGGAAATGTCTTAAAATATAAAATTTTTCCCAATTATAGTTATAAAAATGTATGTAAAATTTAATTTTAAACTATAAAAGGGAACATTTTTCTCTTCACATCAATAATCTTAAACGATATAAATAAAATATTATTTTTATCTTTAAAAAAATGCATATGTTTATGATTATTATTATTAGCTTTAGCATCATTATTACTGTTATTATAATTAAGTATAATAATTATTAGTTTAAAATTTTAATAAAACCGTAAATGGGTCTACCTTTTATATTTGTTATCAGAATTATTCTTATTTTTATAGGAGATTAAATTTTTGTTTTAGCAAAATCATGAAAAAAAAATCACTGGATTATGGGTCAGCAGGTAAAAATCTGTCTTTAATACTGAGGTTGTAGATTCGATTCCGCTGCTGAAATAGAAGGTTCTAGAATTTTTGAATTGGCTTAAACAGTAGTTAATAATCCCTCGTAAACCAAATTAATTAATTTCATTTGAGTGGTACGGTCTCTTTTCTGCTGCACGAGAGCTAGTGCATATGTTCATGATTATAATTATTAGCTTTAACATCATTATTACTGTCATTATTATTAATTAAATTAATTCTTAATTTATAACTTTAATAAAACCGTAAATGGGTATATTTATTATCAGAATTTTTCTTATTTTTATAGGAGATTAAATTTTTGTTTTAGCAAAATCATGAAAAAAAATCACTGGATTATGGGTCAGCAAGTAAAAATCTGTCTTTATTACTGGAGTTGTAGATTCGATTACCTTTCTAGATTGGATGGCCCTAGAATTTTTGAATCGGATTAAACAGTAAGTACTTGTCAGTAATTCCCCGTAAACCGAATTAGTTAATTTCATTTGGAGTGCTACGGTCTCTTTTTTTGCTGCACGAGAGCTAGGGAAACCTACTGCTCAAAGTGACCTTGAAGAGCTAAAAAAACATGGAGGATTTGGACTCCATTGGACTCCAATATCGAAAGTAAACCATGGGAGAATGGTTCGGGAGCTGATCTTCGGTACCGTAGTTCATTAGGAGTGATACGGTCTCTTTTTTGCTGCACGAGAGCTAGGGAAACCTACTGCTCAAAGTGACCTTGAAGATCTAAAAAAAACATGGTGGATTCGGACTTCATTGGACTCCAATATCGAAAGTAAACCATGGTAGAACGGTTAGGGCACTGATCTTCGGTACCGCAATTCATTAGGAGTTATACGGTCTCTTTTTTGCTGCACGAGAGCTAGGGAAACCTACTGCTTACAGTGACCTTGAAGATCTAAAAAAACATGGAAGATTCGGACTTCATTAGACTCCAATATTGAAAGTAAACCATGGTAGAACGGTTAGGGCACTGATCTTCGGTACCGCAGTTCATTAGGAGTGATACGGTCTCTTTTTTGCTGCACGAGATCTAGGGAAACCTACTGCTCAAAGTGACCTTGAAGAGCTAAGAAAACATGGGGGATTTGGACTCCATTGAACTCCAATATTGAAAGTAAACCATGGTAGAATTGTTAGGGCGCTGATCTTCGGCACCGCAGTTCATGGGTTCGAATCCCACTTGGAGACATTCATAGCCGTTCGGAATCGACTGTAAGAACTAAGTCTCGGTTAAATTATACCCCGTGTTTCAAAAAGTAGACCGTAATTCCAAACCAAACAATAACGGAAAAGAGCACCTTCGTGGTTTGGCCAGTATCCGACTTTGTGTGCATAAAAGAGAACCTTGCCCACCAAAAACGATAAAATTGGAAATATCGTTCACGCTATTAACATTAAAACTAACAGTAACAAAATGAAAAGAAGTGCAAAATAATCGGGTTTTAAAATTCTCAAAAGTTTTGCTAAACATTTTCTCATTAAGAAATATTTAATCGAGTTAGTAATTGTTGTTAGACAATGATGCAGTTCAAGTACGCAAGGAAAATGTTGCAGTTTTATTCACTGCACAATTAGGGCTTTTTTATGGAAAGTAAAAAAGAAAGTCCAGAATCATTTGTTGCAAAATTTATTCACAGTATCATTCATCTATTTATGCCGCATCTTCTTTCATTGTATTTAGATGATTTATACTTCCCGTCAAACTCAGAAATGGCTGCTCTTCCGTGGGAGGATCGCCAAGGGTTATTCAAGTTTCATAATTTTCAACCAATGCCACTTTCGCTCTAAGCGTCCACGAAACCTTACCGGTCAGAGGAGCCAATGAAGCAGATAACAGAGCAACTTTTTTAGACTTTTTCTGCTTCCGAACCTTAGAGAAATTTCTCTCTCTTTTTCATCTTCAATTCTTCACTCTACTTTTGGAGAGAGATAGAAAAAAAAATATCCTTCTTGACTTTGGCGGGAGTATAACTTTTACAATTTATCATAAGTTAGAGGATATTTTTTTCGCTTATTTTCTTTAACCGTGAAGATATTTTAAAATGTGACGGAGAGGAAAATGAGAATTTTCCGGAAGCGAGAGATTGGCCGAATACTTAATTAAACTCCTGGAGAGTGGGATGGTCTCCACAGACGGTATGACAGCATTCGGGTTTTTTTTTTACTACAGAATTGGCTCGATTTGTTGTAGAAAAATCTGATATGATCTCAGGTAGCATTATATGCTATATTGCTTTCCTATTGGAGATTATTTTTCAAACGAACAATCCCAACAATTGGGACACATTTTGAGATTACGGAATCTTAGACAGAAAATAATACAAGTACTTGGATTCAGATTCTTCAAAGTCTTGGTATATATTTTTGTTTTTATTTGTCATTTATCTGGATTTTAAAGTTTAAAAGCTCATGATGACAATAATAAATAATTTTGGATATTTGGAGATATAAGACGATTGTCTACCTAAACTGTAGCATAAAAACAGTGGTTAGGGAGTAACCTATGAATTGTAATGAAAAATATTTCTAATTTTGATGGCTGAAACAATCTATTTAAATGATTTCTGTCTAGTCCAGTGGTTCTCAAACTTTTTGAATTCGGGTTGTATTAAAATTATAAAAATAATTATAGGGGCTCTATATGGAAGTTGAGGTTCCGTCGGTAAAGCCAGTGATCACGTAACTGGATGGAAGCGGGATCGAATCTAGAGTTAAGTAAATATCTGTTATATTTTTAATAGCTGCTGGGGCACTTGAAATAAGGTTTGTGATCGTTATGTCCTCCCAGTATCCAAACGATGCCTGTGGTTGTTACAGGGCAAGTTTGAGGGTCTTTTGTTTGATCCCTGTTTCTAAATTACTATTACATACCCTTAGAAGTTCAACTTGTCGAGGAAATAGCAGTCATCGTTCCATGAAAAATCATAAGGTTTCTAAATGAACACGACACCATCTAACAAACCAACCAAAAAAAAACTAGAAAATAATGACTTACTCCCAATTTTGCATCGTCATATTAAACATACCAACAAATAGTATTATTCAAGTTTGGTCCAAGTGAAATCGAAGTTTAAATAAGTTTTATTTTGTTTTAGAGAATAGTAGAGTTCTCTTTTCTTAGTTCCACTTCCCTTTATATAAAAACTCCTCGGCCAAACAGCCTCAAAGGGGCCAGGGTCTACGGTGCCAATCTCAGTTTCCAAGACCAAGGCCCTAGGGTGCGAACACGGAACACCCAGTGTTTAGTTCTCAAGCATGCTTGATTCTCAGTTTGTCTGAAGGGATGAAAGGCTGAGACAACCTTGCTCAGTCCGGGGATCGAACCTCGGACCTTTTGCCGTTGGAGCGCGAAGAGCTACCCTAACGCCACTGGGCTTCTCTCTTTATGTAAGAATTAATTATTTCTGTGAATTTTAATTTTTCTAGGTGTAACTAATAGAAGCCATCATTCCAAATAAGTGCCTTATAATATTTATATTACTTTTTAATACTAAACATATTTCATATGTTTTTCAAACAATTACACACAAAGTACTACATGTAATTGCCTGGTTTCAAATATATGTTAGACACCCAAAACATGTAAAACGTTAAGGATTGGAGTCTACATCGTTGTTTAAGTATTGATAATATTGCGATATCATTAGAAACTACTGAAAAACAGATGATTTGTTAATAAATATTCTGAACTAACATATTTATTAATTGGTTTTTCATCTAGAAATACAATTAGAATGGTAGTTATAATACAAAATATTTATATGGTCTTATTAATGAATACTTAATGTAACAAATAACTTTTATGGTTTAAAATTCCATAAAGGTAATGGAAATTAAGTATTGGTCGGAATAATGTTACATTAAATATAGTATATTAGGATATAAAGCTTTTTTCTGTAAAGAGTGTATACTTTCTTTTATACTTTAAATCAAATTACAATGATAGTTATAATACTAACAAAATATTTATCTGGTGTTATTAATGAACACTTAATGTAATAAACAACTTTTACTGGCCTAAAATTCCATAAAGTTAATGGAAATTTAGTATTGGTAGCAATAATATTACATTAAATAAAGTACATTAAAGTATATATCTTTTTTCTGTAAATAGAGTGTATACTTTCTTTTATACTTTAAATCAAATTACAATGATAGTTATAATACTAACAAAATATTTTTCTGGAGTTATTAATGAATACTTAATGTAATAAATAACTTTCACTGGCCTAAAATTCCATAAAGTTAGTGGGAATTTAGTATTGGTCACAATAATATTACATTAAATAAAGTACATTAAGGTATAAAGCTTTTTACTGTAAATAGAGTGTATACTTTCTTTTATACTTTAAATCAAATTACAATGATAGTTATAATACTAACAAAATATTTATCTGGTGTTATTAATGAATACTTAATGTAATAAATAACTTTTACTGGCCTAAAATTCCATAAATTTAGTGGGAATTTAGTATTGGTCACAATAATATTACATTAAATAAAGTACATTAAGGTATAAAGCTTTTTACTGTAAATAGAGTGTATACTTTCTTTTATACTTTAAATCAAACTATTGAGACATATAAATAAATAAAAGAAGTCTCCACTTTAAATACGATCTCATAAATTGGTTTTTCATCTAGAAATACAATTAGAATGGTAGTTATAATACTAATAAAATATTTATCTGGTGTTATTAATGAATCTTAATGTAATAAACAACTTTTATGGCCTAAAATTACATAAAGGTAATGGAAATTAAGTATTGGTCGCAATAATATTACATAAAAAAGTACATTAGGATATAAAGCTTTTTTCTGTAAACAGAGTGTATACTTTCTTTTATACTTTAAATCAAATTGCAATGATAGTTATAATAGTAACAAAATATTTATCTGGTTTTGTTAATGAATACTTAATGTAATATATAACTTTCACTGGCCTAAAATTCCATAAATTTAGTGGGAATTTAGTATTAGTCACAATAATATTACATTAAATAAAGTACATTAAGGTATAAAGCTTTTTACTGTAAATAGAGTGTATATTTTCTTTTATACTTTAAATCAAACTATTGAGACATATAAATAAATAAAAGAAGTCTCCACTTTAAATACGATCTCATAAATTTATGGTAAAATACCTTTATCTCATATTCTATTCGAACCCAGCTGCTTTCTATTTTACGTTCATTTATACAAAAGCCTTCCTATTCTATTTTTAATGCATATAACAGTAATGGTGCTTTCTTGATTGATATTTGACTCGTGAGTACGGACATTCGGAGATTTTAGAATAAAGAGTGACTCTCCGATTCAGCAACAGAAGAAGAAGAAGAAATAAATAAGTAAATAAATCTTTTATTTTTCCCTTTTCGTCTACCACAGCTCCCTTTACATTTCCTTCATCTCCATTTCGAGCAGATTACTTCGGAAAGTCCAAGAAAAGCTAAAATATCAGGAACAAAAGGAAGAAAAAATCGGCACGACCGGTTTCAAATTTTTCCAGAGAGGAATTGAAGGGAAATGACTAACATTCAAAGTTTAAGGCGAAGTCTAGGGGATAAATAAAATAAATAAAAATTCCTCCCTTGGCCGTCTGAGTGATAGATCTGAGCGCAGAGTGGACATTCGGAGGATTTAGAAATGCGTGACCTGAGCCCATTGCACGATCTTGACCCCCTTCGTCCACCCTTTTTGCCAGAGCGCAGTCCTCTTGTAACAAAATAAAGTTAGCGTAGGTTTTTTTTCTACTTTATTTCACGCTTTTACTTTATAAAACTGGAAGAGACATTAAATTTTTCGAGCGTAAAATAGTGTAATTTGGATTTTATAGTTGCGAGATGGGGATTCGATGAAGATTTCGGAGCGCGGAAATGTAACGATGACTCTTAAAGTTTTGTCTGAAGGAGGGATTTAGGAGGTTTAAAACAATGAAAGCAACATTCTGCAGCTGGTGTAGAAGTAATAATTACTTATTAATGTTGTTGATTTTTATTTTAATTACTATACAACTTTCGATGTAGAATATTTTGTAAAGAATAAATGTTCTAGATTTTGTTTGAAATACCCCGGTTGTCTGGTTGTATAAGTTTTTGTAGTAAGCGTAGAAATTCAGAGTGTAATTTTAGAAGTAAGAAAAATATAGGATTTTAAATTATAAAATATCATAATCACAAAATATACGATTACAGAATAATATCCTATTCAGAGGAACCGTCAAAAATTCTATTTCTCTAATTATATAATACCTTTCAAGGAAATGTAATTTTTTACAAGAATACATGTTTTAGAACCTGGTTTAAACACCAAAACTGAATGTTTACATTAATCTTAATGTTATTTTTGAATATAGAAATTTATTTTGTTATTGTTGCTAATACCACATGGCCAAGCCAATCATACAGACGCCTCTCGAATTAAGGCAACGGGTACGTCTTTCGTTTTGATGAGTACCACTGGGGAACTTTGCTTTTCGTAATTTAGAAACAGGAACCAAGAAGAAGCTATCCATGCTTGGCCTGCCACCTCCAGAGTTATATTTTGAGAACTTTAAGGACATTGCGATCATGCATATATTTTACATGTCCCAGTCACCATTAACAAAGGGATTCGAACAGTAATTTTTTCATTCCGGTTGAACTAAAATAAAAATATATAGCTTCAGTTCCGGTTTTCGTTTCACCAGAAATAAAGTTTTCAGTTATCGGTTAAGTTTCAAATGAATAATTTCGTTTTCTGCACATTCTTATATGCAGTAAAAATATAATTATATCGTAAACACAAAAAAAATGTAAGTCTCTCAAAATATAGAAGATTTTATCTTTATTTTAACTGGCAAGCTACGTATATTGATATGATTAACGAGAGTGTACCATACTAGTGGTGAGCAGACAACGGCTAGCATTATCATTGCTGTTCATTATTAAAATCGCATTTCACAACTGAACATTTAACTGAATTAAATCTGCCTTCTACAAGTAATTTCATGCGAAGCTGAAGCAAAAAAGTACTAGGAAACATCAAAACAGGGAATATTGAAGCAATGTGCATGTAAGGACGATAATTATATATTTGACGTTAAATTAGAAAATATTGAGAAGTTGGTTACACTAACAAAGTGACTGAAAGTATATTGACCCAAAATAAAGATATTTTTTTCGGTTCAGCTCCTGTTCAAATCCCTGCCATTAATGAATATGGCCTACATTAGGATAACTCGAGTTTCGAACCCTTAACCATCCACTGATTAGATCGATGCCTTAGCTCACTGGTCTAGCTCGGCTATAGTAGTTTACAGAGAAACTTTAGATAAATATATGATTACTGACAAAAGTCACCTATTGAGAAAATCTATCAAACATTCTATAACTTTCTGAAAACTATAACCTTCTGAAAAAATCATTATTTGGAAGAATACATGTTTTAGATTTAGAGTTTGAAGCACCAGGATGCACTACCACTAATCTTAATTTTAAAATTAATGTTGGAACTATAGCTGAGAATGTTATCTTAAAAATAAGTATAATAACTCATTGCTGACAAAATAATCCTATTCAGACAAAACGTCCAAAATTCTTTTCTTTCAATAACACTATAATTTTAAAGGAACTGTATTTCATAAAAAAGAATATTTTTAAAATCAGGTTTTAAACACAATTGCTAAAAATGGGATTTAATCTCGATTTTGCAATTTTTGTTAAATATCTAGAATTTTAGCGTACAGTTTTAGAAGTATTTATGATATCTCTTACTACCAAATCTAACCTGTAGTCGAAATAATTAATTCTGCAGTTATACCAGGATTTTCTACAATTTTACTCTATAATTCTTTTGCAGTTTTCGAAAATTCAATTTTTCGAAAGGCAGTTCCTTGAAAGAATATATGTCTTAGATTCTGATTGAAAAGTCAGGATTGAAAGTATGTGTCAATTTCAATTTTACTGTTTTCGTTGAAGTTTAGAGTGGGATTTTATAAGCAAATGTAAATAGATCATCCAGACAAAATATTAAGCTTTCGACATTTTATCTAAAATTAATCCTTTGAGATAAAACGTCGAAAATTGTATTCCTACATCTTAATTTTATACTGTTAAGAACCATATATTTATTTAGATAGTGAATAAATCTGAATATTTATTAGTTATGCTGTTACAGTGAAATTCGTATATTATCAATCAAGATGGTTATATAATTCTTTAATAATAGTATATAAATAAAAAAAATTATTACTATTAGAAAGTAAAAGTGAGATGCTTTAAGTGCAAAAATATAAATCAGAAATCACAGTAAGAGATCAAGTTTTCAAAATATCTCTATACAAATACATATTTATCTTTTCTAAAGTATACATTGATCTTTTTTTATAAAGCTTACTATTGATTGAATCTAATTATCTAAAAGTCAAATCTATTTAGTAGTTGACCATTAGTAGAGTAAAATGATTAAATTACTCAAAATATACCCAGATGTAATGGAGGTCCATAGTATATAAAGGTTCATTTTCAATGGCATACACACTTGGCAATCTTTTAATATGAATTTAGGAACTAAAACTCGTCTAGAAGAAAGACATACAAAAGAATGAGTTTATTAGGAAAATAAGAATGAGAAAGCAAAAATTACCTTACTTTATTTCCTTAATGAGACACTACACACGGAAAATATTGATCAAAGTTTAATTATTCATGGGTGTATTTAACTAAATTTGGAACTTTTTAAAATAACCACAAGAAACATTCATTAATATGCATATCATAATGTATAAAAGTAGAATAAAAATAAAAACTATTATTTATTTTGTTTATTTTAATCTTATATGATTAAACAAACGATCTCGTATTATAAATCCTTGATTATATAATACGAGAATGCATTATTCATCCACGTTTACACTTTTAAGAAAAAAATTTAACAATCATATTCTTTATTGCTGAAAAATACTACATTGAATTAAAATGATGTATTTGGTGAAAAATATATACACAAATAATATTTTAAACAAAAGTATAAATTCTTCTGAATTTTCTACTTCGAACTGAGTGCCTTCATTAATATATATGAATTCTTATAAATACAATTCTTGCAACAATCATAAGGTTTGTTCACTATAACATACAATTAACTCATTTTTAAAATCTTTATTCTTTAAAATAAGCCTTCCACTTTCAGAACTTAACTCATTCTTCTTACGCTTTTCCCCAACCCCAATCAATTTTTATTTTAGCTTCCTAAAAAAACTAAAAAGAAGTATAAATTTATTTGACCCTCTCTTCAAGGACCTTCGTTGACCTAAATAAACTAATGCTTTAAAACAGTCGACTACAGGGAATTACTCCTCTGAAGGATTAAAGGAGTATTAACAATTGATACATGAACCAAATAATGCAAAATTAAAAGCTTTACACTTAGCCACTGATAGTTAGATAAGGATGACAAATTCATCTAAAAATTGCAACTGAATTGTTACTTTATACTTTGTCATAGTATTGACCATAATACCACTTGGTTAAGTTAAATTTCAGCAAAAGAGTGTGTTACTGGCAGTCTTACAAAATATGAAAACACTTCTACATAGATCTATGATACAAATGACAAGGAGAAAAATGTTTAAAAAGTAACACGAAGGCTTACATTCATGCATTGAAATGTTATGTTTGTAATGCTTGAGTAAAGAGCATTTGTATCTTTTTATATGAGTGAAATGAATAATCTATGTATAATTTGAAAATTCAGCAATAAGGATTGAATCTTATAGATTATTTATTAACATACTGATATAAATAATAATATTTAATATTGTTTAATATTGTATCATGGTGAATAATATTACGCTAATCGTAGCTTTTAATCTTTTTTGTACTAATTTGTAACTAAGTTTCTTCTTAAAGTACAGTATAACAAAGCTTTATACTTTGTCATAGTATTGACCACAATACCTCTAAGTTAAGTTAAATTTCGGCAAAAGAGTGTGTTACTGACAGTCTAACAAAATATAAAAACACTTCTACATAGATCTATGATACAAATAACAAGGATAAAAATGTTTAAAAAGTAACACGAATGCTTATATTCATACATTAAATTGTTATGCTTGTAATGTTCGACTAACCACTTGCCTGATTATCCCGAGTTATCTCGGGTTTGTATATACTGCAGTTAATTATTATCCCGAGAAAACTCGGGTGAAGCAGAATTTGACGGTACGATTTGTTTTATCACGGTTTTACTCGGCCTGCAGAAAATGATAGGAAATATTCTGCTTTGAATGGTAGTTTGCCAAGTTTTGTTGGTTTCGCGGTTCTTTTGGCCGAACTAGTCACGTGTTTTTCACGAATTAAAAAAATTAATTTCAGAAAATCATCGTGAGTAATTTCTGCCACATCAAAAAGACCAAGCATTAGCCCTTTACCAATCAGGTTAATCCCAAGGCATTTTCCAGATGCTATTTCTGTTACGAAAAAAAAATCAAATCCAACGAGACAGTGTACTCTGTGTAAACGAATAAGAAAAGGTAAGCGAGTAAGAAAAGGTAAGCGGGGGTAAGCGAATAAGAAAAGGGACCAGATACCAGAGTATAGAACGCCAGGTATCACTTTGTGTTGTCCCTTATTTCAAAAATTATCATATAAAGACTGATATTTAACTTTTTCCCATTTGCCCGAGATATCTCGGGATAGTAAACTAATATTAAAATTAAAGGCTTTTACACCTATAAATAATTAAAAATTCAACTTAACACCTACATATTTTGTTTTGTATCATTTCCTTGTTTTTAATAATAAAATAAAAAAAAAATTTGAGGATATTTTGCATTTTTTTTTCAAAAAAATTTCTAAGGAAAGCGGCTAAAGAGCATTTGTATCTTTTTGTATCTGAGTAAAATGAATAATTTATGTACAATGTGAAAATTCAGCAATAAGTATTGAGTCTTATAGATTATTTATTAATATACTGACATAAACAATAATATTTAATATTGTTTAATTTCTGAGGGAATCGGCTAAAGAGCATTTGTATCTTTTTGTATCTGAGTAAAATGAATAATTTGTGTACAATGTGAAAATTCAGCAATAAGTATTGTGTCTTATAGATTATTTATTAATATACTGACATAAACAATAATATTTAATATTGTTTAATATTGTATCATGGTAAATATTATTACGCTTATCATAGCTTTTAATCTTTTTTTGTACTAAATTGTAAGTTTTTTCTTAAAGTACGAAAGTATTTTTGTATGAAGATACTTTTCTTACAAATTATACCTAAATATGATAGTGTAGGCCATTTTTATTGTTCAACCAAATTAAAACACATGCTGTAAATTTTACTGTTCTAAATAAATTAATTACATTTAAAAGTTACTTTTGTAAACATTTGTATCTTTTGTATCTTTTTGTATCTGAGAAAACGAATAATTTATGTATAATGCGAAAACTCAGCAATAAGGGTTGAATTCTATAGAATATTTATAAACATATTGACATAACAATAATATTTAATATTGTTTAATATTGAATCATGGTAAATATTATTATGCTAATCATAGCTTTTAATCTTTTTTGTACTAATTTGTAAAATTTTTCTTAAAGTACAAAAGTATTTTTGTATGAAGATACTTTTCTTACAAATTATATTTAAATATGATATGGTTTAGACCATTTTTATTGTTCAACCGAATTAAAACACAAGTTGTAAATTTTAATATTCTACATAAATTAATTACATTTAAGAGCTAATTTTGTTCAACCATAGTTTTATTTTTTCTGTTTTTATTGTTCCCACATAAGCCGTTAAACCTCCAAATATTGTACTAAGTATGAAATAAAAATCTTATTTTCACTATTTTAAATGCTAATCCATGTTTAATTGTTAGTTATGATGAAAAAAAAGGCTTTTAAATTTGTAGTAACGATGAATTTAACTTCAAAACCATTTTGTTTTCGCAAAGTAAATACAGCGAAGTGAGCGATACAAATAAAAACACGAAATAAAATCTTGGTACATTTTATAAAATAAACGTACCAATAAAATATTTTATGGAGTTACGTAAAAAGGGATTTTTCCCATTCTTCGAGGAATTTCAGCTATTTTTTCCTTTGTAACGTTTGTAAATATACGTAAGATATTTTTTTCATGAGTAAAAAAGTAATAAAAGAGAAAAACTAAGTACGTACAAACAAAATCTCATAAAAACTTTAAAATGATTGATTTTTATTACATTTAGTAAAATTTTGGCAAAGAAATGAAAAGTCTCCTTGTGTTTTTCATTATAAATAGTTCATACTTAATAATTAAATATAACATTAAAAACCCTGTATTGCATGCAATTTATTACTATAATAAACTCTAAAGTATATTAATCTATAATTTATTAAATGAATTAAATATTTAAAGATTTTAAGAATTAATTTACTTTAAGGTTTAAAGTTATTTAAACGACAGTGGTTCTGAGATTTTAGCTTTACATTCATTAATTCATATTAATTACAAATTATGTCAAGTAAACTATTTAAAAACTTATTAATACACAAGGAAAACATTGTAAATTTTTCACCATATCTTATATAATTTTACGAAGATTAACTCAGTTGAACTTACTAACTTATATATTAACTCATTTATATCAGTTTCAGACGATAGGATTTTGATTTAAGATTCTTTCATGAATGAATATTTTACATTATGTCAGATATATTAAAGCAAATTTATGAATTTATAAATTGAATGACGTAATCAATTCATTTTAACTTTTTTTACTATTTTGAGAAGTTTCCTTTACTTTAAGATAAAATTTGAACTCATTTATGTCAAATATTTAAAATTATAAATTAATGTATGTAATTTATTATTAATATGCATAAAATGCAAAAACAATTTTATAGAAAGACAAAAAATTATTTTAATAGGTTTTTTTAACTTTATAATATAAAAAAGAGGGGTTGTGTTTAGATTTCTAGCCGGCCTAAGATCCGCCGTGTTCGTTAAAGGTGACTGGGGCACTTAAATAATGTTCGTGGTCACAAAGTATTCCAAATACTCAATCAATATCTCTGGAGCTGGCAGCTCAAGTCTATGGGTCTTCTGATTGTTCCCTTCTTCTAAATTACGAGGACCTTCTTGAGCATAAGTCTTACTTTCACCATAGCGGTGCACGTTAAAAAAGGCGCACCACTCATCCTTAATAGTAGCATATGGCTCAATAGTCCTTAGTTGAATGAAGTGGCATCAGAAACAACATTATTATGGAATACATAGAGAAAAGTAAATATGATATTGAAACAACTTTGAATATTATTGGGTATCCTCCATCATAGCCAATAATATTAATTATCAAAACCTCAATTTCCCATATTTCAAAACATCAGTTTTGTTGCATCCCATAACGTTCTAGTCAAACAAAAAGAATTGCAAATTTCATATCCAAATTTAAGAAACAACCCCTCCACCCTCCCCCCTAAAAAAACTATGCCATAGTTTGCATTTTATCTTGGATTATTTCTTTATAATTCATCCCAAGCACATACTCCCTGCCAAAAAAAAGGCAATGTCCTCTGTAGAGAGTTCCATGGTATAGAGAGAATGGGGTTAACCCTCGTTCTCTTTTTTTAATTTTGATAGCCGCTGGTCTTGTAGATAGGTTCTTTCTTTAAATAGTTAAATTTAATTTTCAGTGAATGTAAATGTAAATTAATGAAAATTACATAAAATGTACCGGTCTGGTAACACTGAAATACCTGTCGCGTGGCAGAGATTACCATTTCTGCTCTAGGGATCCAAGGCAACCAGTTTAAAAACCACTAACGCAAAGGTTTGGTCACACCTCGACATAAATATATAATTAAAATTATTAGCACATTTCGATAGATGAACAGTAATGAAGGAAGAGAACATAAATTTTAACTTTTAAGTATATTTATATCTTCTTGGATACTTTCTCGGTGTTTCCTCATTATTTCAATGGCTTGAATTTCTCCGTAACACCAGAATTCCCATTGAGCGTCCAGTTTGAGAACTGCACATTTAGAAGATTGTCAAAAGCCTTTATTGAAGAAAAAGCTTTTCATGAGAAGATATAAAAATTCTTCAAATCTTTGATTCTTAATGTTGTTATATAGGGACTACAGGAATTTATTTGTTCCTCATACCACCGTATTACATCTCTATATTAATTTAGTGAATTAAATTTGTTTGCTAATATATCAGTTTTCCATTTGCATCCTATAAACCAAAGAAAAGCATTTAACTTGCCATTATAAAATCTAATTTTACCTACCTGCAGTTAAGTCTGATTTCGTTCATAGTTTTATAACTTTATCTGTCCGGAGTGGCTGGAGAATCCATTTGCTAAACCTGAAAAGAAGGAAAAAGACACATAGAATTGCGGTGCATTGCAATGGTAAACATTCAGCTGTTACTTCTATATACGAAATGTCTGGTACTGAAGTTAAAATTCAGCTATAAGTTATTAAAGTCGAATATAGGAGAACGACTTTTCCTGAATTTAAAGCTTTCTGCCTTTAGAGAGGAGAGGGAGAACGTTTCCTAAAACCGCTATTTGTCTCTAATCTTTTACGGAAACGTGTATTATCTTAAAGATATATTTCAGACTCCTGCATGAAATTCAATACGGTGTTCTAGATATATTTCAATCCTTGGGAAAGTTGGATAAAACGCTGGAAATGTTTCGCCTTTAACTCGGGTTGCTTCCTATTCAGCTCTTTTTTTTATTTCAGGAATGCTATCATTTGGATTGGATGGGTTTGCAGGCTATTCGCCTTCCGAATAAGAACAAAATGGAATAGTCCGTTCAATGTGATGTCTCTAGTTATTCTAATAGTATATAAGTTTGGGAAATTCAGTTTGTGTCTGAACCGTTTACGGGCGAACCCTTTGCCTGAAATTTCCAAACTGTAATTATTGTACAAGAAGTTATTTACTGTTGATGAGTTTAATAAATAATAGTTTAATGTACTTCATCATTAAGTGTCAAATCTTAGATTGGTAAAATGAACTTTGAGTATCATCTTGATAAATAGGTTTGGAGAATTTCAAGACAAGGTATTTGTTGGTTTGTTAAATTACCAAATGTCAAACTGAAATCCCAAATGTTAATTTGGTTAATTATAATACTAAATATATACAAATTGGAAATTGTTAAACACGTTACAAACGCCTGAATGTAAAATCACCCATCTAGCTCAAATTTGCCAAGTTAATTTAAAATGTAAATTCCAGAAATGCATGTAGATATGCATACATTTATATATATATGTATATATATATATATATATATATATATATATAATATATATATATATATATATATATATTTATATATATATATAATATATATATATATATATATATATATATATATATATAAATATATATATATATATATATATATATACATATATATATATAATATATATATATATATATATATATATATATATATATATATATATATATATATATATATATATATATATATATATATATATATATATATATATATATATATATATATATATATATATATATATATAATGCATGCTAAATTACAATGAATATATAAAATCAAATAGGTACCTAATTATTCGGTGATAAATTCAATTTCGAGAACACAATGAAAATTATTAACTTTTAGCTCTAAAACATTAGGCAAATGAAAATTAAATACTAAGTAAATAAATCACAATTAATATTAAAGTCTGATAATATTATTGAAAAATTTAGATTTTATGAACTGACACTAATAAACATTGATAACATACATTAAAATAAACCTGTGTATCTATTTGAAGTTTTGCCTTTAATGAGATTATTAAAACTCGATCTAAAAATTCAAATTTCTCCCAAATATTGGATATATATAAATAATAATTCTTATTAATTAACAGTTAAATCTATCAACTAAAACTACCATAAAATTTTCAAAATATATTAAGTAATAATAAAAGAAACACAAAAGACAAAAATTGATAAATATTGAGCAAAGAACATTTTAAAAATTAAATGAATGTTTCAAAAATTAAATTTATTAAAATTATTTAACTTTGAATTTTTATAAATGGGATTAATTTAATTCTACTTTAATGTGTTTATCTAGAAAATTTAGTAACTCTAAGTCATGTCTTAAAAAGTTTGTAACAGCCATTTTCCCCTTAATTAAACTGAATGCTTTTCTTTTGAAGCATGGTACATTGAAAAATTATTTTTTGTACTAAAAGAATGAAAAATTCAGAAAACTCAACAAACATAAAGCAACTGTGAGTCACTCTTCTATAGCAGAATCACAAAATCATAGTTCCATGCAGATGACATGTCATCTGTTTAAAGATGAGAGCCAACATTTGAAAAGGAAAATTTCACAAAGCGAACTGACCACTAGCTATGTTCTCGTCCATAATGAGCCTTTCCTGAAAGAAAGTTTCTGTACCCATACTTCAATTGAATTTTGTAGCAGTAAATTTGCCCTACCCTGTTAGAGGGAAAAACCGAAATTTGAAGAGAAAGTTTCTCCAAACTTGTTATTTTCATATCTTGTTTTTCCCTGCACAAGTAAAAATCAAAAAACTTACCTCACTGACTACAAACAGAATAAAATATGGACACCTTAAGCACCATTGAAAAAAAAAAGAGGGGGAAAAATAGAATTTTCTTTCTTCGATTTCTAGTGACCAGGCTACTTGTGTTCCCTCGACGCTGGGGCCAGTTCTCATTTAAAAAAACCTTCCCCTTTTGCTTGTTTATTTTATCTTGGGTCTCCCTCCTTACCGCCAGGAAAAAGTCCTTAAAATGAAAAATAAGAGAAAGAAAAATTTAGACTTGGGTTGCATTTACTGAGGGTATCTCGTTAGGTTAGGCGCTTTGGGACACAGCCTCTGCACCCATTAGGGGACAACAAGTCTTTTCTGCAAGTCTATTTTGTGTTCCCTTCCCCCTTCTTTCGAAGAAAAGCCCCGCATCCTATTCATTCTCTCCGGCCGTCGAGAATTTTTTTTTATTTTATGCTACTTTTTTTTTCTTTTCTGTAAAGTTTTCAGAATTAAGGAAGTGATAGGGATCAAGGGATCGGACAGTAAAAACTCGTTGAATAAGTAAGGGACAGCTTGCGTTGAATGACAAGATTTTCAAGGAATATTTTGTAATTGGAGTTTCTCCAGATATCTTTACTTTTTTATCGAGACAGGAAAACAATTTCCTGTTGCATTAATAGAATGAAAATACAGGAAGTGTCGTCAGAGAATATAAATTAGCAAACTTTTGTATGAACTATTTTAAAAAGCTCTGATTTCGTTTTCTGTCGGTATTTAAATTTTACATTAAATATAACAGTAAA
Source organism: Pardosa pseudoannulata (assembly GCA_032207245.1). Classification (NCBI taxonomy): domain Eukaryota; kingdom Metazoa; phylum Arthropoda; class Arachnida; order Araneae; family Lycosidae; genus Pardosa; species Pardosa pseudoannulata. The sequence continues at coordinate 30,463,640 of CM063506.1, forward strand.
AAGATCCTTATTGGAATACCATGGAACAAACTTTCTATTATGATAAATCTTGTATAATAAATTCAAGATATTAATTTGAATTCAGAGCTTCGGTAGTAAAATTCCCTTAATGCATTTATATATTTATACATTTGCACTAAAATTTATAAAGTGATAAGCAGTAATTCATATATGAATGCATTTTAAACATATTGTTATTTTAATTTTTATTCAAAATGAAATAAAGCACATCGAATTTTAATTTTCGAAACCATTGATATTATTTCTAGATTGATTAATAGTAATGAAATAAGAACAGTGCTCTGTATCCAAGTAAATATGTAATTATAATTAAACAAAAAAACTCAGTTCGGTAATGACTGTTAAACTAATAAATCTTTTTATATGTATATAATCAATTCTCAATATATTTTCATATAGATTTGAGAAGGGATAATACCTGCCATGATATGTATTGGAATTTCTTCAGCAAATTATGAAATCAGGGAATTATGAAATCAGCGAATTATGATATCAGTCAGAGGTGACGTTACAGTTATTAATCTTTTACCCTGATAAAAATTTAATCTTACTTAGATTCATAGAGGCACATGAGACCACAAGATGTTACTCATCGATATTTTCTGTAAAAAACATTTAATTAATAATAAGCCCCAAAACCTCAATATCATAATGGTTTTAGAAACAATACTACTTTCTCTACAATTCATAAATCCGTTTTCACTAAATCTTCTTAAATTAAAAATTCGATTCTCTTGCACACTAATACAGCAGAGAATGAATTTTACTTTTATTCCTGTCCCCACAAAACAGATATTGAATTCGAATCTCTTCGAAGATATCTTCGTCTACTGGTGTAATGTTTATCATGATATCTTGGGAAAATTAGGAAATACAGTCAGAGCTGAAAGTAAATATATTAAGCTTTTACCCTGATAAAATTTAAAACTTATTTAGTTCCATAGAAGCATATATGATGACAAGATGTTACACATATTATTTATGTAAATATATTTAATTAATAATTAAATCCCAAAATTATCAATATTTTGGAGATTATAAAAGTAAAAACAATTATACTTTCTCTTCATATTATAAACCCGCTTCCTTATAGTAAATTAAAAATCCGATACTTTTAAACTAAGACTGCAGAGAATGAGTGTTACTTTTAGTTCCATCCTCGTAAAATCGGGTATTGCCTCGGAATTCTCTGTCTACTTCCCTGATATATATTGGGATTTCATCGGCAAATTTTAAAATATGATCAGAACTGAAGTTAAGGTTTTACTCTTAACGATTTTACCCTTACAAAATTTTAAACTTATGAGCTCCATGAGGGTCGTATCATGGCAAGATTTTGCACATATGTTATTACTGTAAAAACATTTTATTAATAATTAAATCCCTAAAACGCAATATTTTAAGGTTTTTAAACCAAATAACAATACTTTCCCTGCAAATTGTAAACCCGTTTTCCCTAAGTGTTTTGTAAATAAAAAATCCGACTCTCTTGCACTCCAAGACTGCAGAGAATTAGTTTTACTTTTAGTCTCGTCCCCACAAAATCAGACATTGCCTCGGAATATTCTTTTCTATTGCCGGGATTTTATAGGCAATTAATGAAATACCCTCAGAGCTGAAGTTAAAGTAATTAAACTTTAACCCTGACAAAATTTTAAACTTACTTAGTTCCATAGAGGCACATATGATGACAAGATATTACGCATATTATTTCTGTAAAAATATATAATTAATAATTAAATACCAAAACCTCAATATTTTAATGGTTTTAAGACAAAAAACAATATTTTCATTACAAATTGTAAACCCTTTTTCCCATAAAGTTCTTTGTAAATGAAAAATCCGATTCTGTTGCACATCAAGACTGCAAAGAATGAGTTTTACTTTTAGTCCTGTCCCCATAAAATTGGACATTGCCTCAGAATATCTTCTTCTATTGCCGTGACATATATCGGGATTTCATTGGCAAATTATGAGATATAATCAGAACGGAAGTTATTAAGCTTTTACCTTGGAAAACTCTTAAACTTACTTAAACATAGTTCCATAGAGGTACATATGATGACAAGATATTACGCATATTATTTCTGTAGAAATATATAATTAATAATTGAATTCCAAAACCTCGATATTTTAATGGTTTCAAAACAAAAAACAACACTCCATCCAAATTGTAAACCCGTTTTCCCTTAAAGTTCTTTGTAAATTAAAAATCCGATTCTCTTGCACACCAAGACTGCAAAGAATGAGTTTTACTTTTAGTCCTGTCCACACAAAATTGTACATCTCCTCAGAATATCTTCGTCTATTGCCGTGACATATACCGGGATTTCATTGGCAAATTATGAAATACGATCAGAGCGAAAGTTATTAAGATTTTACCCTATAAAATCTTAATCTTACTTAAACATAGTTCCACAGAGGCACACGTGACGACAAGATGTTACACATATATCATTTCTGTAAAATTATTTAATTAATAATTAAATCCCGAAATCTTCAATATTATAATGGTTTTAGATACTTTCCATATAAATAATAAACCGTTTTCCCTAAAGTGCTTTGTAAATTAAAAATCCGACTCTCTTGCACACTAAGACTGTGGAAATTGAGTTTTACTTTTAGCCCCTTCCCCACTAAGTTGGACATTGTCTCGGAATATATCTGTATACTTCCGTGACATATATCGGGATTTCATCGGCAAATTATGAAATACGGTCAGAACTCAAGTTAAAGTTTTTAAGCTTTTATCCTGACAAAATTTTAAACTTACTTAGTTCCATAGAGGCACATATGATAACAAGATGTTACACATATTATTTCTGTAAAAACATTTAATTAATAATTAAATCAAATAACCTCAATATTTTCAATACAAACTGTAAACCCAGTTTTCCTAAAGTGCTTCATAAATTAATAATCTGACTCTCTTTCACACCAGGACTGCAAAGAATGAGTTTTACTTTTCTTTCTGTCCCCACAAAATATGACATTGCCTCAGAATATTTTTGTCTATTGCCGTGATACATGTCGGGATTTCATCGGAAAATTATGAAATACGATCAGAGCTGAACTAAGCTTTTACCCTGACAAAATCTTAGACTTACTTAGAGGCAATATACCATAAAGGCACATATGATGACAAGATATTACACATATATCATTTCTCTAAAAATACTTAATTAATAATTAGATCCCTAAATCTTTACTCTTATAATGGTTTTAGATAATTTCCATAGAAATTATAAATCGTTTACCCTAAAGTGCTTCGTAAATTAAAAATCCGACTCTCTTGCGCACCAAGACTGTAGAGAATGAGTTTTACTTTTAGTTCCGTCCCCTCAAAATCACACATTGCCTCAAAATATCCTCGTCTATTGCGGAGATATATATTGGGATTTCTTCAGCGAATCTGTAGTATAATCAGAGCCGAAGTTAAAGTTATTAAGCTTTTACCCTGACAAACTTTTAAACTTTCTTATTTTCATAGGAGCACATATGATGACAAGATGTTACACATATATATTTTTCTTCAAAAGTATTTAATTAATAGTTAAATCCCCAAATTCTCAATGTTTTAATAGTTTTAAAACAATAAACAATACTTTCATTACAAATTGTAAACCCGTTTTTCCTAAAGTTCTTCGTAAATTAATAATCTGACTCTCTTGCACACCAGGACAGCAAAGAATGAGTGTTACTTTTCTTCCTCTCCCCACAAAATATGGCATTACCTTAGAATATTGCCGTCAATTGCCATGATACATATTGGGATTTCATCGGAAAATTATGAAATACGATTAGAGCTAAAGTTACTAAGCTGTTACCCTGACAAAATATTAGACTTACTTAGAGGCAATATACCATAAAGGCACATATGATGACAAAATGTTACACATATATCATTTCTCTAAAAATATTTATTTAATAATTAAATCCCTAATTATTTACTATTATAATGGTTTTAGATACTTTCCATAGAAATTATAAACCGTTTTCCCTAAAGTGTTTCGTAAATTAAAAATCCGACTCTATTGAACACTAAGACTGTAGAGAATGAGTTTTACTTTTAGTCCCGTCCCCACAAAATCGGACATTGCCTCGGAATATCCTCGTCTACCGCCGTGATATATATTGGGATTTCTTCAGCGAATGCTGAAATATAGTCAGAGCCGAAGTTAAAGTTATTAAGCTTTTACCCTGACAAAAATTTAAACTTCGGTAGTTCCATAGAGGCATTTTTTTTTTCAATCTTAGGGGACATTTCAATTCTTCATATGCTACTTTTTTTTCTCTTCTACTTTTATTATTATTTCCACTTGTTCCAGTTGAAAACTGTCCTATACTATAGCACCCTTTTTCTCGGAGTTGCTATGGTGACCAATCCAAATCCCAAGTAATACACGAAGAAACGTCAAAGTTGTCAATAGCAACCGCACTTTTAATAACTAGGGATTTTCGCCTGGACTCTCCTGAAACTTCTTACCCCCAAACCCACTTACACACCCCTCTCTGCCCCGTTTACCCCTCGCTTACATCGAGAGCTGGACGTGATTTTCAGCTAAGGTGTCCACCTGCACATAAAATTGATTAAATGACACATATGGTTCGATAGGATAGATGCAATTCTTTGGTAGGAATTAAAATGAATATTTCTGCTGCCACCCCCCTCAGTTTTTTACAGGGGCTTTGGGTTTAAAAGAGAAACGCTGTTTTCCGTACCCGAGTATCACAGTGTCTTTAAATTACTCTAAAAAAATAATAAAAATCCCAATTGTTCTTATTCTTTTGTACAATCTATAATTTTTCAAATTTAAATTTTCTTTTTTTTTCTATCGGTAAAAATATTTATTGCAATTATTAATATTAAAAAGTGGAATTTTACGTATGCATTTTAACTACTTAAAGCTCGAGTTAACTCGATCTCGCTAAACTGGACAAACTGTGCGCACTCGGAGATAATTCGAGGGGTGTTGTATTTGTTGCTATAATTTTTCACACTCGAATGCAATCGAGAATTGAAAATAACAATGGGAAAGAAAAAAAACATTCGTTTTACTGATATATATCATTTTCTACATGGGATTGTAAGCTGTGTTTAAATTACTCTGCAAAAAATAATAAAAATCACAATTGTTCTTATGCTTTCGTACAATTGGTAATTTTTTTTAATTTAAATTTTCTTTTTGTTTTCTACCGGTAAAAACATTGTAATTATTAATATTAAAAGGGGGAAGTTTACGTACGCATTTTAACTTTTTAACGTGCACGCTCGAGTTAAATCGAGCTCGCTATGCTGGCAAAACTGGGCACACTCGAGATAATTCGAGCTGCGTTGTACTTTATGTTGCTATAATTTTTCACAATCGAATGCAATCGAGAATTGAAAATAACAATGTGAAAGAAAAAAAGAATCGTTTTATTGATATTTATCATTTTTGACATGGGATTGTAAGCTATAACACTTACTTATTCAACTATAAAATATATACATTTTTTTTTAAAATTCAACGTTCTAAATTGTGTTTTTTATGTTAAAAAATTGATTTTTTTTCTATGGCTGTTTTTTTAAAACTATGCATTAAGGGGTTAAACTACTTGAAAACTAGCCTGAAGAATTATTATCAGAATTAAATAATTTAATTAATGAAGCAAATAATTAATATAAATCAAGCATACTTTTCGATAGTGTAGATGCAGTAATTTGATAGGAGTCAAAACAAATGTTTCTCCTGTAGTTTCTCTTAGTAAATTTATGGAGTTTTCGGGATCAAAAACGAAACGTTATTTTACATATCCTAAACTAGCGCTGTGTTCAAATTACTCTACACTACAATATATTAAAATAGAAACTAAATTGTTTTTTGATAGGACTATTAAGAAACTCTTAAACAAGATAGGGTTCAACTTGCGACGAATAATAAATAGATGAAGGATTGGGGGGGGGGGGACAGTTGTTTCCAGTTTTCCAAGAAAGTCTGCAGTTGTCATTTTTAGAGGTCTGACTGGACATGACTGTTTACAAGACCATATTCACATAGTTAGGGAGGTGGATTCACTGGACTGTGTTTTGTGTGACTGTAGTTATCCAAGGACTTTTGAACATTTAAAAAATTGTGTTGCACTTTCTCAGTATGTGGATATTGTTAAAATGTATTAGATAGCCCGTAAACTAATGGCTTATCCACTAATTGTTCGCATTTTTAAAGTAAATAAATAACAATATATGAAAAAAAGAAAAACTAAAACTACTTCTATGTACATCTTAATATACTTTTAATTTACGTAATGTTTTACACAGAAAAAATAGACATTGACCATAATTTTTTATTACAAGGCATGGATTTTTAGATTTTATTAATTTAACATATCCCTCATGTTTTAAACTTTATGAAACTAACCTGAAGAAGCAGAACAAATAATTTCCGTAAATAACACATGCGGTTCTACAGGATAAATGCATTTCTTTGGTACAAATTAAAACTAATATTTTTCCTACTACTTTTATATGGCCTTTAAGAACCCTATAAATGATCCTATCTTTTTAGACAGCAAAAAAAAAGAGTCCTATCCTTTTGCTGTCCAAAAGGAGGCCTATCTTTTTAAACAGTAAAAATATACATTAACCATAAAATTTTTTGTACAAGGTATGTATTTATAGATTTCATTAAGTTTATATATCCCTCATGTTTTAAATTTTACGAAAACTAATTTGAAGAAGCAGAACAAATAATTTCCCTAAATAACACATGCGGTTCTATAGCATAAATGCGATTCTTTGATACGAATTAAAATTAATATTTCTCCTACTACTTTTATAGGGCCTTTGAGAGCCCTATAAATTATTCTATCTTTTTAGACAGAAAAAATAGCTCTATCTTTCTAGACAGCAAAATCATAGATTGACCAAAAAATCTTTTTTTACAAGGTATGGATTTATAGATTTTGTTAAATTTATATATCCCTCATGTTTTAAATTTTACGAAAACTAACCTGAAGAAGCAGAAAAAATAATTTCCCTTAATAACAAATGCAGTTGTATAGGATATATGCAATTTTTTGGTAGTAATTAAAGTTAATATTTTTCCTACTAGATTTATAGGGTCCTTAAATTTAAAGGTAAAACGTTGTATTCGAATTACTTGTCACTGTAAAATACAAAAGTAGAAAAGTCACAAATGATTTTATGCTTTATACAAGCTATAAACTTTTGGATTTTAATTTATGTAACGCTCGTTTCTGAGAAAAATATTTATAATTACAAAATGGAATTTATATATACCACATTTTTTAAAAATTATTTTAAAACTTACCTGGAGAAGTAAGAAAAGAAATAATTTTTGTATAATTCCCAAGATTAATTTTTCAACTAAAAATATATTTATTATTTTTAAAATTATATGGTAAAAATTCAAATATATATTCCTTTTGCCACTCCCACCAGTATACTTTTAGGAGGGCTTAACTTTAAAGGCAAGATACTGCTTCCTGTGCCCAAATTCTGTATTGTGTTCAAATTAATCTGCTTTAAAATATGCAAAAGGAAAAATACACTAGAAAAATATCACAGGTAATCTTGTTGAAACTATAGACTTTTAGATTTTAATTTCATTCATGTTTGCTACCAGAAATTATATCAACAAAAATGCAGTATTATAATCAAATTACTAATCATTACAACTCAAGAAAGAGAAGAACAATCCAAAAATCTGTGATATACAAGCTGTAGATTATTAGCCTATAATTTGAGTTATGTTTTCTACTCTGATTATTTATTGATCTTTAAAGGGAATTTATATACATTTTATTGTTTATGTAATTCGAGAAATTCTCTTAATATGTTGAAATTAAAGAATTTTTATAGCTAATTTTAGAAATCTGAAGAAAATATTCTACTTATGAACATTTTCATTATTTTAAATGTTTTCTTATATATAAAAAAATTATTAAAATTTCTTTATCAGTAGAACATTAAAATATTTATAAAATTATTTTTATTTTATCCTAAATAAAAGTACCACTAGTTAAAGTTGCTTTTGGGATAGTAAATACTAAGTCTTTTAAATAAAAACATTAACTATACCCTAATACATTTTAAGATTTCATGTAATTTGACTTTAAACTTTCTTCCTTGATTATAGAGATTCAAACGTTACATAGAGTTTCGATGTTAGAAAATCCTACTCTGAAAAAGAATTAATCTATCCAAAATAGATAAGGTTAACAAATATTTTCATGTTTAAATATAATCCACATACATACATATTTATAGTTAACTTAATCTTGTAAAGAATTCTAAAAAAATCTTTTAATTCACAGAAAAATTCTACACACTTTTCATTTCTTATTAACGCATAACAAATTCATGTAGTCATATTAGTTTTTTTATATTTATAGATTCTGGGCTTCTTATAGCTTACAAAATTATAAATTTAAAATATTATACAGAGAAACTACCTAAATGAACACGATTTATTTAGTATTAATTTCATTTTTATACATTAAAACGAATAAGCATGCAATATAAAACTGGAAAGTTTTAAACAGAAATAAAATATTTAATTACCAAACGTCAGAAAATAATAACACGAATCTAATAGTTATTTTTATTTTTTACTGAGAGTCACCCAAGCGAAACTTATCGAACATTTCGTTTCAATTATTTTGGATTAAATGCTCAGAATTTTGTTTCAGATATATTGCGAATGTAATGAAATCATTTGAACTGTGGTTTCAAGCTTTTTATAAAGCATGGATATTAAATTACTTATGTAATTGGTAATTTTAAAATGTTGAGTATAATAATAAAATTGTGTAACAAATACACATGAATTTCAGTATATAATAAATTTCACCGAACAGGTTAAAGAAAACTTTATTATCAAATCATTACGATAATAACAAAATACTTTTAACTGACTCAAAATGTTTATTGCAAATTCAAAATTCAAAATTATGTTCAGTGACTAATTACGCTTTATTATTACTTCAATGAATATGTACTTTAAAAGACATAGCTACCCTTTAAAATGTTTTAATGAATTTAATAAAATAAATGTATTAGTGAAAATTTCAATATTAAGATTTCTTTTTTTAAAATTATTTAGCTAAATATTTATTAAAAACTTATTTCTCTTTAAATATAAAAAGTGACCTCTAAATGCTTAAGGAAACACATAAAATTTAAGTTAAAAAACATATTAATTTTTAAAATATTGCTTATTTGATAGCTAAATTTTTTTCTCTATCATGTACCAAAAATGCATAAAGTATTTTGAAAACTCAAATTTCAATAAATAAAAAACTATATCACATTTAAAAACATTAAACTCTTTTTATGAATTTAAAATTTATATTACTCAAAACATAGAATTCGCAATTAACACAACATAGCTAAAAATTTTGGAAACGTGTTATTCTTAAGATCCCAAAAAAATCAACAAAAAACTTTAAAAAATTGATATTTACATACTTTAAAATTTTTATTTTGATAAAAATATTATGAATTCCCAAATTTAGATTTTAAGATAAAACTAAAATAAGATTAAAAGCTGAAATAGTTCTAAATTTTTCTTTATTATTATTGTCTAGTTATTTATAGTATCTTGATTTGATTTGGTTTTGAGCACTAGAGTATATTTTTGGCTACAACAGAACTAATTATTCTGAGACCTACTGCTTAAAATGTATACTGAATGGTTAAGAACATCCGTGTCACAGTGAGATTAATATCTATGAACCCCGGTACCTTAGAGAAGTGATCTACCCATTCGGATTTCGTCGACTAAATATTGAAATATCGAAGAAAAATATATGATAGAATTTAACAAATTCTGTACATTTCCAACATGCAGTATATCATTCAATAACAACATTAATAAATATGATTTTATGCGTACTTTTTAAGATATTTTACAATGTATATATAATGCTTGAGTTATTGTTATTACGCTGCAGAAAATTAAACAAAATTAGTCGTTAATGCAGGGCCCAATCAAGGCAAAGTTGAGCCCAGGGCCTGGTAGACTTTCGGGCTCCCCTACCCTCATTTCAAGGTAAAAAAATAGTTTATAAAAGAGAATACAAAGAAATATTTTTGCAGGAACGTTTATATTATTTTTTTATGTTTACATACCTTTGAAGTACAGTAGAATGCGAAAAATCTGTATATCCTCAAGGAATTAAACTGTAACACTTAAAATTAAGTTTTTATACAAAAAATAAAATAAAATAGCATTGGTAAGATTAACAAATAATAGCTATTAGTAGAATTTAAGACACAAGAGAACATATAATTAACAAAAAAACATTTTGAAATTTTGTTAATTAAATTATTTAAAATTTAATAATTAAGTACCAAAATTTAGGGGCCCCCTAAAATTAGGGGTCTTAGGGCACAGTCCCAGTCGGAGAGTGCTTTAATCAGGCCCTGTGTTAATGTAGTAAAAGAAGTTGAAAACATTCAATATTAGACCTGTAACGACTTGTCAAATGCCCATAGATTATTTTTTCTTATATAATGTAAAGTCTAGTAAATTTTAATATTTCTAAAATTTTTATAGGTTTATGTTAAATCAAGTTTTAAGGCAACTGAATCCTTTCCAACTTCATTGATTGGTTTGGTTTGGAGTGCTATGGTCTACTTTTTGCAACACGAGAGCTAATGAGACAGGCACCTACAACTTGAAGCCGATTCCGAATGGCTACGAAAATCCATGCCACTATGTAATTCGAACCCCCGAACTTCGGTTCGGAAGGTAAGCACCCTAACCAGTCTTGCATCGTTCGGCGCCGACTTCATTGAATATGAAAATCTTTGATTTAGAAAAACCTCAATATTTCTAACTAAACGAAATATTTCAACTAAAAAGACACATTAATATAAACTGTATGCTTATTCTATTATAGTGCAAATAATTTTATTATTTTCATTTTTTATCTGTATATAGTGAAATAAGTACGTAGTTATCATTAACAGTCGCAAATCTTTTATTAATACATAGATATGCATAAAAACTTACATTTTTTTGCTTTTAAAATCACAAAATATATTTATTACTAATAAAATGTATTTATTTTGAATTGAAATAATTTGTTTTCCAGTATGTTGAATAATTTTATTTTTGCATAATGATTTTACTTTAAAAAATTTGAAATTCTAAAAGGTTGTGTTCTTGTTGTCTGATTTTTCAACAATTTTATTGCATTTTTCTAATACTATAAGCAAAAATTGCCAATACTCTTAGATAATACTATTTATAAAAAGAATAAATTAAGTTCATTGATTAAACTGAGATCATATAAATATTCATGTAAAATTTGACATGTTACAGATGGAAGAAATTTTTTGTAAGCGTACTTAATTATTGTAATTATTATAAAAATACATTTTGAGAAAAACTCAAAAAATTATATTGTTTCATGTACATGACTATAATTGTTTACATTGTATTAGTCTCACATTAACCTAGGTTTAACCCTTAATTTGACAAGATGTTTTTTCAAATATTTTTTAATTTTAATTTCAGTTATTAGCCTATGTCTGTATAGACATTAGAATCTCTGTAAAATAAACAAAAAATATACCATTTTCCATTTTTGAGATAATTAATGTCCGCTGTGGCAAACACTGACTATTATATTATATAGTAGTTGCAAATATAAATGTCCGGTGTAGCGGACTTAGCCAAATTAAAGGTTAAGGCTTGATTTCTGTAATGATAGACTTTTTTGGAATCGGCAGAATTTACATTACAAATTGAAAAATGCAGTTTTTAAAGGTTAAAAACGTCTAGTTACCTTAATAATTGATAAATTACATTCATTTCAGGAAAAGATGCCTTAAAAAATACTTACAGCTTCAATGTTAGTTTCCGTGAATGATTATACTGTCATCATCTCATACGAAAAAACAAGGTTGATCATTTTTAGATCGCGTTTTAAAGATATAACTTAGGAGTAGTGTCATTTTTTAACAACACATGGATGGCACTCTGTTGATAAGGTGAATAATTGACTTTATTAAGATAAATTTGTCATCTTCAAGTTATAGAATAAATAACAATTTGGAAAATAGAATTTTAACTTCTTTAAGTCAGAGACGAGTGGGGGGAGGGAATTACTTCCTTCCCTTGCTATTTCCAATAATAGTAGAAAATAACCCTCGCGAAATCCCCTTTGTAAAATGCACGCAAAAAAGTGCCAAAATCACAATTTTTTTGCTGTTGCAAAAATAGTGTGATCGATCATCAATTTCCTTAGCAAAACATCGTCACGTTCTTGCGAGAAATAAATGAACAAATAAACGGGCCACATCATGACATTTTCTGGAATCGAAATAAACAGTTTTTCGCACAACAAAGGATGTAAAAAATGTTTAAAAAAAAAAAAGGTTTCGAAATAAGCAAGAAGGCGTGAAAAAAATTGTATTTGAATTTTTCTGTGACCCGTTGTAAAATGTTTTTTTGCAGTCCATTGTCCAATTCGATGGCCTCCTATGGAGAAGGGGGGAGAACGTATGGATTTCTTGTTAAACAAAACAGAGCAAAAGATTGAATATTTAATGGTATGAATTTAATATTTCTATACGAGATTCAAAAAGTATCCTTTGTGACACTTTGAAGGAAAAATATAAGGTATAAGTAAATATTCATGCTATGCAAAAAAGAAAAATTAAATGTAATATAAAATTTTACGTTTTTTATATTCTTTGAAAAATCAAAGTATATAAAAAACAATATTTGACAATAATAGTGTTTTTTATAAATCGACCTGTTTATGGTTTCCAAGGAATAAATAAACTATATCTACACAGAACTTGGTCTATACAACTACAGTACCCTTATCAGATCAATTTTTTCAGGTATATTTTTTGATTGGTTTTATGCCAAGATAAGTGAGAATGGTTATCATACTTAATTTGCATGTATATTTTGCTTTTAAAGTCAAATGGATCTGTTTTATGTGATTTGTACTTAGTTGTGATGAAATCTCTTAGTTATATAATGTTTAGCTTATAGTAGGCTATAGACTTTGAATTAGCTTTGAATTATTTACTTAGATGTTTTGATTTAAATCAGCAGAAATACGAAAAAAATAATATATTTCACTCTTCTCTGTTTTCATGATTTGATTAATTGATAAAAGGTTTTAAAAATTTAAGTGCACGACCTAATATTTCATACCAGCTGTTAATGGTTTTTGATCAATATTTTGATAAACAATCCATTTTAAAGAATGTAATATTATTAGAACAAGCTATTTAAATATTAATTTATATTGCAATATTTTAAATATATTATATTTATTATGATATATTTCGATAATTTCAATATATTACGAAACTTTAAATAATAATCCCTCTTAAAGAATAATAGTTAGTTGTAATGTAATATGCTTTTGGTACCAGATTTGGTACATAATCTTCTTAATATTTATATAAAAGTAAGCAAAGGATTAAAATTTCCGTAGGAATATTTGAGATCTCACAATTATAAATGAAATTGTATCTATGAATTACTTGGATGTAAAATGAAAAACTTAATTTAGAAACGTGCTTTACTAATACACAAGTTTACTGTTCATTACAGTCATACGAAAGGGTTCAGATTTATAAACACAAGATATTCAGCAATTAAACCTTAGAATAATTCTAACACCATCAGGATTAAACACCCTTTTGGTAATTTAATAATATAACTTTCTGTGCTTTGAGAATGTCTTTTTACCGGTCGAAGGATTTCATATAACAAACAATATTTATATCGAAATTTACAATCTTCGTTTGTTATTGATTTGCTTAATCACAACTTCTATACATTGTTTAAACTTTTGTTTGGGTTCTTGAGGTTAAATATGTGAATTTTATGAAGATTTACATAGCAACTTTGTTAGATTAAAAACCTTTTAACAATCATTTGGTTTGTGAAAAGTTGAAATAATCACTATCCAGTCTAATCTGATATAATATATGTATGGGTTCCACAAATTCCAAAAAATTTAATTTTGCATAAATATATTTAAATTATTTATAGTCTCTTAATAATTTGAATGCTTTGATTATGTAGAAAGAACAAGGCATTATAATATTAGCTATAGAAAGTATTATGACATGTAATTCGTATCTTATGCACATATATGCAGACATATAAATCAACTGTTATTAAGTTTATAAATATGTAGAAGACATTCATTCCTTCAATTAAATACTTTGTTAATATCTAATTAATATAAACTGAATGGATTTAAGTTGAATAGACTTTACTAAGAAATGTTACTTATAATGTGCATTCCTAGAAATTAAGTAGAGATAAAACCCATCCTGGAAATTTCTTTTTGATAAAACCGTTCTCTAAAAGATCAATTTTATATTTATTGAGGTAGAAAAAAGCAACTAGGACGTTATGAACAGTATAAAGAGATATTTATGACGCATATGGATTTATGCAATTATAAATTCAATAAAATAATATGTTCAATATATTATATATAGTTTCAAAATAATATATTTCACTCTTCAAAATAATACATTTCAATGTTTTCGGTATTACTATGTTATACATGAATATGTTAATTCCTTTACTACATTTAACATACTTTCACTTTTAATTGCAATCGTTACGAATTTAGTGTAATCACTGAAGTGAGCTAAATTGTTAACCTTTGCTATATTAATCCTTTGAAGATTTGACTGTATTTTTGCAACTTCTTTGCATCAATCTTGTAAAGTGTCTGTAATAAAATACGTCTTTTTCTCAGGTTATTGCTAGCACATTCTTCGAAAAGCATTTTTAACGAATGGGAAAAACAGCTTTTAAAGCTATAAAACGTACAGTAAATGATTTTATATGTAACTAAAGTTGTATGAAATATGTTTTGGACGTTTAAAGAGTTAAAATCACTGTTAAATGACTGTTTTTTACCTTTGCTATATTAATCCTTTTGAAGATTGGACTGTATTTTTTCAACTCGTTGCTTCAATCTTGGAAAGTGTCTGTAATAAATTACGTCTTTTTCTCAGTTTATTGCCAGCACATTCTCCGAAAAGCATTTTTAACGAATGGAAAAAACAGATTTAAAGCTATAAAACGTACAGTAAATGATTTTATATGTAACTTAAATTATATGAACTATGCTTTGAACATTTAAAGAGTTAAAATGACTGTTAAATGACTGTTTTTTAACCTTTGCTATATTAACCCTTTTGAAGATTGGACTGTATTTTTTCAACTCGTTGCTTCGATCTTGGAAAGAGTCTGTAATAAAAAAAAGTCTTTTTCTCAGTTTATTGCCAGCACATTCTTCGAAAAGCATTTTTAACGAATGGGAAAAACAGCTTTTAAAGCTATAAAACGTACAGTAAATGATTTTATATGTAACTAAAGTTGTATTAAATATGTTTTGGACGTTTAAAGAGTTAAAATCACTGTTAAATAAAAGTGTTTGTTAACCTTTGCTATATTAATCCTTTTAAAGATTGGACTACATTTTTTCAACTCTTTGCTTCGATCTCAAAAGAGTCTGTAATAAAATACGTTTTTTTCTGATTTAATTGATAGCATATTTACCGAAAAGCATTTTTAATGAATGATGAAAACAGCTTTAAACGCTATAAAATGCACAGAAAATGATTTTTAATGTAACTAAAGATGAATTAAATATGTTTTGGACGTTTAAAGAGTTAAAATTACTGTCTAATCATAAATGTTTAAAGCATTTATGTAAGTTTCGTTATAAAACTAAGTTTACTTTAGCCCATGTTAAACGGAAAGTGTAAATTAAATAATAGTTTATTGATAAGTTATTCTGAATTAATCTTTTGCTTTAATAAATAAGTAACTGGTTAGAAATTAAAAATAAATATCTTTGTTAACATTTTGCTCTTTTTTACCGAAATCTATTTTAACTTCCTAATAAATTAGCTTAGTTTTCCAGACTGATATTGGAAAATAAACTTCAATAAAATTTACAAGCATTTAAGTTTAAAAGAAGTGACTTAGAACGCTTTATTAAAGAATAAATAAATATTTTTATGAATAAATTTATTGGCAATAATTTAAAAGTAAATGTTTATCCGAAATTTTATCAGCATGGAAGAGAAAATAACAGTATCCTATTTACCCACTGTTCACATTATTTTTCCTCAACTTGCTGATTTTAGCAAATTAAATGTGTCACCGGATTTTAGTCGGAAATCTGGGAAAATTCTCTTACAGTTAGCTTTTAGTTTATTTTTAGTCTGACTTATCTAGAACAAATGAAAACAACATTTTCAAGACGAGTTTCCCGACTTTTTGGCTTCAGGATTCTTTGAAAGAGTGAATCACTGGTTTTTCCCCGCTATTAATACAGACTTGTGTTAAACTGCGTATTTGTATATTAAGAAATTCTTGAAATCTGTTAAAGTAGTGACAGTAGTTAATTATCTTGAATAATAAAGCTTTGTGAAGAAATTAGGAAACTTATGTAAGAATGAGAAAACTGTTATTAAAAGTGAAATAAGTTGTAAACTGTCTGTTAAATGCATGATATTTATTATTAATGGGATTTTTTTTATCAAATTTTGACCTGAATAAGTGCAATACGTATTGTATAATTCAGCTACAACCTGTTCCATAAGAGCATGTCGCTCATAACTTCGTCAATACATAGCACGCAAATACCGGCTTAATTGCACGTGTTCTTCAAACATTAGAGAAGAATGCTTTATAGTTATATTCTTTATTCGATTTTTTTTGCTGTTTAAATCAACAATTCCAAAATGAGTGCCACGTATGTGGCAGTGTTTCTGTGTAACCATCCAAAAACACCAAAAATGTCTTGTGCAGTTGCAGCCCGATACATGAGAAAGTCGGAGTTGTTCGTCAAGAAGTGGGTAGCACTTTATAAAGTGGTACATAATGTTGACGACCTACCGGAACGGGGTAAACGCTGCTCAACGTCAAAATCGAATGTTAAAGTGATTCTTGTATAATCGATAATAATGTGGACTAGACAACTTATTAGGTGAAATGCATTTCAGTTTAATATGTATACTACACAGTGCAAATGTATTTTTAACTAATTCATTTGTATTTTCAGAGAAATAGACGACACGCTCTTATGGAACAAACTGTAAATAGTCAGTTTAAGAGAATGTATGCCAAGTTATAGCAAAAATTAAACAAAAGTGTATCACTTACAAAAATATAAAAATGCTAAAGGAATATTTTGGTTAACATTACAGGTAAATATGAATTGCTATTAATACTTTTTTTCTATTTAGTAATATAATTTTATGAAAACACTAGCAATCCTTTAATAAAACATTCCAGAAAAACAGAAGTTAATAGAATAATTCAGAAATTAAAGCATAATATTTTACAAAGTTTAGTAAGTATAAGTAATATTTTACAAAGTAATTTATTACAAAGTTTAATCGTTGATTTTTTGTTAGAATCAAAGGTTAAACTTTGTTTACCGTTTGATATCAATCCACATTTACTTTACAACATGAATGTGGATTGATATTAAACGGGTAACAAAGTTTAATCGTTGATTTTTTGTTAAAATCAACGGTTAAACTTTGTTTACCGTTTGATATCAATCCACATTTACTTTACAACATGAATGTGGATTGATATCAAACGGGAAACAAAGTTTCATCGTTGATTTTAACAAAAAAAAATAAACGATTAAACTTTGTTTCCCGTTTGATATCAATCCACAATCACATACAACATACCAAACGATGGCTGATTGGTTAGGGTGCTGGCCTTCGGTACCGGAGTTCGTGGGTTCGAATCCCACAATGGCATAGATGTTAGTAAACCTTTCGGAATCGGCTTTAAGCTGTAGGTCCCGGTCTCATTAGTCCTCGTGTTGCAAAACGTAGACCGTAGCACTCCACACCAAACCAAAGCCTTTACATCATAAAAAACTACAAAAACTTTTATACAAAAATATAGAATCTTTTATAATAAAATATCGGATATTAAAATACCGAAATATTTCCGTTTTTAATACAAATAATTTTGTTTGACCATCAACATGACAGAAAGCAAATCCTAGTAAAAAATAACATTTATTTTCATTCTCATTCATCAAGGTTCATTTTTGTTATATATTTAATATTTGATACATATAAAACAATCGTATCCTTCATCTGAAATGTAATAAATCTTATGCAAAAGCATTAATAAATCAATCACATTTTCCTTACTATGGACAAAAGAGATAATTACTAATACGTGATCACAAAAAAATTGATATATAACCTAGTTTTCAATAGGTTTTACATTTTATGTGCAACCATTTTCTATATTCACTGGTCTCATTTTTCTTTTCTCGGTAGGAGGTTAGTGTACTTCTCTTTCAGTCGTAGATGGATAGCAGTCAAGTGGCTTACAGATGTCTTGCGTGCAGTCGGTTGTAAGGGCTGTATCTACAAAATGTGTCAGGTAGAGATCGAGATTTTGATCTATCTGAATACGAAAGTGTTGCAGAAATCAGAGATATAAGAATAGAGAAAGGTTTTTTTTACCGAATAAATTTAGAAAATACTTAAATAATGTTCCGAAAAATATGGATGAAAGATATTAGTTTCTATAATGAATAAATCAAAAATTTTAATATTAAACAAATTTATGTAACGTTTTACTTTGTAATTATCTTATGTGGAAGTGCCAATGTGCAGTCTCCTAAAAATTTTCCGACTATCTAGACCCATTCATAATAATCAGTTCGTACAACTATTTAAAGGTAGAAAGAAATGAAACAATTTCTGAATGATTTAAAAGGAAAATAATTTCTAACTTTGAAAAGATGAATTAAGCTTAATAAGGAAGATGCTTTGGATTTATTTTTATCAAAGCAACCAAAAATTACAATATTTAAAACTTTCTAAAGCAGCTATTCTAACAAAAATTATATAAAAAGCGTTAAATAAATTAATTGCGCAAGTTCATAGAATCAATCCGTTACACATTAGTAGAAACAAATCCTGAAACAATAATTATTTTTCGCAACTCGATTTCAAAATTTTGGTAAAACATCCTCTTAAGAAACAAAAACCGTCGTGTTCACTGATTCTCGTAGTGGTGAGGTATCGTTTCGTTTCGCGTCAAGAAAAATATCAAAGGGAATGTTTTGAATATCACAAAACTATAAACTCCAATTTCATTGTGTTAATATAAATGGGTGGAAATTTCTTTGGTAGATTGTCTGTACACCTAACGAATGCTAAAGTTAACTTTAAAAGGGAAAATCGTTTCTATATTAATTTTGGGTGGAGATATTTGGAAATTTCTTTAGGAAACTGCGTGTACACCTAGAAAATACCAGTGTTAACTTCTAAAAAAGGAAAATTTTTTCTGGATTATTATAAGTAGGTTGAGATATTCGGAAAGTTTTTTAGCAGACTGTATACATATTAAATGTGTGTTATAAATATTTTCATATACTACTCTTTAATAATATATAACCACAAAGGTAATTAGAAACCTTTAGAGTATACTAAATGGTCAATTAATACAGTCAAAAAAACATTCGTAGAAATTGTTAGAAATTATTTATTACCTCTTAGAAATTAAAACTTTTTTACTAATAGAAATTATTTATTACCTCAACATAGCTATAAGATAGAGTGATAGATTAGTGCTTTTAAAATGGCATTTTTTTACTATATGAATAGCAGGTGACGAGTAATAGAGGATATGTTAAAAGTCAAAAAATGTAAATAAATAATATAAATAGATTATATGGCATTAGATCAGTTTATATCTTATCTGTCTGTAAATAGTTTCTAGAATATAAAGTGCCAGAAATTCTCGGTGGACTCATATAGTATATACAAGATGTTTTGGGTCAAATACATTACAATATGTTAATCTTTTAAAATATTATTTTTCTCTTTTATCTATATAAAGGGTACTTATAGTAAACAATATTCTTTATATACAATTTTTAGAGTTATTAATTATGTTTATATCAGTTTTGCATACTGCCAAGGTAAGTTCTAAGTTAATTGTCAAGTGTCTATTCAAGAGTATTGTTTATGTATATTTGTTTTAAGCATGTTATCTATTAAGCCACCTTTACTATATTGATATAATATTGTTAATAACTCTAATTTAACCAACCGCGCAGTCTCTAGAATTATTCCCAGGCATTAGTGTTATTTAGAAATACATATGGCACCCTACCTGCTATTTACTTTACCTATTAGTAATTGTTAATTGTTATTTTCTATTATTATTATTATTATTATTATTGGCCTGTATTCTCCATACTTCATTAGTACGATAATGTTGTACTATCATTGTTATACACAGCAGATATATAGAACGTATCTCAGAAGATTCCATACCGAATCAGCGTTTCCCCTGCTATTAACTTCTAAAAAAATCAGCCGATATATATATATATATATATATATATATATATATATATATATATATATATCATTATTACTTATCTATTTATGTATTTAAATTTTAAATTCGTCTACGCCCTTGAGTCCGGAGTAGAATCTTATCCAGGTCCATACTTACAAGCCATATACTCAATAGGATAAGCTGTTTTCTGAGAGCGCTCATATATAAAGTGTACCTAATACCAATTATGCTGTTTATCACTTACTTATTTAACCTTTTTAAAGGGGCTGGCACAGCATATGTCCCATGCTCGACTTATTTTTATAATGAGCTAGGAACAGTTTTGACTGCTTAGAAGGAATAAGAATTTCTTTGACCACTTTATCTGCTGATGGGGGAGACAAATAGTCTTTATCTCTTGTGTAAGTAATAAATGTATTTTCACGCCTCATCAAAGCAATAACATCCCACAGAACCTGTAAAAACTCAGGGGCACATAGTAACTTTAGAAACATATAATCTTCATTATAACAGCCATTTTTTTTGATTCTCCATACAAAGAATTCTGCTTCTTTTAAAATGATTTATTTGCTTACAAGTTTTTAAATAACGTTTGAAATTTGAAAATATTATTTAACCCCTTCCGGTAAAATGACGAAACTAGCTCGTCATTAGCTTTTCATTCCATACCGCACAATGACGAGCTACACTCGCCATGCGATTAAAGTTACTGTTAAATATGATAATTAATTTAGTTTAAAATTTCTACTGTACTGAATTTGGCAACACGTTTATCACTTGTGAAAATCACAAGTCACTATTGCATATTGTTTACTTGGTACAAGTCAATGCCAAATTAATGAGTCAGAATAAAAGAAAACCTACTAAGAAATGCCGTGTGTGTTACAAGAATCAAATTAAAAGTGAGACTACTTGGCGGTGTAAACAATTAAGAATTCCTTTGCACTTTGTTTTGAAAAGTACCACTAGCTTGAAGACTATTATCTGTATACCTTATTAATGTTTTGCTTTGATATTTTCTTAATTTTACTGTTTCTGATATTAATTAACACTATGTAAAAAGTGGATTTTAATTAAGAATATGTAAGAATTGTAAAATGAAACAAGTTCCTTAAGTAAAAATTAAATGGTTATTTCATGCACAGTTTTTCCTTATTAAATCATACCGGAAGGGGTTAATTATACCTTACCATAAAACCTAACATATAAAGTTTGATCTAACATAAAAATATACACCAAATAAAGCAAATAAAATTATATTTCACGCGAAACATTTTTTAAATATATGTATTCTATAAGAAATTTTAAAATAAAATTGAAGGAAAATATTTATTCCATTCTATAAATCTATATATAAAATGATATCAAACATTTTAATGTTTAAAAAACAGTAAAAA
Source organism: Pardosa pseudoannulata (assembly GCA_032207245.1). Taxonomy (NCBI): domain Eukaryota; kingdom Metazoa; phylum Arthropoda; class Arachnida; order Araneae; family Lycosidae; genus Pardosa; species Pardosa pseudoannulata. The sequence continues at coordinate 30,485,430 of CM063506.1, forward strand.
GTTAAGAATTTCTAAATTATAGAAACAGTTGAATGTCATCTTACTATAAAATGAAATATATGGCTCATATTAATATAATTAAGGTTCACAGAATAAAAAATGTTTAAATTCTATGTATATAAAAACTAGCTTCTAATTTACAAGTTTTGTTGGGTTTCTTCCTTTTTTATTTGGTGTATATATTTTACTATTTTAGAAATATATATTGCTTCATATAACAAAACTAAATTTGTTTTTAGATGTTACAAATTTACAAAGGATCTTTACTGTTCATTTAGAAAGTATTTTATTCCAAACAATGTAAAACTTTTTGTATATTTAATCAAATATGGGTTATTTTCCTGATGATTTTACAGGTCTAAAAGTACTTTGTCATCTTAAAAGAGATCTAGAGCATTTTTAATCTCTTTCTTGGCTATAAACTTCTAAATCTAAAATCTAAAAATGCATGTTTTTATATAAAAATATGAATAAAAAAAGTGTCAAATATGTATTAAATCATATGTGCTATAAAGATATTGAGATATTGTGCTCATAAAAGTAGGAGTAAATTCTAAAAAAAAATAATAAAATATTCCATCTGATCACCGAAAAATCGTTTCATTGTTCTCATGAATCATTCCAAAGCGTGGCAATTATTTTTCAAAATATCTGTTTCCACTACCCATAATGAATTAATTATAAACTTTAAATGTAAAATTTTCTGATATAAAATATGTATTAAGCGATTTACCTCTATCACAAAAAATTACAAATTAAGAATTACTTAATCTATATTAGAAAACTTACGGAAATAAAGCTTTCAAACATAAACTTTTAGTGGTGAGAATATGTCTTAATTATACAGGATAATTAAGAGATCAGTAAAATGATAAAGACCAAATATTATCTGCTCATGAAAGTAAGAATAAATTCTAAAAAAAATAATAAAAAAAAACTTTCGGATCTCTGGGAAATCTTTTCATTGTTCTCATAAACCATTTCAAAGCGTGGCGGTTATTTTTCCAATATATCTGTTTTCCCTACCCATAATGAATTAATTATAAACTTTAAATGTAAAATTCTCCGCTATAAAATATGTATTAAGCAATTTACGCCTATCGTAAAAAGAATTACAAATTAAGAATTACTTAATCTATCATTAGAAAACTGACGGAAATAAAGCTTTCAAACATAAACTTTTAGTGGTGAGAATACGTTTTAATTAAACAGGATAATTGAGAGATCAGTAAAATGATAAACACTAAATATTATCTGCTCATAAAAGTAGGATTAAATTCTAAAAAAAAATAAATAAATAAATAAAAAATTCCATGTGATCTCCGAAAAATCCTTTCATTGTTCTCATGAACCATTTCAAAGCGTGCCGGTTATTTTTCACAAAATATCTGTTTCCATTACCCTTAATGAATTAAATATAAACTTTAAATGTAAAAGTATCCGATATAAAATATTTATTAAGCATTTTACTTCTGTCATAAAAAAAATACAAATTCAGAGTTACTTAATCTATCGTTAGAAAACAGGGGGAAATAACGCTTTCAAATTTTAGTGGTGAGAATAAGTTTTAATTAAACAGGATAATTGAGAGATCAGTAAAAGGATAAACACCAAATATTATCTGCTCATAAAAGTAGGATTAAATTCTAAAAAAAAATAATAAAAAAATTCCATCTGATCTCCGAAAAATCCTTTCATTATTCTCATGAACCATTCCAAAGCGTGGCAATTATTTTTCCAAGATATTTGTTCCCACTACCCATAATGAATTAATTATAAACTTTAAATGTAAAATTCTCCGATATAAAATATGTATTAAGCAATTTACGTCTATCATAAAAAATTACAAATTAAAAATTACGTAATCTATCATTACAGAACTGACGGAAATAAAGCTTTCAAACATAAAAGTTTAGTGGTGAGAACACGTTTTAATTAAACAGGATAATTGAGAGATCAGTAAAATGATAAACACCAAATATTATCTGCTCATAAAAGTAGGATTAAATTCTAAAAAAAAATAATAAAAAATTCCATCTGATCTCCGAAAAATCCTTTCATTGTTCTCATGAACCATTTCAAAGCGTGCCGGTTATTTTTCCAAAATATCCGTTTCCGTTATCCCGTTTCCCCTTTAATAGGAAATTTCTGCATTCTGCGTGTCAGACGTGCTTATTGGCTCTAAAACCATCAAACCCCGCGAAGAAATGCATTACGGGATAATGTATCTCCTCTCCGTTTCCCCGAGAACACTGGGGGGACGGAGCAAGCCAACCTTTAACTTCGTCCACGCGCCCTGGAATTTCGCCTTTTTTGCATCGATTTTGATGCCGCCATCTTGTTATCTTCCACCTCCGCTGCCTCGACCCCCCCCCCGAGTCCTCTTCCCGCCCTCTCGTTTCTTATCAGTGAATGACGGACAGGCGCTAGAACCTCACTAGCGGTCGGGCCACGACGATGACCGAACGGAAAGCCTGTGACGTGATTTGCACGGGCCGTCGCAGGGGACAGGAAAATAAGGAAAAGGCCGGAAGAATTCGAAAATTTATATATATATAGATATATATATATGTATATCTAAAAAAAAAGGAGAGAGATTCTCTTAAAAAGAATTCTGCAGGGATGCTATAAGGAAGGGGAGGGAAACGGGGGGTGTAGCAACTAAAATGACGGCGAAGAGCGCATGGGCATTTCGTGCTTTATTTTTTTGCATTTTAGCTTGCGTATACTTTCATACGGGGCATTTGAAATAGTATTCTAAGATATTTCAATTTTTTTTTCTTTTCTTCCAATCTCCGTCTGTTCCTCCACCCTCCACCTTTCTCTCATCTTCCCTTTTTCCCATTCGAACGTTTTATCTTTAAAGGGGTTCCCCCTTTTATCTTTATCTCAGCATCAGTTTTCGCTGTCAGCTTTTTGCGAGAATGATTTCCTTATTTTTTTTTAACATTTTCACTCTTTTTTTTCCCATACTATGTGTATGAGCCCTTAGCGTATGGCGAATGTTGTTGATGATGATGGCCATGCTTCGATTTCGGAGGAAGACTCCATAAAAATAGTTCTATTTCTTTACATTTCATGTACTTCCTGAAATGTCCATCGTGATGTGTTATTAGGAATATGGAATACACGGGAGAATAATGCTCGAGAATGGGGGTCCATTTATGCCGTTAAGATGGATAAGTATTAGCGTAAAGCATAGCAGAATGATAACTCCAGAGGTGAGAAAAATTTTACAGAGTGGCACTATGTGTATGTTATATAATAACAATAAAATTAGGTTGAAAATACCTTTAAGAGGTTCCGTACCCATTGAAATCACCCCTCTTTTCTATCTATTTTAGTATGCTGCCTTTTCAGCTTTACTTTGAATTCCTTTTACTGTTTAAAATCTGTTTGAAATAGCATGAGATTTATAATAAGATACTTATCATACAGACAGGTTTTCATCTGGAAATTAAAGTAAAAAATATTATATTTATTGAGAAATCTTCATAAGGTAATAGTCAAATAATAGAGTGATTTGGAAGAACAGGCGTTTGGAGATCACTATATTTTGCTATTCCAAAAACCTTCTTTAAAGTCTAAAACATCCATGCCGGTAACATTATTTGAACTTACTATTCTAGTAATGACAGGTTGGATCTGACTACAAGAATTTGAATAAATACCTATAAAAAGTAATTTTTGGAAGCATGTCCTGCCCAGTTTGGAAAAGCCGTGTGGATATCACTAAATATTTCTATTACAAAAATCTTCTTTATTCTTAAAGTCTAAAACATCCATGCCAGTAACATTATTTGAACCTACTACTTTAGTAATGATAGGCTGGATCTGACTCCAAGAATTTGAATAAACACCTAAGAACGAAATGTCTTTGGTGGCATATCCTGCCAGGTTTGGAAAACAGTTTAGAAAAAAAAATGGACAATACAGCAGATAGAAAAGTGATCATCACCGACAAAAATTTAATCTCGCCTTCAAGCACAAGTAATTGCTCAAAAATTGAAAATTAATGACTTTGTCGGAGGATCGATGATCTATTGAACATTCACTTTCAACAATCATGAGTACAGCGTATTAACGAGTGCAGGATATTCACAGGATATTACTGTAAATAATATGCCTAAACATTCAACATGAGATATACCGTTAAAAATTAATTAAGTTGGTTTTCATCTAGAAACACAGCCCACAGATTTGAACTTTATTGAGAAATATTCAGAAGTTAAGTGTCGGATAGTGGAATCATTTGAAGATAAAATACTGGATAAAACTATTAACCAAATTGTCTGCAGTTGAATTGCCTATCATGATTATTAGGAATATGAAATACACAAGAGATGTGGTATATAAGTGTGTTGTAAAGAATATTATTATCGAACGCAGAAGAATAAAGAGGGAGTAAGATCGTTAATTATTAACTTGAAGGACAGCAGAATGATAGCTTGAGAGGTCAGAATTTTGATGGGTAACCTTATTTGTTTGTAGTGCAATAATAATAAAATTAGGTTGAACATGTCATCCGAAGAGTTTAATATGAGTCTTAAAATAAAAACAGGATTTTTCTTTAATTCCATTTATTTAAAATCAAAATTAAGGCTACAAAATATCTGTTTAGATCTGAAAATTAATTCTTATTAGATAATTATCCAAACTATTTTTTTAAAAAGTAAAAATTGACAAGAAAATATACAAGAAAATAATCTTTTAGATTTAATATAGGGTGATGTGAAGGATTTTTACTGAAACAAATATAAGTTCTAGCTAATGATAACATTTTTCGAGGACATGTTTAATGGTATCGGATTAATATTTAATTATAAGATATTTTGAATTTATTACTGCATCAAGTTTAATATATTAAATAAAAACCAAGTGCAATACTAGTTTATCTCTATGTGCTTTATTACCAAACTATAGATTAAAAATTATTTGTTTTTAGGGCAATTCATTAAAAGATGGTTTATGTATAACACCATGATCTACTTTAGTTCAATTTTCTACTCAAGGGCTAATAAGATTATTTAACTTAATGATCAAATGAAATAAAAATGTTTAATAATTTTTGTTTAATAGGTTAGTAGACTTTAACATATGATGCATGCAAATACAGTAGGGTTTTATATAACAATCAATCTTTGATGTGCAGTTGGTTACCGTCAGAATATATTATTCTGAAATATTGTGTCATTACAACTGGATTCAGTATTAATGTGTGTATTGCGTGATAAAGAACAAAATAACTGGTTACATGACATGTAAGTGAAGATCATCTTTTAAGACTATGCACATAAGATATTCTTATTAATGTCAGAAAGCGTAGTATACATTTAGTTTAATTTGAAACTTTTTTATATAAATAAACTGCTTTTTATATGTTATTTATATATTTATTTTTAAATTAAAAAACTATGTAATTTGTAAATCAGGTGATTAGTAATTAGTGGTTAATTGTGTGATCAATTAACACTTAGATAATTGGTCTTAAATTTCTCAACGTGTAAAATTTTCCATGAAACTTTCCTCCAATTTATATACGTGTACAATTAATTATAAAAACTTTACTTAAAATAACCTTTTTATATTTTATATAGAAAGCCTACTGTATGGGTTATATAATAAATTAAAATAAAGTGGGTAGGTATATAATATATGTAATAATTATAGATAAGGTGAAGTAAGAAGAAAATAAAAGTTTATCAGTTTCATATTTATAAATTACTGTTATTAAATGCATCCAAAATAGTCCACTTAAAAACCATTTATTTTCAGTGATAAACAAATAAATCTATTATCTACTGAAATTTTACTAAATGTGTGCATATGTGTGTATCTTAAATATTACCTTGATAATGTTATAATTACTTTTTACAATTTTCAGGCCTAATCCTTTTTGTTTTCTTAAAACACTGATTAGCAAAACATGCCTATCAAACTGATATTTTAAAAACTTTTAACAATTTTAAGCCTTTAACTTCCCTCGCATGTAAGCCAAAATCAGTCACCTCAAGTCCCAGTTAACATCTTAGCATTTATAACTCGTCCCTTTTTTAATCAAAATAAATTAGTTGAATGTTATTTTGTGCTCACTCAATGAACGATTCAGCATTTCATTCCGATGTGGACAGCACTGTTATGTCAAAGTTAGTGGTTGCTTTTAATAAACTTTTTCTTGTGTCTTTGTGTTGCAAAATGGAGATGACCTATAGATTAGTATTTCGATTTGTTGTTTAGATTAAAAGATTAGATATGCCAACCCAATTAACACGTTGACGGACACTTGCGTCTATAGCCGTCAAAGCAATGTGGCATAACGGCAATAGTAGTCCAAAACGAAAGGGTCGTTTTTAGATACTAAGGCTATACCTGCTCAAATGTGCATTTACCGGCTTACAAGTATAAGCGCAGTGTCATGTTTTGGAAACAAATTTTTAGTTTGAATTTTGTTTTCCACCTGTTACACGACTTGCATCTTCAGTATGCACGCGCTTGTGAAAGGAGTAGTGCGATCGTGTTTTCTCTTGAATCTATA
>CM063506.1:30496964-30541964 GCA_032207245.1 Pardosa pseudoannulata
AAAAGTAGACCGTAGCACTCCAAACCAAAGCAAACCAAACCAAACCCATATAGGAGGAAAAAGTTTAGAAATTTAACGTGGATTAAAAATATCCAAAATGTTCCAATTCATGTGGCCTTTTTTTAAATTCATACATTTTATACTAAAAAATAATCTGCAAACTAGTTTAGAGTCACATTAAAATCACATTTTGTACTGTATATTAACTGCCATTCTAAAATAAATGCGAACTGCAAATTGGCTAATTCCTCTAAATCCGGAGCTACTGGAGTTTTGCTTTTGAATATTTAAAGAAAAAATTGCCCAGAAGAGAAAGAAGATGAAACAGCGTCCATTCTTCATATACGTAGAATCTTCGCCTTTCCACAAAATGGCATTCCCATACAGGAAGAAAAAAGTTTAGAAATTTAATGTGGACTAAAAATATCCAAAACGTTTAAATTCATGTGGCCTTTTTTTAAATGCATACATTTTGTACTAAAAAATTATATGCAAACTAGTTTAGAGTCACATTAAAATCACATTTTGTACTGTATATCAACTGCCATTATAAAATAAATGCGAACTGTAAAATGGCTAATTCCTCTAAATCCTAAGCTACTGCAGTTTTACTTTTGAATACTTAAAGGAAAAATTGCTCAGAAGGGAAAGAAGATGAAATTGCGTCCATTCTTCATATGTGTAGAATCTTCGCCTTTCCACAAAATGGCATTCCCATACAGGAGGAAAATGTTTAGAAATTTAATGTGGACTAAAAATATCCAAAATGTTCCAATTCATGTGGCCTTTTTTTAAATGCATACATTTTATTCTAATAACTAATATGCAAACTAGTTTAGAGTCACATTTTCTATTGTATATCAACTGCCATTCTAAAATAAATGCGAACTGTAAACTGTCTAATTCCTCAAAATCAGGAGCTACTGCAGTTTTGCTTTTGAATACTTAAAGGAAAAATTGCTCGGAAGGGAAAGAAGATGAAACAGCGTCCATTCTTTATATACGTAGAATCTTCGCCTTTCCACAAAATGGCATTCCCATACAGGAGGAAAATGTTTAGAAATTTAATGTGGACTAAAAATATCCAAAACGTTCCAATTCATGTGGACTTTTCTTAAATGCATACATTTTCAAAAAATAAAGCAAACTAGTTTAGAGTCACATTTCTATTGCATATCAACTGCCATTCAAAAAAATGCGAAAGTAAAAATTATGGAGACTGCAGTTTTAAATACTTAAAGGAAAATTGCTGGATGAAACAGTGTCCACTTATACGTAGAATCTTCGCCTTTCCACAAAATGGCATTCCCATACAGGAGGAAAATGTTTAGAAATTTAATGTGGACTAAAAATATCCAAAACGTTCCAATTCATGTGGCAGAATATGTTCAGCTCTGGAATCCTTCAGAAATTTAAAGTCCATTACTGACTCTCAGAAAACTTCTTTGCCATACATTATGGATTCATAGTAAAAATTTCGCCAGAATGAAAGTAAAAAGTCTTCCTCCCTTTCAAAACTGCAAACTGAGTTTCAGATGGAAAAACTCTCCACAGCAATCAAAGAAAACATTTAAAATAAGCGGACTATTGAAATTGAAAATTTGTAAATCTTCACTTTAGCTAAAGAAATAAAGCTCCACAGAAAAGGAGCAAAAACAAATGTCGGACTGATTCATCTCACTCTCACAGTAGACATGAACGGTCTCACTTTGAGTGACATTTATCCAGTCGCGAGGACGTTTTATCCATTTACCAAGTTACGCATGCAGACAGAAACGTTCGGATGTCACGGCAGAACCGGATTGAACCGGACGCAATTAGGTGTGACAGTCGCAGCTCGGGACCGGAATTGTTCTTCGTAAACGTAAAGTGATAGTATGAGAGAAGCAGGAATGAAGAGATTTACGAGAAAAAGGGGGCGAGATGCATCCTTTCTCGGTCTTTATCTCGATGCGCGACAAACTGAGGAGTTAGTGCTAAAACTAGAGGGCTGTTTCATGTTTGGATGATTGAAGAATTATGGAACAGTTTAAAGTAATCTCTTACCCCAGATGCAACTCTTTGAATTTTTCATGTAAAAGCTTTGGAGAGGTTCCTTTACACTTTGTAGATTAATTCCGCTTTACATAAAGTGCAAGGAATCAACTGATATGTCCCCTCTGGTTCTGATTCATCTCCCCTTTAGAATCCAAAAACATGATATGATTTCAGTAAAAGGATTTGAATGAAAATTTGTCTCCCTTTTGTGATTAGAAAATTTTTACACATTTCAGTAACATCAGAGACATTTGTCCCCTAAAAGTCATAGACACCGTAGATATTCCTTGACATTGTAATGATTATAAATATATTCTGAATGGAATTGTTAGACATTGAACAATCTTTTGATTTTATACAGGATATACAGATGTCCATCGTGAATTTCCAAGCACATGATGTTTTCCAGAATTTGAACTTGAAAAAAAACACCTTATCGTTACAGTTCATCTGTTTCCGTAGTTATTTTTTGATTTCTAAAAGATTCAAAATGCCCCATTAAATAGTTACATGTTTATATTAATATTTTTATAAAGAGTTATCGGTATGAAAAGAACTGAGCACCCTTGTAATGGTATACGATCTTATAACGCTATCAGCTCAATTCTAGAATGTACTGTAGATACCACTGACAGTCAAAATTTCTAACATAGTACTTTTCAAGGTGAAAATCTTTCATTAGACCATCCTATCAATGAATCTCTATAAAACTTTTTCAGCTATATTTAGAATGAGTTTATTCTAAATAATTAAAATAATGTCTAACTTTATAAAAGGTATTTGGTTTTGTTAGGAGACACAATAGATTTTGAAAGAAACACAAATTATGTCCACCAATAGATCAATAGAAATCCACTTACCAACAAAATAGCTTTTGAAATTTATAAATTAGAAACTAATTTTTATGCCAAATATAAGCTACTTACCATTTTTATTCCGTGAATCTAAATTATATGAATATAAGCATTAAACTTTGCTTTATAGCTAAACTCTTTTTTAAAATTTTAAATTCTTAACAGTTTAATATTCCATACATTTTAAAATGCCAGACATCTCCAAAATTTTAATTTACAAAATAATAAAGATATTTTACTTCGTTTTTATATAAAAATCTAGTTTATTTTATACGTATTTAAAAATTATTTAGTGGGTGTGTAAATGCTTCATTTCCCAATTAATGTATATAATTTAAAAAAAAACTACTATTGAAATGACAAATTTGAGACTTTTAACGATAGAGTATTATTACAGAAACAATACATTCTAAATGAAGCAGATTATCTTATTTCTGATGGACCGAAAAATAGCTCTTATAATAAAGATTTTAAATCTCGAATGTTAATGTATAAATTTATGCTATTTAAAAATAAAACACTACTACTTGAAACGACAAAAGCTGAAACGTTTAAAGTTAGAGTGTTATTAAAGAACGTATAAAAGTACATTCCAAATGGAGCAGAACATTTGACTTTCAGATGGATAAAAAGAAAGCTTTTATAATGAAGATTTTAAATATCGGAAGCTAATGTATTAATTTATGAATTTATTGCAACACAGGTACATACTAAAATCCAACATTTAAGCATGGGAAAGGAGTACGATTGTTAAAATTAAAATATTAATTTATGAATCTGAAACACAGGTACATACTAAAAGCCTGTATTTAAGCACGAGAAGGAAGTACTGTCGTTAAAAAGTAATATATTAATTTATGAACCTGCAACACAGGTACATACTAAAAGCCTGCATTTATGGGTAAAGATCTACAGTCTTTAAAAAGTAATATATTAATTTATGAATCTGCAACACACGTACATACCAAAATCCAGCAGTTAAGCACGGTAAAGAAGTACGGTCGTTAAAAAGTAATATACTAATTTATGAACCTGCAACACAGGTACGTACTAAATGCCAGCATTTAAGCACGGGAAAGAAGTATGGTCATTGAAAATTAATATATTAATTTATGCATCTGACATACTAAAAGCCAGCATTAAAGCACGAAAAAGAAGTACAATCTTTAAAAAGTAAGATATTAATGTATACATCTGAAACAGAGGTACATACTAAAAGCCAGCATTTAAGCACGTGAAAGAAGTACGGTTGTTAAAAAGTAACATATTAATTTATGAATTTGCAACAGGTACGTACAAAAAGCCTACATTTACACATGAAAAAGAAGTACAATCGTTAAAAAGTAATATATTTATTTATGAATTTGCAACACAGGTGCATACTCATACCAGCATTTAAGCACGGCAAAGAAGTAAGGTCCTCAAGAAGTAATGTATTAATTCATGAGTATGCAACACAGGTTGGTATTAAAATCAGGCATTTAGGCAAGGCAAAAGCATAGCGAAACAGCCACCTGTTTTTTAACTTATGGATATTTCCCCTTATCACCATAAAACAAGATACTCACTGATAGAAACTACAAAAGTGAACGACTCACTTTTGTCTTGTAGATTCACTCGTGAGCTTTTGAGCGGCCAATAGACGCTTGAAAGGATTGCTCTTATCGTGCAAGAGATATCCAGTTTTGCAGTATTTCCAATTTTTCGCTTCATTGCACCGAAGAAGAAGCCTCTTAAGCTTCAAAACAGCTGACTACTTTTTTTTTCCTTATTAGAATTGAAATGCTTAAAAGTATCTCCTTTTTTTTAAACATGGTTTCTACAATGAATAGGTCTGTAAATCCCAAAAGGAGTTGTTTCCGTATTACTCAAATTTTTGCATGAACCAGATACAGCTGTAAGGCTGGACAAAGCAAAATCCTGTCCAGGCGGCATTTCAGTTTGAATTTGTATAATACTTTAGTATTAGGATAAAACTAGTATAAAACTAGTATAAAACTAATTAGAAAATACAATTCTTTATAGCTAGGAAGTCTAGAACATGATTATTCTATATCAATTTTTACTAATTAAATTGCAAATGAAATCATTCGATTTTTTACTATAAATAAATCAGATAAGGCGTTCTCATTAAGATTTGATTTAATGAGCACCCACTGCAATTATATTCAGTTTTCGTAAAACATATTTGATTTAAAATATTCTCTAAAAATTTAATTATTAAACACTATAAAAAATGGGAAGTAATGTTGACCAACAGAGATGCAAGAGAAAAAAAAAGGGTTTGATATGGATGATGCAAGAAAATCAGTTTTTGCCTAACTAGGCAAAGAAGAGAAGTCCTATATTTAATTGAACTTTTAACACTAATTTCAAAATAGCAAGTAATTTAATTAAACACAACAATTTTGCACAACTTCTTTCTATAACTTTTAGACTTTTGCTTTCTTCGCCAGTAAATGCGGCAAGTAGGCAAAAGAATTTTTCCAAATTAATTTTGTATCATTCAACAATTTTATTTTTTTAATACTAAGGAGGAGGAGGGGGCAGATTTAAAGTTTTGTTCCGGAGTTCATGATTGTTAGAGACTGTCTTGCTGGAATGATTTCCCTTCGGAATCTTATTTAGATTCAAACTAAAATTCATGTTGGATAACAAATTTTTTAACTAAAATTCTTTTAAGACCTACTTGTAAAAAAAATTATGTAACTACTCTTCATATTGATCTCACTTCTCAATTTGTAAAATTATTGTTTATCAAATTCATTTAAAAAGAAGACATTACATCTATCAAATATTATAATTGTTTAATGATACGTTTCAATTTCTGGCATCGTACTGTACAAAAAAAAATCTCTTAATTTTTCACAACAGCCGAACGATGGCCGATTGGTTAGGATGCTGGCCTTCGGAACCGGAGTTCGTGGGTTCGAATCCCATAGTGGCATGGATGTTTGTTAGCCGTTCGGAATCGACTTTAAGCTGTAGGCCCCGGTCTCATTAGCCCTCGTGTTGCAAAAAGTAGACCGTAGCACTCCAAACCAAACCTTTATTAAAACTAAACTGCTTAAAAACCTTTGATTTATTAAATGTTGTTTTCCCAATAAATGTTTGTAACTCATACAGAAAATGCTGTTTCCATATTACTTAAGTTATTACACGAAAGATTCCTCATTAGAAATTTATTTACATGAACTTGAGTTCATGAGGGCAGAATTTTACATTTTAAGGCTTTTTAAGGCTTAAAATGTAAAATTTAAAGACTTTAATTTTAAGGCTTTTTATATCTACCTGTTAAAATAAAATTAAAAAAAGAGGATTAAGTAATTACTCTACACCTTCCACTTGTTTTTCAATTTTCAATAATATCTGGATATTAACTTTATTTGAAAAAATACATGTTGTCTTTTAAAAATTATCATTGGATAATGATACGTTCCATTTTTTTCCGTTTCTCTCTAAAGATGAAAGATCTTAAGCTTTAAAACAGTTGAATAATTTCTTTCCTTATTATGATTGATTCTATTGCTTTATTTCTAAATACTCCAATCCTAATTATTTTTATTTATTAAATATGATTTGTACAATGAATATTTGTATATCTTACTAAGCTTTTATATTACTGAAGAATTTATTGAAACCATTCCTCTTAAGAAACTTATTTAGATGCAAACTAAAGCTCATGCACTGCAACAAAAAGATTAAAGAACACCTATTCATTCTTTCTCAGTTTGTAAAAGAATTAGTTATAAACATCATTTAAAAGAAGGCATGTCTTCTTTTAGAGACTACCAATGGACAGTAACCTGTTCTTGTTTCTTAGTTCTCGCATAAAGGAAGAGCTTAAGCTTTAAAACAGCTGAATAATTTCCTTATTAGGAATAGACTATTTAGAAGTCTTTTATTTATTAAATATTGTTTGTACGATGAATATTTGAGTATCTTTTAAATATTTTATATTGCTCAAAATTTTACTGGAACGATTCCTCATGAGAATTCTATTTAGATGCAAATTAAAGATCATGTACAGTAACAAAATTTAATTTATAGTTATTTTATACCTTTATTTTTATGTAAATAATTGTATAAAGTCATTAGAAAGAAGGCGTGTTTTCTTTTAAATATTACCATTGAATGAGGACATTTTGTTCCAATTCTTCGCTTCATTGCACTGAGGAAAAAACATCTTAAATTTCCAAACAGCTTACTGCTTTTGTTGTTGATATTTATAATTATTTTTTTTTAAATATGGTTCTTATAATATTTGTACCTTAAATATTTTTTATACTCAAGTTTTTACTTCAGCGATTTACCGTCAGAAATTTATGTGAATGTAAATTAAAGTTACTCACAGTAACAAAAAGTTGATATCTATAATTACCATTTATTTTCGTGAATATTTTATACCTTTAAAATGCATTTGCTCAAGATTTTATTGAAATGATTTTTTTTTTAGATTTTAAAAAAATTATGTATAAAACATAATTATTTTAATTTAAGATTGACTACTATTGAGCTCATTGTATTAAAAATTTAAAACTTTCTTTTTTTATTTTTATATTGTCAAAATTTAAATATTTGAAAAATTCATTTACAAACATGTACAGCCTAATAAAGACGTTTTACATATTTGTTTGGATCAATCCAGTTTTAGTAAAAAGATTTTTAATAACTTAAAAAAAATCATAGACATATTCTGTCAATAGATAAAAAAATAAGTTTTAATTTTAAGTCTAAAAGAAATTCAAGAAATTTAAAACGCAATAATTTGCTTTCTTTTAGACTTTTGACTTTTGAAGTCTTTTTTAGTAGAATAGGATTTGTTCAAATTAATTTTTGTATCTTTTAAATTTTTAATATCAAAAATTTAAGTTTTGGATTTCAGATACTGGAATGATTTCCCTTCGGAATCTTATTTAGATGGAAACTAAAATTCATGTAGAAGAACAATTTTTTTAAACTAAAATTCCTTGAAAACCTACTTGTAATAATAAAACTAAACAAAAATGAAGTAACTACTCTTCTCTATGTCGGATCAAATTGCCTTTCCTAATTTGTTACTCTCAATTTTAAGAAGAAAGTAAAGTAAAGTACAGAGAATTTATTTTATTAATTTTTACATTTTGAGTGTCCTTTACTTCCATTGTAAATATGATTTTTCCAGAAGTGTATATTTTCAAAACTATTATATTGCTCTAATTTCTTTAATGCAAACTAAAACTTATAAAGGAAGAACTTTAATTACAGCTGGTTTTCTTTCCTTTTAGAAATGGACTTTAAAAAAATTTAAAGAACAATATACTTCTAATTTTTACATAGGTTGAAAATATTGCTTATGACCATTTAAAGAATATTTTTCTTAAATATTAAAGTTCATCATAATTACAAATTTTTAATATTAAAGATCAAATTTTAACTGTACAGCTAAAATAAGATTAAAGAATTACTCTGTAACCTTTCTTTACTTCTACATTAAAATCGTTATAAACGTCATATAAATAAAGACATGTTTTCTTTCGATTATTATCATTGGTTAATTGGTAATGTCACAAAAATGAGAAAAATCTTCCATCAATACACCTAAAAAGTTTGTAATAGTTTTGTAGAATTTTTTGAATTACTTTAAATAAAACTTTTTATTGTGAGAATACTCTTAAAAACAATTTTTTAGGAGTTAAGAATTATTTATGAAATGTTCCAAATTAATTACTTTATGATTGTTAATTTAAAAGATAATAGTGATAAACAAATTTGTTTCATGATTAGATTAGTAAAATTAAAATATACTTTATATAAATAATGTAGTAAACTAAAATTTTAGAATATAAATTTTAAATTAAAATGTAAAAAATAAATAATTCCGTGTTTGTTTTTAATTAATTGGTTTATTAACACGAATCTCATTTTTGGTTTATAACAAACCCATTACAAAATCTGTTACCCAAAATTAAACTAAAATATAATTTCTCAAAATAATGAACTGAATTCGCTAAATAATAAGCATTTAAAAGATCAACAGTTGATCAATATTTTTCTCTGAGAAATAGAATACCCATATACGGATTATAGAGACGAAAGTATTTTAAGTATTTATTTATATAAAGCATAATTTGTATATCATTATATTCATATGTGTTAAAAGAGAAAATTATTTCATGTTAGTATTATTTGTAAAATTAAAATTTATTGCAATTTAGTAATGAAAGTAGGAGAGTGTAAAGAAAGTAAATTAAATTTTAAAAGAATCAGTTAATTGGTAATACCAATGATGATAAAAATCATGTGATGCTCTCAATTTTGTAATCTAACAGGGGTGGGGTATTAATATGAATCTCATTTTTTAGTTTTTAACAAACCGGTTACAAAATCTCTTACCCAAAACTAAACTAAAGTATAATTTTTCTCAAAATAATGAACCGAATTCGCTAAATAATGAGCATTTAAACATAACAGTTTGATCATATATTATTTTCTCTAAGAAAGGAATAAAATATTTCATGTTGTATAGTGTATTTTAAGTATTTATTTATATAAACGTATAATTTGTATATTATATGTTCATATGTATTAAAAAGGGAAATTATTTCATGTTGTTAGTGTTTGTAAAATTAAAATTTATTGCAACTGAGTGATGAATGTGGGAAACTGTAAACAAAGTAAATTAAATCTCCTATATAATAATAGCCTAAGTTAATATAATTACCAATCTATATAATAATAGCTACCTATATAATAACCCTATATAATAATAGCCTACCTGAAAATTTTATCACATGAATTAACAAAAAATTCTATCTACTTCCAGGGTGTATTGGAAATGATAGTTTCATTTATTTACTTCCATTAATTACTGTGGCAAAAAATTGGGAAGAACTTAAGATTAATTTAGACGTAGCTAAAAAACTTTGAATTATCTTACTAAATGAATTCAACGTGATTCTAAGCTGCATTCATAGTTTAGAGACACTTTAGACGAGTATGAAGATAAACAAATTATTGAGCATGTACCAGATAATTCTCAGCCAAAATAGAAACTCTATTTTTTGTACCTGCCTTGTAGGGTACTTTACAATTCTAGAAAATTAAAATTTTTACTGATCCCGTCATATGACGCTAAATGCTAGTTTCAAAGGGATCAGTTAATTGGCAATATCACTGAGGATAAAAATCATGTGATACTCTCAATTTTGTAACCTAACAGGAGTGGGGTATTAACATGAATCTCATTTTTGGTTTTTAACAAACCGATTACAATATATGTTACCCAAAACTAAACTAAAATATAATTTCTCAAAATAATGAACTGAATTCGCTAAATAATGAGCATTTAAAACATCAACAGTTGATCAATATTTTTCTCTGAGAAATACAATACCCATACACGGATTATAGCGACAAAAGTATTTTAAGTATTTATTTAGCTTGTACCAGCTAATTCTCATCCAAAAAAAATCATTTTTTACCTGCCTTATAGGGTACTTTCCAATTCTAGAAAATTAAAATTTTTACTGATCCCGTCATATGACGCTAAATGTAGGAGAGTGTAAAGAAAGTAAATTAAATTTTAAAAGAATCAGTTAATTGGTAGTATCAATGAAGATAAATATCATATGATACTCTCAATTTTGTAACCTAACAGGAGTGGGGTATTAACATGAATCTCATTTTTGGTTTTTAACAAACCGATTACAAAATCTGTTACCCAAAACTAAACTAAAATATAATTTCTCAAAATAATGAACGGAATTCGCTAAATAATGAGAATTTAAAACATGAACAGTTGATTAATATTTTTCTCTGAGAAATACAACAGCCATACACGGATTATAGCGACAAAAGTATTTTAAGTATTTATTTAGCTTGTACCAGCTAATTCTCAGCCCCCCCCAAAAAAAACATTTTTTACCTACCTTATAGGGTACTTTACAATTCTAGAAAATTAAAATTTTTACTGATCCCGTCATATGACGCTAAATGATAGTTTTAAAAGAATCAGTTAATTGGTAGTATCATTTATGATAAAAATCATGTGATACTCTCAATTGTGTAACCTAACAGGAGTGGGGTATTCCAAAAAAAGGAAAAGGAATGAATCTTCCTTTTATCCCACTTTATTTAAAACCTAATGCATTATATAATTTGATTCTCGTTTCACAGCCCCAGCACTTTATGCATTTTCAAGATATCGGCATCTCAACTCCACTGTCAGTGCCAACGCAGGCGCGGGGAGAGATTAATTTCCTGCTGGAAACATGACTTTTTCCCGATATCGAAGACTTTCAATATTGGTCCATGGCGTGCCAAACATTGGTTTGTCAGGAGCTGCCTGGAGGCTTGGTAATTGCATTTTGCTCTGCTCCCTCACTCGCTTGATTCCAATTTTACATCAAAATATAGCAAAAAAAAAAAAAAATGCACCGGGGAAAAAATATCGCTATTACCTACCTCACCGTAACGGTGTCTAAGATAAATTAGCTCGCAACACCATCTATCTCTCAACTCTCCTCTATACCTTCTCATCGTGGTACTGTCTACTTCATCAGAAGAATTTTCTTCGATCCACTGTAACTTTTCGTCGGAGACAAAGATGAGAGGAAGAGAAAAAAAATATATAAAGCAAGAAAAGCTAATGGTATATAATTTGTAACGTTAAAAGAAGGTGGCGAAAAAAAATTCAATTTGCGGCCCTCAGTAAATGACTTTTTTCCCTTTTTTCCCTATGTATCGGTCGTGATTTTTACGATATAAGACACGCCATTTAGCTGAGGTATATAGATATAGGGCTCCTTTTTTTAATGTCTGTGTGCGTTTTTGAGGGCGTCTAATATTGGATTTGGATTAGGAAGGTTCGATTTGTGGTGGGAATTGGACCGGTGTGCAAAAGCCATTAATGGCCCGATGTCATCAGGGGGAGAAGGTGATCATATTTTAAAAATTTCCATTAAGGAAAAATTTGACGGAAAGTACATAGCGATGTATTTGTTTTCGATACTTTGAGATGAGTAAAAGGGGAGGGGGGATGTAATTTGCTAGTACTGGTAATGAATTATTTGCAGTTGATGTTTATTTTGGAAGAATAAGAAATGGAGATGTAAACCGAAGGTTTATTACTAATGATTTAAGAAATGGAAGATGAGTTGGAAAAAGAGGTGTTTTCAAAGAGGAATTGAATATTTATTTACATGATGTGAGAAAAACATTTGAAATACTGCCTGTTGAATTTCTACATGTGTTTAGCATTGAGTTTCAAAAGGGAAAACCATTCATTTAAATATTTGATTTGAATGAATGATTGTAATTTGCAGGTACTGGTAATGAATTATAATTTTCTGGTACTGGTAATGAATTATTTGCAGTTGATGTTTATTTTGGAAGAATAAGAAATAGAGATGTAAACCAAAGGCTTATTACTAATGATTTAAGACATGGAAGATGAGTTTGGAAAAAGAGGTGTTTTCAAAGAGGAATTAAATATTTATTTACATGATGTGAGAAAAAAAAACATTTGAATTACTGCCTGTTGAATTTCTACATGAATTTAGCATTGAGTTTCAAAAGGGAAAATCATTCATTTAAATATTTGATTTCAATGAATGATTGTAATTTGCAGGTACTGGTAATGAATTATTTGCAGTTAATGTTTATTTTGGAACAGTAAGAAATGGAGATGTAAACCGAAGATTTATTACTAATGATTTAATAAATGGAAGATGAGTTTGGAAAAAGGGGTGTTTTCAAAGAGGAATTGGATATTTATTTACATGATGTGAGAAAAGCCTTTGAAATACTGCCTGTTGAATTTCTAGATGTGTTTAGCGTTGAGTTTCTAAAGGGAAAACCATTCATTCAAAGGTTTAAACTGTGCCAATAGAAATCTTAATTATTTCGTTGGGATATAAATTTAATCCACTTATGTGTATTTTCCTACCTTTAAATAAAACTACTGTTGTCATCGATATATCGTACCTGTTTTTCTTTACTTCATAAATGTGTATTAGTTTGATGAATTTATATTAGTGAAAAATGATAATTACAAACAGAAATCACCACAAAAATACTGAAAATTAAATCAATTACTTTAATAAATCAAAATTATTTCGTCTGAAAAATTTTTTTTTAACAAACTATTAAATAAATATTTATTGATTCATTTTTAACACTTTCTCTTCCAGTGTATTACAAATCAATTGCATCATTTATTCCTTTGATTTCACTAAAATTCTTATTATTTTATTGAATTGTTTGTTAAACTCCTAGTAATTTATCGATATATTTAATGAAACTCTTAGTGTTTTACTATTTAAGATACCATATACGTATACTTTTGAAATTATTTAGGGAAACATGAGTTTATAATAAATCGCACACATAAATTTTACACAGATTATGCAAACTTAATACCTAATTTTTCTCCCGAACTTCGATTGAAAAAAATGTTAAATGGAAACAACATATTAGTTTATCTCTTCAATTGAAACTGTCTTATTATTTAATGCGATGCATTTATAAAGTTAATATTAATTCTAAGAACATACTGTTTCCGTAATATACCACACCAAATAAACGTAGTTTCTTTATATATTAAATATCAGAGTAATTAGCATAGTAAATGAGCATTACAAACTAAAATCATTGCTTTCTGTAAAGGAATGATATTTTATCAAATTATTTGCTCCTAAATAGTAAATGATCTTTATTATAAGTGCATGAAAGGTTTGTGAAGTTTCCAAAATCCATTAGTATGATATTTCTCCTAATATTTATTCATTTATGTTTTTAGTTGATATTTTTTTAAAAAAAAGGTTGTATAAATACTACTTTTCTAATATTAAACTAATTGAAAATAGACTTGAAAAAAATCCTCACTGAAATATAAGGCAGGAACAGTTTAAAGTATCTAGAGAATTGAATAGGTAAATTAATGCATTGATTCACTACTAAAATCTATTAAAAATAGTAATATGTACTATTTTACTTCCTTTGTGTTTTTTTCAGATTATAAAGAAGCTTCCAATTATTCTTTATATGAGAGAAAGTGTTCTTATTTAAAAGAAATTGCACTCAATGGATTTTTTATATATATAGATAGATGTTCATTTATTTGGATACAATAGTATCAGAGAATCTTTTTTAAAATCCTTATATTTGTAAACATTTAATACATAAAAAAATCATTTTGTGTATTTATTTTTCCACATTTAGGAAGTAGGTCTCTAAGTATGTTAGCAAAATACTAACTAAAAAACTCTAAACGAATCAACCAACTGATTTCGAAGACACCGATGTAGAAACTTGTTAATAAACATTATTTTATGATTTTCAAAATATGTTTCACATCATTTCTCATATAAGAAAACTTTGGAAGATTCTAAAACTCTAATGAATGCTTGAAACTTTGAATTTTTCAGATGTGCCCAGGGTACAAAAGTAGTTTCGTGCATTAAAACGTAGTATAAGGTATTTTATCTGAAAACTGAACTATATTTAGTTTTAATTTAATTCAATACTCAATTTTCAGTTTCAGAGGTAATGAATGTGTTTGAAACTCTTTAAATATTATACTCATGAAATACGAAGGACTGTTGATAAATAAAGGTGTTTTAAATACTGTTTTATTACTATCAAAATATGTTTCTCAGTATTTGTCACATAACTAAACTTAGAAACATCATAAAACACTAATGAATCCTCGAAACTAGTCAATGTCTCAGATGTGCCTGGGGCACATGCTTGAAAATGTTTCAAATTTGTTTTGGCTGAGAACTTTACAATATTTACATTTAATTAAGTTCAAATACTTAAATCTTATCTATATGGGTACAGCATGTGTTTTTAATGAACTCTGTTAAACACTAGAGATATGAAATAGCTGACGATGAAGTCGTGTAATAATAAACATAACAGTCTTCTGTAACTTTCAAGGATTAATTCTGAGCATTTATTCTTTAAAGCAAATCTCCGAAAACTCGAGTTCTTATAAATTCCAGAGTTAATCAATATCCCGGATGTGCTTGGGTAAAATACCTTGAGTTTCTCGTAACTACAGACCGAGTATAATTTCACCTATCAAAAATAATGTATAAATTAAGCTGAATTAAAATTTTACAACATTTACGTGAAACCCGATTCCAATACTAAAATTAACTTTAGAAGTAAAACATTTTCTCATTGTTTTCTCAAAATTAAGTCTTGACATATGGGAACCTGATGATGATGTAACACATTTGAAAACATGCAGACATATCATCGTTTTATAACTTTCAAATTATATTTCCTAGCATTTGCCAAATAAAACAAACCTCGAGAACATCAAACCACCCTCATTAATCCGTCAAATTAATCAATAGCCCAAATGTGCAGAAACCAAGTACATAAACTCAAGTTTACGATAAATATAGACCGAACATAATTATACAAAAATCATTGTGTAAATTTTGCACCCTTAAAATTTTACAACATTTGCATGAAACCCAATTCCAATACTAAATTTTAACTTTAGAAGCATAACATGTTTTCATTGAATTCTCAAAATTAAGTCTTGACATATTAGGAACCTGATGATGATGTAACGTATTTGAAAACATGTCGACATACAGTTGTTTTGTAACTTTCGAAGTATATTTCTTTGCGTTTGTCAAATAATACAAACCTCGGGAACCTCAAAAAACACTCATTAATTAGTCAAATTAATCAATACCCCAGATGTGTAGAAACCAAGTATAAAAATTCAAGTGTCATGTAAATATAGAACGTACGTAATTATACAAAAATTAATGTATAAATTTTGCTTCCTTAAAATTTTACATTTACATGAAAATCAATTCCAATACTTAATTTTAATTTTAGAAGAAAAATATGTTCTCATTGAGTTCTCAAAATTAAGCCTTGACATATGAGGAACCTGATGATGATGTAACTTTTTTAAAAACATGTTGACATATCTTTTTTATAACTTTCAAACTATATTTCCTAGCCTTTGCGTAAGTAAAACAAACCTCGGGAACCTAAAAAAACACTCATGAATCCATCAAATTAATCAATAGCCCTGATGTGTAGAAACCAAGTACAAAAATCCAAGAGTCCCGTAAATATAGACCGAACATAATTATACAAAAATTATTGTGTACATTTTGATGACTTAAAATTTTACAACATTTACATGAAAATCAATTCCAATAATTAATTTTAACCTTAAAAGAAAATATTTTCTCATTGAATTCTCAAAATTAAGTCTTGACACATGAGGAACCTGATGATGATGTAACGTATTTGAAAACATATCGACATACCGTTGTTTTGTAACTTTCGAAGTATATTTCCATGAGTTTGTCAAAATAAAACAAACCTCGGTAACCTCAAAAAACACTCATGAATCCGTTAAATTAACCAATATCCCAGATGTGCAAAAATGATATACAAAACCTAAGTGTCCCGTAAATATAGACCGAACATAATTATACAAAGATTATTGTGTAAATTTTGCTGCCTTAAAATTTTACAACATTTACGTGAAACCCAATCCCAATACTAAATTTTAACTGTAGAAGAAAAACATGTTCTTATTGAATTCTGAAAATTAAGTCTTGACATATGAGGAACCTGATGAAGCTGTAGCGTATTTGAAAACATATCGACATACCATTGTTTTGTAACTTTTAAAGTATAATTCCCAGCATTCTTCAAATAAAATAAGCCACGGGAGCCTCAAAAAACCTTCATTAATCCGTCAAATTAATCAATACCCCAGATGTGCAGAATCCAAGTACAAAAACCCAAGTGTCCCTTAAATATAGACCAAACATAATTATATAAAGAATATCGTATACATTTTGCAGCGTAAAAATTTTACAACATTTATATGAAACTCAATTCCAATACTTAATTTTAACTTTTCAAAGCAAAACATTTTCTATTTCATTTCTCAAAATTAAATTTGACGTATGAGGAACTTGATGATAATGCAACATATTTGAAAACATGTCGACATATCATTGTTTTATAACTTTTAAAGTATAATTCCCAGCATTAACTGGTAGAAGGAAAAAACATGTTTCATATTAAATAAAATAAGCCACTGGGAAGCCTCAAAAAAACCATCATTAAATCCGTCAAATTAATCAATACCCCAGATGTGCAGAATCCAAGTACAAAAACCCAAGTGTCCCTTAAATATAGACCAAACATAATTATATAAAGAATATCGTATACATTTTGCAGCGTAAAAATTTTACAACATTTATATGAAACTCAATTCCAATACTTAATTTTAACTTTTCAAAGCAAAACATTTTCTATTTCATTTCTCAAAATTAAATTTGACGTATGAGGAACTTGATGATAATGCAACATATTTGAAAACATGTCGACATATCATTGTTTTATAACTTTTAAAGTATAATTCCCAGCATTCTTCAAATAAAATAAGCCACGGGAGCCTCAAAAAACCTTCATTAATCCGTCAAATTAATCAATAGCCCAGATGTGCAGAAACCAAATACAAAAACCCAAGTGTAGACCAACATAAATATAGAATGAACATAATTATACAAAAAATACTGTGTAAATTTTGCGTCCTTAAAATATTTCAACATTTACATGAAACCCAATTTCAAAAATAAATTTCAACTTTAGATGCAAAACATATTCTCATTGAGTCCTCAAAATTAAGTCTTGACATTTGAGGAACCTGATGATACTGTAGCGTATTTGAAAACATATCTACATATCACTCTTTTATAACTTTCAAAACATATTTCCTAGATTTTATCAAATAAATTAAATCTCGGGAACCTCAAAAAATACTCATGAATCTATCAAATTAATCAAAAGCCTAGATGTGCAGAAACCAAGTACAAAAACCCAAGTGTCCCGTAAATATAGATCGAACATGATTATATAAAAATTAATGTATAAATTTTGCTGTCATAAAGTTTTATCACATTTACTTCAAACCCAATTCCAATACTTAATTTCAACTTTAGGAGCAAAATATGTTCTCATTGAATTCTCAAAATGAAGTATTGACATATAAGGAACCTGATGTTACTGTAGCATATTTGAAAACATATCGACATACTGTTGTTTTGCAACTTTAAAAGTATATTTCCCCGCGTTTGTCAAATAAAAAAGCCTTCGGAAACCTGAAAAAACATTCTTTAATCCTTCAAATTCATCAATAGCTCAGATGTGCAGAAACCAAGTATAAAAACTCAAGTGTTCCGTAAATATATGCCGAACATAATTATACAAAAATTATTGTGTAAATTTTTTTGCCTTAAAAGTTTAAAACATTTACATGAAACTCAATTTCAATAATTAATACTTAATTTTAACTTAAGACGCAAAACATTTTCTCATTGATTTTTCAAAATTAGGTCTTGACATATGAGGAACCTGATGATGATGTAGCGTATCTGAAAACATATCGACATATTGTTGTTTTTAACTTTCGAAGTATATTTCCTAGCGTTAATCCTATAAAACAAATCTTGGAAACCTCAAAAACACTCATGAATAAGTCAAATTAATAAATAGCCCAGATGTGCAGAAACCAAGTACAAAATTCTAGTCTTCCGTAAATATAGACCGAACATAATTAAACAAAAATTATTGTGTACATTTTGATGCCTTAATATTTTACAACATTTACATGAAACCCAATTCCAATACTAAATTTCAACTTTAGAAGCAAAATATGTTCTCATTGAGTTCTCAAAATTAAGTCTTGACATATGAGGAACCTGATGATGATGTAGCGTATTTGAAAAGATGTCGACATATTATTGTTTTATAACTTTCAAAGTATATTTCCTATCGTCTGCCAAATAAAACAAACCTCGGGAACCTCAAAAAACACTCATGAATCCGTCAAATTAATCAATAGCCCAGATGTGCCCAGGGCACAAACCTGAATGTCCTGTAACTACAGACAGAACATATTTCAAAGAGCCAAGCGTCATTCCCGACTGTCAAATACATAGTTCATAGAGTGTTTTAAAACTGGCCTGAAAAATGTTTGGCACAACAGCCAGCAGTCATGTATATTCTCTGGATATAAGCGAGAGAAATCTTACCGTTCCACTCCCCCCTTTCATTTCCGGTGAGCGGCCGGAAATAGAATGGGGGGCGGCTGTCACGTGGTTTTCTGTGGCTCTCTCCCTCACACTCTCGGACTCAGATCACTTCCTTTTCTTCCTCACCTAGCGGGACCAACTTCAATCAAACAGAAACGGACATTTGAAAACGATTTTTAGTACAGCCCGGGACCACACCGACTAAATGATGGCTAAGAAATGACAGTTTTTCGTTCTGTGGTTTTGCTTGCTCCGTTTGTTTATTTGCTGCTTGTTTATTTTTCAGCCCGATTTTTATGAATCGCAATCTATCATTTTCAGTTCTGGGATAGGGATGCGGAGCGTTTTATATATAAAGAGAAATCTGGAGATATCGACACATTTTTTTTTCTTTCTAAATTATTTTGGCAACAATTCAAAAGATATTATTCTCTTCCTTTCGTTAATAAGGAAAAAACATGAATCATTACTGATATTTTCTTTCGTTGCAGAGCGGAATTTCCCTTGATTTATATTTGCCTTTTACTTTATCTACTGCCTACTCTCCAGTAGTTGCTAATAAAAGTTATGAATTTAATTTTATGTCAGCAACATATTGGATGAAATTTATGTCAAACTTATAAATAAATATTTTAGGAAAAAGAAGAAAACTTTCCTTTTGTAATAAAACTTTTATTATATTCCTCTGTATGCATAAATGATTCTAAGACCAAAGTTAGAATATAATTGTCTTAAAAAGAGTTCATAGGTTTATAGTAAAACGGAGACATCTATATAACATATTTACTTTTGAAACAGTAAAAACATTTTAAACGTTTACTAAGGAATAAATATTTTTGAAATTGTATTTCTAATACTAATTTGAAAAATTTGTCATACTTTTTTTCTTTTAGTATTAATTTACGTAAACAAAAAATGTGTTTAAAATACACAACTTTGGTTTTCTTGTAAAAATTTTATGATATTTTACATCTAAAGTAGTTTTGAAATAAATAAAATTTCGGGAACTTAACACTAAAATCTAATCGTCTACATTAAAATGGATATTCTACTCTTTAATATATGGAGTATATGATGCCAGTATATGATGCAACTTAAAACCATTCGAGAATCAAATTTCCAATTGATTTATAAAAGAAAAGGTACATTAATTGTAAATACTTTAGCACCTCATTTTTATTCTGATATGAACCTAAACAGAAAATAATTCATTTAGTGAATCAATATTTTCACAGAGATGCTAATCTTTATATATAAAATTCTTCTGTCCAGTACTTGTATTAGAAGTCCTCCTAAACAGCTGACTGATTTTGATGAAATTTTGTTTATGTAATTAAGTTGATTGGAGAATGGTTTAGATTCACAATTTGATCAGATAGAAAATGTTTTTTTATTAAATACACAGACTTGCTCACTGATTGAAATTATTACAATGCCGCTTGAAACCCTTTAGTGCCAAATGTATCTTTAGCACAGTGGTCAGCACAATGGGTTTCGTTATGAGAAGCCCCAGGATCGAAACCCAATACAGGCGATATGGGTATTTTAATTATGTCTGTGATGACTGTAAGTGTGGTGGTGTCAAGTATTTTTAAAACATTTTTTCCTTGCTTTTCCATCAAAATCTTCCAATTTATAATTTATTTAAAAACACTTTACAAGTTTTGAATTTACATAGTTAAAACAGGACAACGTTTGTCGGGTCGTCTAGTTTTCTCTTTAAATACAGTTTTATATATAAATGAAAACTAATTCTAACTGCTTCTGTTTAGTTATATTTTCCATCTCCGTTCTTTAAACCTACAAGAAAAGCTTATGAAATTGTCGGAAATTGAGTGTATAAAACTATAAAAGATTACATTTTCTAGTAATCTATACGCAGTATAAAATTATAATTAATTTCAATCAATATGCTAAAAATGGGAAATAACATCTTGAATATGCCTGGACGTAATTATAACTATACTTAAAAAATATTCACACCTATGACAACAAACTATAAAAAATGTTACCTAAAAATCAAGCTATAATTTTTTTAAAAATACATTAAATTTCAGAGACATGGCTGTTGCAAAAAAGTTTAGATACGTGTTATTAGCAAAGTAGTCTAATATTTTTTCAGTGGCTTATTTTTAAATTTATATTTTTAAAATTGTATTTTTAAATAATTTTTAAATTCTCAAATGGAGTCTATAATATGCTATATGCTGAAATATGTAATATTTTGCTTATTATACGTACGTTTTAGTCCGCTTTATCATAGTTCAAATTATAATAAATTTTTTTTTACAATAACAATTGAAGAAATATTTATAAAAATTTATATTTGTTAATTTATAACCATTTTTATACGAGACAGTTTAAAATTAGGCTGTGTTCAGTTTATAATAAGTATCATAATGCAGATATCTTGATTATGACAAAATTTTGATGGTGTTCACTAAAAGACAGAAAAAAATAACAAAAATAATACAATAAAAATGTTAAAACTTAATTTAAGATTGCTTTCTTTGCTGTCGTTAATTATAATAAAGACTTAATTAAATTGATCTATATACACAACTCAAGTAAGAAAAGATTAAAACATTTTTTATAGTATTTCTGTAAAGAATCGCGTGATCTAACTTATTTAGCTTAAAAGTCATTGAATTCAGTGCAGTTTTACAGTTCACACGATCCCGTCCTTGTGGTGTGTTGAAGTAAATTTGCTATTCATCGACATCCAGGTACCTGAAAGTTCAGATTAAGATCGTTCAACTGCTGTCCTATTATTCACCAATTTGCTGCAACTTAGCAGCCTGTTATCTCCCGTTAAACCTCCAATCTTATCTGTCTCTATCCTATTGCTCTCCTATCAGCACATCGTTGGCTTCCCTTCGTCCTTTTGGAGTGGAAGTGTGCACAAAGGGCAAACGTATTTTAATTGAAGCAAACCCTTTTAGCTTCCCCGGGGCTTTTGTTATAGAGTGACATGTGCTGAGCTAATGCATATCCTCTCATATCTGATTGAGGTTGCTCTTACAACGCTTTTGGGGTGTAAAGGGTGGTAAAGGGGTGATGTATTAATGAAAATTTCGATCACTCGGTGACGATACTTAAAAGCAATTTAATTCCACAGCTCTGTACATATAGTAGAAACACGATATAGAAAAAATGATATATGGTGAACTCTCGGTTATAATGAACTTTTTATTTTTGGCTGGTTTCAACTGAACCCATTTTTAACTAATACTATTTTAAACGCCTAAAATAAACTCTTCAGAAAAGGAAAGTCCGTTTATAAAGAACTAAAATTTCTATTCCATATTTTTTCCAGCTTTTCAGTTTTCGTAACTAATGTTATGTATACAATTTTAACTGTAGACCTTGAAATAGCTGGAATTTGTAGGGTAACGGAAAAGACACATTGCAAAACTCAGCTTAATTCATTAAATATTTATCAAAATGTCAACAAAATTGGCTGAAATGGTCTAAACATTTTAGAGAATAATTTAGAACAAAAATGTGAAAATAAACTTTTTTTTCCACACTAGAGTTATTGAGTTGATATATGTTATGAAAATAAACTTAATTAAAAAGTACATTTTTTTCATATAAAGCTATGAAAAATAAGTACAATATAAACTATCACTTTTATATAACATATTAAATAATTTATTTAAATAATTAGTAATATATTACTAATTGTGTTTTCCAGTGATTGCTTTCAAAAGCCATTAAAAGTATAGTAATTTTAATGTTTCAGTAAAACTAGATATATTGAAATTCGGTTAGAATTAATATTTTATTGGGCTCACAATGGGAATTCACTATATAAGCAATAGTTAAAATTTGGCATAAAAGTTGGCGTCACTACTATAAAATACTCATATACGGATTAATGGAAAAAATTATTAAAATCGATATAACAGATAATTCAATTTTTATCTCTTTCAAGTAAAACTAAAAAATACAGAAAATTGAAAATCGGCAATCCAAATATACATTCATAAAAATTGGTATTGTGTGATAAAATTGAATAGCAAATAACAAATTATGTATATATATATATGCTATTATATATACATATATATGTATGTATATATATATATATATATATATATATATATATATATATATATATATATATATATATGTATATGTATATATATATATGTATATATATGCATATTTATATATATACATGTATATATATATATATATATATATATATATATATATATATATATATATATATATATATATATATATATATATATATATATATATATATATATACATACATACACACATACATATATATATATATATATATATATATATATATATATACATATATATATATATATATACATATATATATATACATATATATATATATATATATATATATATGATTTACAATTTATAATAAAAAGTGAGAATAATAAACCTTAAAATATTCACCGTATCATTCAGAAAATATTGGTTTAAGATGAACCCGGAGCAATTTTTACGCCTCCCACCCGGATAACGAAGTCATGTAACTCTTACGCTCCACAATGGTGGTCACCCTTTTCTACCAAACCCCCATCAAATTAAATACCTGCCACCCTCTCTTTGATACACTTTCTACCCTCTGATCCCAGTTTTTTGAAACCCCTTCTATTTTGAATAATGGGCAAGGGTTATCAGCAGGGAAAGTTGATCACTTTACAATATGTCTTTTGTGCTCTCTGAATTGCGGTTTTACGTGAAGTAATGCAATTTATGCCACGTTAAAAAGGTCGTGAAGGGGTTTCAATTCAGACCTTTTGTGGATGCATTATATTTCAAAACGTTTTAATCTTCCGCATGTTTTCAACGGTGAATTTTATACGTTTCGGGATGGCATATGCCTTGAGTACCGCTTTCTGGTCAAAGAGAAATATCAGCATTTTTTTTCTCTTTTAGATATGTCTCTGTCATATTTTTATTTTATTGTTACGTTTGAAAGAAATCGAAAAGGTTAAGTTAGTGTCTTTGGCATGTGGTACACATGAAAGTCACCTTTTTGAAATTATTTCGTTTTTTTTTCTTATAATTTATTTTTTAATAAATAATTTTTAAAATGTTTTAAATTTGTATTTGATTATAGGAGAATATTAGAATAAATTTAGATTGTTATGATTCGACTTATTGTTTATTGCAATACATCATTAGTGTTACGAAATAAAATACTTAATATTTTAAATTTTAGTGAAGGGTTGCAATTTATGCCACTTTAAAAAGATGGGGGAAGGATTTCAATTTAGATTTTTTGTGGATGTATTATATCCAAAAATGTTTTAATCTTTCACATGTTTTCAATAGTCTGTTTAATACAGTTTGAGATGGCGTAAATTTTAAACACCAATTTCCCATCAAACAGAAATATCAGCAATATCAGCTTTGGTTCTTCTTTTAAATATGTCTCTTTTTATTTTGTTTGAAAAGAAGAAGTGTGCTTAACATGTGATACAATAACAATTTACGATTTACAATTATTTTGCAAAACGTATATCTTTATTAATTTTGAAGTTATATTTTAAATGTTTTAAATTTTTATTTGATTATAGGAGAATGCCAGCACAAATTTAGGTCGTCATGATTTGACTTATTGATATATTCAATACATAATTAGTGTTCCGAAGTAAAATATTAATTATTTTAAATTTTAGTGAAGTGATGCAATTTATACCACTTTAAAAATGTCAGTTAAGGTTTCTATTTAGATCTTCCAGATTTTTTCAAAATTCTGTTTAATAACCTTTCAGATGGCATAAATTTCAAACACCAATTTCCCATCAAACAGAAATATCAGCAATATCAGCTTTGGTTCCTCTTTTAAATATGTTTCTTTTTATTTTGTTTGAAAAGAAGAAGTGTGTTTTACAATAACGATTTACGATTTACAATTATTTTGCAAAACCTATATCTTTATTAATTTTTTAAGTGATTTTTAAATTGTTTTAAATTTGTATTTGATTATAGGAGAATATCAGAGCAAATTTAGTTTCTTATGATTCGACTTATTGGTAAATTTAATACATCTCTAGTTCTCCGATATAAAATACTACTTATTTTAAATTTTAGTGAAGGGATGCAATTTATGCCACTTTAAAAAAGTTAAGGAAGAATTTAAATTTAGATTTTTTGTGGATGTATTATATTTAAAAATGTTTTAATCTTCCACACGTTTTCAATAGCCTGCTTAATACCCTTTGAGATGGCATGGATTTTAAACACCAATTTCCCATCAAACAGAAATATGAGCAGTATCAGCTTTGGTTCCTCTTTTAAATATGTTTCTTTATATTTTGTTTGAAAATAAGAAGTGTGTTTAACATATGATACAATAGCGATTTATGATTTACAATTATTTTGCAAAACGCATATCTTTATTAATTTTTTAAATGATTTTTTAAATTGTTTTAAATTTGTATATTATAGAAGAATATCAAAGCAAATTTAGGTTGTCATCTTTCGACTTATTGGTAAATTCAAAACATCATTAGTGTTACGAAGTAAAATACTAATTATTTTAAATTTTAATGAAATGATGCAATTTATACCAGTTTAAAAAGGTCAGGAAAGGGTTTGTACTTAGACTTTTTGTGGATATATTATATCCTAAATTGTTTTAATCTTCAGCATGTTTTCAATAGTCTGTTTAATACACTTTGAGATGGCATAAATTTTAAATACCAGTTTCTCATCAAAGAGAAATATCAGCAATATCAGTTTTTGTTCCTCTTTTAAATGTTTCTTTTTTATGTTTGAAAAGAAGAAATGTGTTTAACATGTGATACAATAACGATTTACGTTTTGCAATTATTTTGCAAAACGTATATCGTTATTAATTTTTAAGTGATTTTTTAAAAGTTTGAAATTTGTATTTGATTATAGAAGAATATCAAAACAAATTTAGGTTGTCATCCTTCGACTTATTGGTAAATTCAATACATCATTAGTGTTACGAAGTAAAATATTAATTATTTTAAATTTTAGTGAAGTGATGCAATTTATGCCACTTTAAAAAAGTCAGTGAAGGGTTTCTCTTTAGACTCCTTGTGGATGTATTATATTTCAAAATGTTTTAATCTTATGCATGTTTTCAATAGTCTGTTTAATACTCTTTGAGATGGAACAAATTTTAAATATCAATTTCTCATCAAAGAGAAATATTAGGAATATCAGTTGTTGTTCCTCTTTTAAATATGTTTCTTTTTATTATGTTTCAAAAGAAGAATCATGTTTAACATGTGATAAAGTAACAATTTATCATTTGAAATTATTTTGCAAACTGTATATCGTTATTAATTTTTAAGTAATTTTTAAAATGTTTTAAATTTGTATTTGATTATAGAAGAATATCAAAACAAATTCAGGTTGTCATCCTTCGACTTACTGGTAAATTCAGTACATCATTAGTGTTCCGAAGAAAAATATTAAATATTTTAAATTTTAGTGAAATGATGCAATTTATTCCACTATAAAAAGGTCATTGAAGTCTATCTATTTAGACTTCTTGTGGATGTATTATATTTCAAAATATTTTAATCTACCACATGCTTTGAATTGTCTTGTTGAGATGGTATAAATTATAAATACTAGTTTCTCATCAAATGATATCAGCAATATCAGCTTTTGTTCCTCTTTTAAATACCTTTCTTTTTATTATGTTTGAAAAGAAGAAGTTTGTTTAATATGTGCTACACATAATGATTTAATTTTTGCAATTATTTTGCAAAACGTATATTGTTTGCAAAAATAATTGCAAATTGCATAAATTTATAATTATTTTGCTTTTTCTTATAATTGACTTTATAACAAATTTTATTCACTTTCTTTAATAAGTTATTTTTTAAGAGCTTCAAATATGTATATCTTAACCCTTTAAAGGACACTAATATAAATTTCTTAGGATTTAATTAAATTAGTTTATAAATGTTACCTATGAACCTTATAAATGTAAAATACATAATAAAAATGTGCATTCATTCGGAGGAAGAAAAATTAGAGGGCTGGTTTAAATGCAAAACTATCCCTTTCTACTGTGAGAAAAAAATATTTTCTTTTAAGTTTTTATTAAGGTGAGAGTACAATGGATACGTATATTTAAAAGTTCATAATAAAAAAATAGCTAAACATTTTTTACTTGTTATTTGAATAAATATAGGTATTTGGGAACACAAGGAAGATAAATCGAATTTCTGAATTTTCTGGGTAAGGCAAAGAAATAAGTGTAGTGTTTTTATCTGCTGTAAGTTTAAAATGCCATAAACATAGGAAATTTTAAAAAAATCATTCATTTGTCTTTAAAAAGTAGAAAAAAGGAACTTTTAACAGGTGGATTCGCTGGGACGCACACCACCGTTAGTTAAAGAGTTAAGGCAGCTGTGGTATTTCAAAAGGTATTTTCTCCATCTTAAGTAACAAAAACAAAAGAAAATATCTCCCTGAAAAGTAGTGTTTATTATGTGTTTATTTAATAATTAAATATTATTTAAAATGTGTTAAAAATAAAAGCATATTAACATGATATAAGTATATATACACTCTCATATTCTTATATAAATCATATTCATTTATTTTAGAGCAAAAGATGGCTTTATAACGGAAAAGAGCATTTTTTCTTGCTTGCTAATGAAATTAAATTGCTTAGGAATAAATTTATTATATTAAAGAAACATAAAATTTTTCTCCTTTACTTTATTCAAATGTACAGAGGTTTACGTTACCAATATTCACGTGAACATTGTATAATGTCAAAAATGATTGAAGAGGCATATCAAACTGACGTCATTTTGGAATATGTTTTAGCTGAATGTGCGTTAGTTGATCTAACTTGTGAGTTTTCATATATTACAGATTATTGGAGTTTAAAGTAATCTCCTAAAAATGCAATGCATAAATGATTTTAGGAAAAAACTAATATTTTTGTAAAATTACAAAACTTTAAGGGAAGTAAGATAATTATTATCTGTTAAAGATTTTTCTACTATTTTTATGATATAATATTTAATTGTAAGTTGAATTAAAGAATTTAATATTTAAAGATAGGTATATTAACCTTTGCAGTAATAAGATGGGGAAATTTAAAAACCATTTCACATTTTATAGTTTATTCATTTAAAAAAATGCTCAAATTATTTGCTATGATTTTTTATAAAGTTCTCTTACTTAATTTTTTTCTGCTTAGTAAGTTCCATTGTATTTAATTGCTTTTTTATTTAAGAAATATTTCAATATAAAGGTAGATGTATTCTGCTCCTGAGATCAATGACTAACATTTTGTATTCTCAGGAGATAAAGTGATATGGAAGTTTATGTGTAAACGTTATAATTCATATGTTATTTTGTGTCTTAGTTGCTAAAAAGTTGCTAAAATGCTTTTAGGAAAAACCTAATGTGTTTTTAAATTTACAAAACTTTAATTGAAGCAAGATAATTATTATCTCTTGTAGATTTTTGTATTATGTTTAAGATATAATATTTGATCACACGGTCAATTAAAGAATTTAAGATTGAAAGATATGTATATTAACCCTTGGAGTACTAAGGTGGGGAAATTTGAAAATTGTTTCACATTTTATAGTTTATTCGTTTAAAAAATGCTAAAATTATTTCCTACAATTTTTTATAAAGGTATTTTATTTAATTAATTTTTTCTCTTTAGTATGTTCTGTAATGTTTAATTGCTTGTTTATTTATGAAAGATTTCAATATAAAGGAGTTAGACGTGTTCTGCTCCTCAGATCAACAACTAGCATTTTGCATTCTCAGAAGACCAAGAAATTAAGAAGTTTATGTGTAAACGCCATACTTCATATGTTATTTTGTGTCTTAATTGCTAAAATGATAAGAATCAGAAATAGATGTAGTTACAATTCATTACAACATTTACTCTTATAAAAATTAATGTTTTTTGCAATTTTGTTCTCTTTCATTATTTTTTTTTGTTTAATTTAAAAAGTTTTAGATTTTGGAAATTGCTTTTTGACTTTTTAATAAAATGTTTATTCTCAATGTTAGATTAATAATTTAACTTTTGATCGGTTTACATGCCTTAACATTGTAAATATCGACGGTGTAAGCATGACCCAAACTTAAGCATTTGAGTAGTATTTTTATCGTAGTATTGTGGAGTTTGAACACTGTAATAACTGCTATTTTCTTTCAATATATAAGTATTATTCTCAAAATAATTCTTTGTATTTTCATATTTTATTAGACGTTTGAATAATTTGTTTAAATTTAAGTACAATTTGGTCTGTAAAATTTATAAATTAAAAGAATTGGTTAGGTTTTGATTCATATAAATCCATTTTATGAAATGGGGAAAATTGAAGATGCATCAATACCACCATTATAGTATTTAAAACATAATAATTTAGTTGATAAACTTATCATTATTAAAATGATGTATTTTTAGGAGAATAATCTACTTTGAAACTCAAATTTAGGGAGATGTAAACTCTTTCTTCTAATTGCATTCTAATGCATACGAAATATTTACAATTTCCAACTGCTACTGTTCGTGATTTCTAACATAAATATACATCTTTTGTTTCCCCCTGACTTTGTTTGGTTTTTTTATAATTTAAACAATTATTAAAGTGTTATTTGAAGTTGAACTTATTGTGTTTTAAGCTCTGAAAATAACTTTATATAAGAATTTTAGTTGTAACATTTAAACAAAAACTAAATATATAATAATTTTGGTAAAAATAATTACTCAATGTATATATTATTTTCTCAAATTCTTGCTACATAATTTAAAGTAGTTGATTGGAATTTTAATGTTATATATTTTAATTTACAAATTAAATAGTTCAATCAGGTTTCTTAACAGAAATATGTTTCATATTAGTATTGTATAATTAAGCTGATTTTTCAAAAATTCTTCGCCTTCGTCCAAAATTTGTATTTTCACATTACTATATCTCAACTTACTTGAGAATTTCATTACAGTATATTGTGAGTATGAATTTATAACTGTAAAATTTATACACATTTTGATGCTATTGCAATATAATAATGTAGTACACAAACATTTTCTAAGGTGTTGATATTCGGTTTGATTTGGAGCGCTATGGTCTACTGTTTTGCACACGAGGGCTAATAAGACCAGGACCTACAGCTTAAAGCCGATTCCGAACGTCTACAAACATCCATGCCATTGTGAATAATCTACTTTGAAACTCAAATTTAGAGAGATGTAAACTTTTTCTTCTAATTGCATTCTCATGCATACGAAATATTTACAATTCCTAACTGCTACTGTTCATTATTTCTAACATAAATATACATCTGATTTTATTTAGTTTTTTATAATTTAAACATTTGTTATAGTCTTATTTGAAGTTTTAAGCTCTGAAAATAATTTTAGATAAGAATTTAAGTTGTATCATTTTAAAAACAAATGTGCAATAATTTTAGCAAAAATAATTACTCACTGCCTATATTTTTCTCAAATTCTTGCTGTATAATTTAGAGTAGTTAATTGGAATTTTAATTTGATATATTTTATTTTCTAAGTTAAATAGTTCAATCAAGATTGTTAACAGAAATATGTTTTATATTAGTATCCTATAATTAAGCTGATTTTTGAAAAATTTTTCGCCTTCGTCTAAATTTTTTATTTTGATATTACTTTATCTCAACTTACTTGAAAATTTCATTACAGTATATGGTGAGTATGAATTCATAACTGGAAAATATATTCACATTCTGATACTATTGCAATATAATAATGTAGTACAAAAACATTTTCTAATGTGTTGATATTTGGTATGATTTGGAGCTCTATGGTCTACTGTTTTGCACACGAGGGCTAATGAGACCAGGACCTACAGCTTAAAGCCAATTCCGAACGGCTACAAACATCCATGCGCGCAGCGGGATTCAAACCCGTGAACTCCGGTTCCGAAGGGCAGTGCTCTACCATTCGGCCATCGTTCGGTTGAAGATGTTGAGAAGAATCATGGTTTAATTTAAACATGCTATTTCTAAAAATTAGTATTTAGGTGCTGAAATGATGTTTTTGACTCATGAATTGATTTATGGAAGATAGAGAAATATAAAGAACAAATTTACAAACTACTCATTGAGTATCATTTACCTTTTGCGACACATGCCATGGTATGTAACGGTTATTTTGAGATTTTTCGATCATTTCTATATGAAAACCTTGAAAATATTGTGCAGAACATTAAACTTCTATACAGATTAAAAATTAGAAACATCTTTTTTGTTCACTAATAGTAGAACATTTCGTAGTAGAATCATAGTAGAATCATTTCATAGTAGGATCTTTTAAAATAATATATATTTATAAAAAAAAACATTATTTGAATTTCTACACAAATTTTGCTATTCTGTTCTGTGATCAGACTATTCTCTTTTTGGGATTTGAAATCAAGTTTGAAAAGAAAACCTATGCGAAGAGATTTATTTATTTGGCGAAACTCTTCTTTAAGGATTAGAAAGGGACTGCTGGTGTTCGAAAGTAGAAAAATATTTTCATAAAATACAATGTGCGGCAACTCTGACCTGATTTAACCTCTCTCTCCCAGTTATTTTTCCTTGTTCAAAAGCACACCCGAGCAATCACTTGCATGATACGATCATTCCTATACAGGCATTCTTTCCTTATGTATGTTATGCACCCTGCAACTACCCAATCAGCGGAGTACCTTGGTGCCTACGTTGTTCGATATGATCTGGAACGGCGGGTTGGAAATATGATTATGTAAAACCGGAGCTGTGTGCATATGAGAGAGAATACCATCTCATTTTCGTGTGCCAAAAACATCTGCAAAGAGTCTTTATGAAGAGCCTACCCAAATAATTCCCCTGCTCTGCAAACAACAGGCGGAGCGTCAGCCACTAGAAGGAAAGGAATTTTTGAGATCCTGTTAGTAATCCTATTGGCCCAGAATTCTCCCTTAAAAAATTCCTCGGATTGACTCATATGCCCCAGGTGTCCATTTTATGCAAGAATAACAAGAACACAGAATTTTCTGGCTTTTCTTCATTTCACATTCGGCTTTCCCCGAGTTCTTTGGGCTTAAATTTTACACCAGCCTGGACTCCAAATAATCTCGCAGAAGTCATATCTCTTCCCGGCATCGTTCTATTTCTTAGGAATCTCATTACCTCGCCGAGTGTGAGTGTGGTGTGCGTGCGTGTACATGTGTGTATTCAGGGGGTATTTTTTATTTATATTTTTTATTTTCGCATCGGTACAAAAATTTACGGTCCCCTTGTCGTTGTGTATGCAAAACAGGCGGGAAAAAGGCGTGAAGAATTTGAACCGCTGAGTCAACAAGAAGAGACGTTCGTGTGGGCGTGTTTTTCTCCCATGAAAATGATGATATTCAAGTTTTTTCGAAAAATTGAGTGTCAATACTAGGAAAGGTGGGACGTTGAGCAGAGAGATGTGAGAAATTATTAAGAAGAGGAGAAATGGGAATATGTATGTTGAGCGCATGGTCTAAATTTTGCATTCTCCACGTCAACACGAGCTTTCAAGAAAGTTTCTGTGGGAGAAATTTCGGACTGGGGGATTTTTCATAACATTACGTCCTGTGTGTGTTCTACGATGGAAGGAGAAATAAAGTTTAGAGATGAGTTCTCCGGTCTCATGTTGTTCTCTTGTTATCTTTTATGAAATCAACTAGATCGGTTCCTCCGCCAAGTAATACTTTTTTCACATTGTAAACATATAGAACTGAGAAAGACTTGGCCATTATATATGACAAATAAAAGGGTAACACATTTATGTAGGTAATTATGTAGTCAAAACTTTATAATATGAATAAAGACATAATTTATTTACTAGAAAATGAAAAGTAAACTTTAGTGATACAGTTCTCTGGGCTCGTGTTGTTCTGTTGTTATCTTTGAGGAAATTAAATAGATCGACGCCTTCTCCAATTAATTTGTTTTTCACAGTATAGGTAATTCTGTAGTCAAAACTTTATTATAATGATAAAGACTTAATTTTACTACACAAATTTAAAAGACTAACATTTACTAGACTATGAAAAGTAAACTTTAGAGATAGAGTTCTCCTGTCTCATGTTGTTCTCTTGTTATCTTTTATGAAATCAACTAGATCGGTTCCTCTGCCACATAATACGCTCTTCACAGTATAAACAAATAAAACTGAGAAAACCTTGGTCATAATACATGACAAATAATATGGTAACCCATTTATGTAGGTAATTTTGTAGTCCAAACTTTATAATATGAATAAAGATTTAATTTTACTACACAATTTTATTAGACAAACGTTTACTAGACAATGAAAAGTAAACTTTAGAGATGGAGTTCTCTGGGCTCATGTTGTACTGTTGTTATCTTTTATGAAATCAACTAGAACGGTTTCTTCGCCATGTAATACGTTTTTCACAGTGTAAACAAATAAACCTGAAAAAGACTTGGCAGTTATATATGGCAAATAAAAGGGTAACCCATTTATGTAGGCAATTCTGTAGTCAAAACTGCATAATATGAATAAAGACATAATTTATTTACTAGAAAATAAAAAGTAAAATTTAGAGATAGAGTTCTCTAGTCCCGTGTTGTTCTGCTGTTATCTTTGAGGAAATTAACTAGATCGACTCCTTCTCCAAGTAATTTGTTTTCCACAGTATAAACAAATAAAACCGAGAAAGACTTGGCCATTATATATGACAAATAAAAGGGTAACCCATTTATGTAGGTAATTCTGCAGTCAAAACTTTAGATTATGAATAAAGACCTAATTTATTTACTAGAAAATAAAAAAATAAACTTCAGAGACAGAGTTATCTGGGATCATTTTATACTTTTGTTATCTTTTATGAAATCAACCAGATCGGTTCCTTCGCCAAGTAATACGTTTTTCCCAGTGTAAACAAATAAAACTGAGAAAGACTTGGCTAGTATATATGACAAATAATACCGTAACCCATTTATGTAGATAATTCTGCAGTCAAAACTTTAGATTATGAATAAAGACATAATTTATTTACTAGAAAATGAAAAGTAAACTTTAGAGAAAGAGTTCTATGGGCTCATGTTGTTCTATTGTTATATTTTATGAAATCAACTTGATCGGTTCCTTTGCCAAGTAAAACGTTTTTCACAGAGTCGGTTTTTTTACTGAGAAAGACTTGGACAGTATATATGACAAATAATAGAGTAACCCATTTATGTAGGTAATTCTGTAGTCAAAACTTTATAATATGAATAAAGACGTAATTTATTTACTAGAAAATGAAAAGTAAACTTTAAAGATGGAGTTCTCCGATCTCATATTCTTCTGTTGTTATCTTTAATGAAATCAAATAGATCGTTTCCTTCTCCAAGTAATACGTTTTTCACAGTGTAAACAAATAAAACTGAGAAAGACTTGGCCATTATATATGACAAATAAGAGGGTAACACATTTATGTAGGTAATTCTGTAGTCAAAACTTCATACAATGAATAAATACCTAATTTATTTACTAGACAAAGAAAAGTAAACTTTAGAGATAGAGTTCTCTGGGCTCATGTTGTACTGTTGTTATCTTTTATGAAATCAACTAGATCAGTTCTTTCGCCAAGTAATACGTTTTCACAGTGAAAAGAAATAAAACTGAGAATGACTTGGCCAGTATCTATGACAAATAATAGGATAACCCATTTATGTAGGTAATTCTGTAGTCAAAACTTCATTATATGAAAAAAAGATCTAATTTTTTTACTAGGCAATAAAAAGTAAACTTTAGAGATAGAGTTATCTGGGCTCATGTTGTACTGTTATCTTTGAGGAAATTAACTACATCGGCTCCTCCTCCAAGTAATTTGTTTTACACATCATAAACAAATAAAATGGAGAAATACAAGGCCTGCATATATCAACGATAACAGAAAAACTCATTTAATTAGATAATTGGGCAGACATAAATATATAATATGAATGACGACCTAATTTCGTTACTGGGGAAAGAGAAAGAAAGTTTAGAGATGGAGTTGCCAGGCCTCATGCTGTATTGTTATCTTTAATGAAGTTAAAATAATACCTTCCACCGAGTAACTCATATTTCAATGTAAGAACAAAAGAAACGGAGAAAGACTTAGCACATATATATAACAATTGATAGGAAAAGCCATTTAATTAGATAATAACAATATCTGAAATATATAATATGAATAAAGATCTAAATATTTCACTATGAAAATGAAAATACGCTTTAAAGATGGGAATCTCCAATTTTATCTTGTACCTGTCGTTACATTTTATGAAATCAACAAGATCGGTACCTACAAAGCGTAATTTGTTTTTCACTGTAAAAGTAAAGAAAACAGAGAAAGACTTGATGTGTATATAGCTCAAACATTGGGTAATTCTATAGTCAAAAATATACAAGATACATAAAGATCTTTGTTCTTTTAACTACAATTAGATAACAATTTAATGATAATATTTTATTCAATAACTGAATTTTTATATACGATTTGTTTTTTATCACATTTGTGGTTATAAAAACTTTCAGTATCCTTTATCATAAATTTTTAATTTTATATCAAGATACAACAAGAAAATATATAGTAAAAAGTTTTGAATATATTGTCCATGCTTTAAAAATAAAGTATTTTGAAGACATACAAGATATTTAAATAATGTATTTTCAAATGAAGCTTAAACATTTTACTGTCTATTCTGTACAAGAAAATAGAGTTAAAAAATTTCAAATGTAAAGACCAAATATATCATTAATATATTTAATTTTCGAATTCTATAATATTAAAAAAAATCGTATAACAATTTTAATTCTGTGTAATTTTTGCCGTCTTTTGTAGAAAAAAAATTAATTACCGTAACACTTTAAGAGTGATTTGGAAAAAGTATACAATGCTCCGTTAATATTACGATAAAAACTTGATAAGGGTTGAGTGAGAAATTATAATTTAAGTAATTTTGAATTAATAAAAAGATACAAATATGTTTCAATATTAGAAAACAGTTCTAGTACACAATAATAATATAAATCTCCATTTGGATAATTTTTAATTAGATTTAAAACTATCCGATCGTTAAAATACAATTGTCTTTAAAAATATGTATCTTGTTAGAGGCACGGTAACAAAAATTCTTTTTTAAATGTCCAGTTATTATGCTTTACATCTTTTGTTCCTATAATTCGAGATTTAAGTATATAAATATAATAAAGTTGCAATTAGGCAGTAAATGACCGTACGAATTCAGGACAAATGCCGACCACTCTGCATTTGTAAGAAACATATGTTACGAGTAGAATACTAATTGCGTTATTAAGTCTATTATTAGCTTTGTTAAATCCTTTGATTAAGTCTTTAATCATGCTTTATGTAGTATACATTTCATATCGTCTACCATTAGCATTATACATGAAATACAGAATGGATATGGTAATAACAGTTTTATTTTATATTTTCTATATTTGTCGAAATGAAACAAAAATGTCATTCTTATTAATGAAAGTCAGATAGGTATATTACGAAGAATGGTTCATTTTGAAGGTGAAAAAATACATTAAAAATAATATTCATCATCTTGAAAAATTAAACACAATAAAATATACTGATTGATTTGGGCTATAATTGTAAAATAGGAATTCAATAAAAAGCAACAGACTACAAATTTATAGTAGTGTTTAACCTGAGCAATGCTCATGAACAAATTGTCAAATTGGTATTTTCACAAAGAACATTAAAGTTTATTTTGTAGTGTAAAGAAGCTTAACGTAAACAAAAAACATAAACAAGCTCTGGAAATAGTAGAAATGTTTTCCAGATTATAACTGTAAGAAGAATGAAAATCATTTATACGGCTCTCTTCTAAATAATCAAACAATGTTAGGCAAATTTGTATGACTATGATTAAAATTTCACTTAGTATACAACATGGTAACTGTATGTATGAGCAAATTTGCTTATTATTTCTGTAAGTATGATTGAAATAAAAACTATGAACTTGTTTAAACCTTTGCACTCCGTTGTCGCCTATTTGCCACGTTATTGCGACATCCAATTTATATTTTTCTTTTATAATAAAAGTTAGAATATGTTTCTTTATAAAATAGTCGAGAAATAAATGTTTTGTTTAATTGCAACAACTCCATTTTTCTTTTAAATCACAAGTACGTACTTGTAACTAATATAGAGCTGGAGTTATTGGTATCCTCTATGAGTTACTAGGTTGGAGTGCAAAGGGTCCATAAACATGACCCTTTAACTCTACTGAACATTATATGACGCTCCTAATTTATGCATTAAAAATGACACCTCCTATATTTCTGAGCCTTATGTGTGATTCCAAATTTGATATAATTCACAATAACAGCCTGTAGCACAAGATTGAATTATTGATGTCTGAGATTTGTTGAAATGAATACAGAAAGTAATTCATTTTGTTTGTGTCTGATTTTTGTCTTCTACTATTTTTTGAACTAACAGTACAAGATGCTACTATAAGTGTACAATTTACTATAAAAACACATTTTATTTTCTGCTTACTTTTTCTAAATGCATTTGAAGCTCATACCTCAACCATGTTTGTTATGAGACTTCTTGTATTTTACTTAATAGAATCATTATAAACAAATTATTTACTTATTATAGAACATGGCTGTTCAGACTTTTTTCTAAGTATGACTCTTCTAGGGACATCGAAGTAACAAATTGGCACAAAAGTTGAAATAATCAATAATTATTACTCAAAAATCAACATTGGAATATATTTAAAATCACAAAGAGGGTAATTAACGTTTTACTTCATGCAAAATAAGTATTATTGTCAAAAAAGTACAATAAACTAAAATTTATCTTTGTTACAAAATGAAGTAAAAAATCATTTACCATTAAGCACTGTTTACAAATTAAAATATGTAGAAAAGACATGCAAACTTAAACAAACAATTTATATAAAAATGATTACAAATCAGAAACATTTAAAGATGATTTTTGAGCACAAATAGTAACATTTCAAATTTTATTTTTCTAAATTTAACTTTTAATAGTAGCTCTACTATCGTATTTATATAAAATTAAATTTACTTAAAATTTTTATCCATATTATCATCCCTAGATAATTTTTAGGGACTGGCATGGTGTTTCGACCTGTAGATTATATATCAATGATCTTGAAAATAAGGTAAGATGATAACTAACGATTTTCTTCATACAAAACAAGTATTAGTGTCAAAAGAAGTACAAAAAACTAAAAATTATCATTTACGATAAAACTTTACGAAACAT
Source organism: Pardosa pseudoannulata (assembly GCA_032207245.1). Taxonomy (NCBI): domain Eukaryota; kingdom Metazoa; phylum Arthropoda; class Arachnida; order Araneae; family Lycosidae; genus Pardosa; species Pardosa pseudoannulata. The sequence continues at coordinate 30,535,203 of CM063506.1, forward strand.
TTTTACTTTCATTTTTACATAAATAAAAGAACGATTAATTAATTTTAAGAATCTGAGATTAGATAACTAAAATTCCTCATCGACACTAAATAATTTAACTGATTTAATCAACTACACAAATTTTGTGTTAATGACAGGCCAATTATATAGTTTACAATGTTTTAAATGATTGCATAAAATATTCTCTCTAATATGATGCAAAAAAACATAAATTTAATATGAAATTAAAATTTTATAGCATAAAAAATACTGAATCATCTAAAGCTTACCCTTTTATTAATAATTTAGTTATTTAGTTTTTACTGAAATCCGTTTTCGTTTACTTTATTTAATCAAATATCATAAATATATATTTATATGTATATATATACATACACTATACATAGAAAAAATGCATACATACACATATGAATTTCTGTTCGACATTTGAAACATAAGAGAGATTGATTGCGTGACATGCAGCAATAAAAAGTAACGTACGTATTTACATATAAAAAGGAAATAAAGATTTCCTGGGAATATAAAGTCATGAGCTTTACTTTTATGCTTTTATAATAGTATCATTATTTTATGAATTATGTTATCGTATTTAGTCATATACATTCATTTGCTAAAAGTTTTGAGTGTCTTGCCAATGTATATTATTTACTAATTCTTTATTTTTGGTTTATAAATTGTTCTACTGATCAAATATTGACATTTTTTAGTTTTAATATTTACGCATAATAATAGGACCATGTGGAAGTTTGAGATATCATATATTTGAGTTATTGAATTTCAATGTGTATGTTCGATTTTCAATGTGTATGTTCACTGAGCTTAGTATTTTGGCTAAAGTTTTGTTTCTTCATATCATATTTAACACAGGAATACTTCGTAATAAAATTGTGAATATAATATTATTTATTTTGCAATTTTTTTCTAATTAAAAATTTCAGATCTAAAATAAATAGGAATTTTTTAAAAAAATTATTCAATATTAAACAAAGAGTTAAGAAAAACTATTTAAGTTTAAGCATTATAGTTAACATATTTATACAAAAATCAGGGAATATTGAGTTTTATTATGCAAACATCACTATACATATGTAACATCTTTATAGACTCCATAAAAATTTCAGGAAGTATCTCTTATTCACAGTTTATTTCATTGGAATTTGAGGATAAAGATTGATGATTTTTTAAAACGCATAAAAGGAATTGAAACGAAAACATATTCTTAATAATTTCATAGTCATTAAAATTATTAGAATTTATAATAATTATATTTTTTAGTATTTGATTGAAAAAATAAAAAGGAAATATCTAAATACATTAAATCCAAGTGTTAATGAGAATTAATGAGAATGATTTACAGTTTACTATCATATGCAGTATAGTTTAGAATTACTTAACGATAGTGCTATGTATAATGATAATGAAATATGGAAATAAAATATGGAAAATGTAAATATGGAAAACAATAAAAATGGAAAATGGAAATATGGAAATACAAGTATAATTCTTTAAATTTATGATAAAAGTATGAAATTTTGGAGAGTAGTAGATCTTTAAACAATGTATTTAAATTTAAAAGTAAAAGATTATATATGAAAATTCTTATTTTTCTGCGATCATTTCCATTCATTTAAATTCTCGTTATCAACTTATGCTACACACACACACACACACACACACACATATATATATATATATATATATACATACATATATATATACATATACATACATACATATATATATATATATACATACATATATATGTACTTATATATATATACACATATATATATACTTACATATATATATATATACACAGATATATACACAGATATACACACACACACACACATATATATATAATATATAATATATATACATATATATATACATACATACATATATATATACACATATATATACATACATATATATACATACATATATACATATATATATATATATACATATATACATACATATATATATATATACATATATCCTTTATACATATACAATCATCCTTTCGTGTGGAGTAAAGAAAATGCAAGCATCAATATTTCGCTTTAAATACCTTCGAAATATATTTTTTTTTCATGCATGTTTAAAATTTATTTTCCAATGAATGCATACTCCTCTCCAGCTTTCTTCCCAATTCAGTTATAATCTAACGAATGACCACATCGTATACTGGCCCAACGAAGAAGAGAAAGAAAAAAAAAAGATAATAAAAGAGAAAATTTAAGCTATTTAATAATGCTTCCCCTCCAAGATTCTCATATTTCAACTTCCTTTCTTTTCAGACCCAGTGTTGACACATCTCTCATACCTCCCTGTCCATTTAGTTCAACAGACAAGAGAATTACTTTGCCAATCACAATAAGGTTTTTTTCAACGAAAGAAAAAGATAAACTTCTCTAGAAGAATAGGGGGTAGTTCATCCTTGTCAATTTCCAGTGCACCCCCCTCCTTCTCCATGGCCATCGAATATCTACAGAACAAAAAGAAGATTTATATAGAACTTATATGAAAGAAAAAGAGAGTCTTTAAAGTTAACTAAGACAGGGCGGTGAAGTGTTATATCCAGTTTCTTAATGCAAGAGCTTTGTCTAGGTTCTTGAATTACTTGGAGTGCTCGTACGGGGATGCTAGGTGCTTTTATCCTTTAGATTGTTAGTTGTATTTCAGGAGATGACAATTGTCTGTTTTGTTTTCTAATTTTGAGATTTTTTGTTAACTTCCTTGTAACATCAATTTTTGATGGTTGTTTAGATACAGTGTGAGTAAAAGGGAAACAATTCGGAACATCTATGTTTAAAACATCGAGGTTTATTCACCGGTTCTTTATAATATATTGCTATTTCGGTGAAAAATCCATTGTATAAACATTTTCCTTTTAATTAAATACTTTTAATGGAAAAGTTTAATACAGGGATACTTAGTGCTTTTATCCTTTAGATTGTTGGTTGTATTTCAGGAGATGACAATTGTCTATTTTGCTTTCTAATTTTGAGATTTTTTTTGTTAACTTCCTTGTAACATCAATTTTTGATGGTTGTTTAGATACAGTGTGAGTAAAAGGGAAACAATTGGGAACATCTATGTTTAAAACATCGAGGTTCATTCATTGATTCGTTATAAGATATTGTTATTTCAGTGAATAATCCATTGCATAAACATTTTCCTCTTACTTAAATATTTTAATAGAAATTTTCATGAGTAGTTTGATACAGAGATGCTAGGTGCTTTTATCCTTTAGATTGTTAGTTGTATTTCAGGAGAGACAATTGTCTGTTTTGTTTTCTAATTTTGAGATTTTTTGTTAACTTCCTTGTAACATCAATTTTTGATGGTTGTTTAGATACAGTGTGAGTAAAAGGGAAACAATTGGGAACATCTCTGTTTAAAACATCGAGGTTCATTCACCGGTTCGTTATACGATATTGATATTTCAGGGAATAATCCACTGTTTAAACATTTTCCTTTTACTTAAATATTTTTAATGGAAAATTTCATGAGTAGTTTGATACAGGGATGCTAAGTGCTTTTATCCTTTAGATTGTTGGTTGTATTTCAGGAGATGAAAATTACCTGTTTTGTTTTTAAATTTTCAAATATTTTGTTAACTTCCTTGTAACATCAATTTTTGATAGTTGTTTAGATACAGTGTGAGTAAAAGGGAAACAATTGGGAACATCTATGTTTAAAACATCGAGGTTCATTCACCGATTCGTTATAAGATATTGTTATTTCAATGAATAATCCATTGCATAAACATTTTCCTCTTACTTAAATATTTTAATAGAAATTTTCATGAGTAGTTTGATACAGATGCTAGGTGCTTTGTGCTTTAGATTTTTAGTTGTATTTCAGGAGAGACAATTGTCTGTTTTGTTTTCTAATTTTGAGATTTTTTGTTAACTTCCTTGTAACATCAATTTTTCATGGTTGTTTAGATACAGTGTGAGTAAAAGGGAAACATTTGGGAACATCTATGTTTAAAACATCGAGGTTCATTCACCGATTCCTGATAAGATATTGCTATTTTAGGGAATAATCCATTGCATAAATATTTTATTTAAATATTTTTAATTGAAAATTTTATGAGTAGTTTGATCTCCTGCTATTTCTCGAAATAATTATTTGGAAGAGAAAAACAAGTACAGGAAAAATTAAATTTTATAATATTCTATTCTAATTTTCTTTAAAACGTTGATAAAAAATACCATATAACTACATAATATGCACTCAATTATTATTATTATCTTTTCCTTTCTAAAATATTTTTTTTCTTACAGTGTATTTTAATGACCATTCTTTGAAATAAAATTGAGGAAATAGAATTCGTTTTTTTAATCAAATAAATATTTAAAGTGATTAGAAGTGTTTTTCCTGATAAAATTTACATTCTAAAGATAATTTTTCTTAGTAATAAGAATTAATTTTAATTAAGGGTGAACTTTCTTTGGATTTTTTAAAACTAAATCTATTTATTCATTATATAAATCTATTTTTATATACTTATATTATACCATTCTATTTTTTAAAATTTATATTATTATTTATTATATAATTTATTATATAATCTATTTAATTTATTAATATTCAATGTAGAGTTTATATTATAATAAAGTTATTAGAGTCAAAATAAAATTTAAGAAACTATGTGATTCGACGTTTAAAAATTCATTATATTACCTAATATTATTGTATAATGATAAGCTAACAGGGATCTCAAAACGAAACATATTTAAAGACAATTTTTAGGAACAATTAGTGAAATAGCGTATTTTTCTCCCTTTTAAAAGGATTTTTTAAAATTTCAATATATCTTCTAACCAATTTTTGACTGGTAAAATAATTGTATTCCGACCTTTACAAAAATGTAGTTCATTGCTTTTAAAAAATAACTTTAAAATTATAAAATGAAATTGTTTTAAGTTTTCAGTAATAAAAAGTACATATATATTCAAATTAATAAGAATTTAATTATCTTATGTTAATTTAACATGATTTAATAGCTTTTTTAAGGTGTAAAATCTTCCTAACATAAATATTTCATCTGAAATGTAGTACACATTATAAAATATTTGAAAAAAGATTGCAAAATACAATTGATTTCAGTTAATTAGATTAATTTAAAATAGTCTTTAATATAACCTGACACGCATTCTTTAGAATAAAGTTATTCCTTAAGCAGGTACGTTACTTAAGCATGTAACACATTGAAAATCTGAATATAACATTGGTCTGTCATACATCCAGAATATACTTGCAACTAATGAGTTTGTAAAGTTTTGTTACATGTTCAGCTTGTATAATTATGGTTACAAATATTACAACTCATACTTGATTTTCATAGTACATATTAATGAATTATAGACTGTTTTCAATTAAATTAATGAATATTTATATATGTGTATAATTAACAAATTGGGAAATCTAATAAAATACAAAATTCATAGCTGAAAAAAACAGAATGTAGTAAAATTCACAGAAAAAATTGATATATTTGGGTAGTTTCAGATAGATTTTTTTTGGAATGCAGTTTATTTTATGACATTTATATAGTTCCCATAAATAGATACCAATATATTTTTATAGTGATTAAATTTAATAGGAAGTAATCACCAATTTCAATTCAGAAATCTGTATAATTTTTTTAAAACTAATCACTAGAATATAAATATAAGTGAAATTTAATCAATTAAGCATATTGAAACTCTCTATTTTAATATGTTTTGATAATTATTTTATGTTAAAGATTTACTAAAAAAAATTGAAATTGTTTTATAGCTTATTTTATATTAAGAGTTAACATATTTTTGACACATTATCCAAATAGATACTTTTTTCGTGTATTCCAATTTTGTTGAATTTACTGAAGCTTTATGATTCGTTCAATAATGTATTAGTATAGCAATGACTAAATATTTTCACAGTTTGTATCAAAAATAAGTATTTGTAAATTAATATTCATATAAAAACAAAAAATAGGTTGTTTTGAAAAGTACAGACTACTACATTTTGACGGTAAACTCTTTCCTTTCAGCGGTGATCACTCGCCTGCTAAGCCGTGAAAGAGTTAACATAATGCCGCAGTCATGATACTCCTCCTCCGCTGCATATCAAAATAGGGTTAGTATGTATTTAAGAAATTGATTTCAAAGTTTTAAAACACTGAATTCTGCACCTATATGAATTATTTCCAATTTATATGGTTTATATATTTTATGTCAATGTTAATTCATATTCTACTAATTGCATTATAGATAAGGCATATTTTATAATGAATGGATTTTTAAACGTAAATAGTTTAAATATAACAATAAAAATATTTTTTGGGAATGTAATTTTTATGAATGAAAATACTAAATTTGATATCATTTAGTTGAAATGACTATAATATATGCAGGAATAATATCAATGTTCTATATTAAACGGTGAAAATGACACATATTGAATTTGTTTCGCAATTATCAATTATTTGACTTCTTAATTTTCTTACAAATCATTATTAATTACAGAATGAAGATACATATAAAAGTTAGAATATACATATATACAAACATTCACACATAAACATATAAACATACATATAAATTACTATTATTATCTATTTTTAGTGTCAATTTTTTCACGAACATTTATATTTCTTTTCTCAAACTTTAAACTTAGAAATCTTAAAGAAATAACGTGTGATCATGAAAGCGAAATGTTTCATATGCACATTATGGGTATAAAAATTTTAAGAGAGGAAAA
>CM063506.1:30546964-30594464 GCA_032207245.1 Pardosa pseudoannulata
GCAAAATCAAAAATATAAATTTGAGTTACAACACGTTTGACAGATTATCTTTCAGTTTTTTAAGATTTACCTTTTCAATGTACTTTCATTTACATAGATTTTCAGCTACTAATCCGCTGAAAACATAATGAAGAATGGATTAAGTAACTGAAAGTATATACACATACACATGTATAAGTATATGTGTATGTAATTTAAAAGTATGTACTATAAAAGTAAATGATTTTAAGCTAGAATCGTACTCAAAATTTAAATTATTTTCTCTTTTTTGTTAAAATAACTTCTAAAAAAGTAAATGGTTTTAAGTTAGAATTACACACAAAATCAAAAATATAAATTTGAATTACAACACGTTTTAAAGATTATCTTACAGTCTTTTTAAGATTTACCTTTTCAATGTGCTTTTAGATTTTCAGCTACTCTTCCTCATAAAGCATAATGAAGAATGGACTAAGTAACTCAAATGATATACACACATATACATAATTATATGTGTGTATGTATTACGAAAGTATGTACTATAAAAGTAAATTATTTTAAGCTAAATTAAAAATATGAATTTGAAATTTAACATATTTTAAAGATAATTTTTCATTTTTTAATTTACTTTTTCATGTTATTGTAGATTTTCATCTACACCTTAGCAGAAAAATAATTAAGAATGGATTAAGGAACTCAATGTATACATATCCATACCCATGTATATGTATATGTATGTATGCATTAGTTTATCCTTTAAATAGGTTTTATACAAATAAATGGTTTCAAGTTACTCCGCTAAAATGCAAAAAGTTAAAATTTGACTACAAGAAATATTTTGAGATACTTTTCAGCTTGCTGTCATTTATTGAATTTGTTTGAATTTAATTTTTCGAACTTATAAATAATAGTAAGTTTCTTGTAGTTAAAGGAGTAGAAATGGATAAATATTTTAATTCTATTTTATTGTAAATATATGAATCAAATTAAAAAAACTATGAGTGAAAATCCTAAAGAATTATTAAAATATCTTTTAAAAGATTCTTAAAAACTAACCTTTCAGAACTTGTCCTCAATTTAAAAATCTAAATCCTAAAAAAATACAATGTAATATATTTATTACATTATCTGTGAAAACATCCTTAACATGTCCAACTAACTTTTCAGAACATGTACATGTGTGTATATATACATTCCACTTTGTACACACACACAGACACATAGATATGTAATATATATATATACATACATGCATATGTATATGTATATATACATATATATATATATATATATATATATATATATATATATATATATATATATATATATATATATATATATATATATATATATATATATATATATATATATATATATATATATATATATATATATATATATATATATATATATATATATATATATATATATATATATATATATATATATATATATATATATATATATATATATATATATATATATATACATACATGCATATGTATATGTATATATACATATATATATATATGTGTGTGTGTGTGTGTGTGTGTGTGTGTGAGTGTGTGTGTGAATACTGCTTTGAGCATCTGTGAAAGCATCCTTAAAAACTTATCGTATTGTTGTGCATGTTAGAAATGTTTTAGATTATAGTATTATACAGCAAACTGAAAACGTATACAATTATTTTATGTTTTCTGTAGTTCAGTATCAGTGTGAGCTCTAGTGAACTAAACATGATTTAATTAATAAGCTTATATGACTCTTTTTAAATATTTTTAATTCTTCCTCAATTTAAATTAAATTTAAGTTTGGAAGTTACGTAGACGTCAAAGAAAATCTTTTACCTTAATGTAGAGGATATAACCTTAAAACCAGTTTCCTACTTAACAGTGAATTGTACCTTAGTATCTAATCAATATCTTTTTTACCACTTCCTCTTCTGTCTTGCGCTTGTTAATTTTCAGTTTCTCACTCCAAGAAATCAGTCAGGATTAAACTGTGTTGTTAAAGGGAAAAAAATCAGGATTTTGGGCATATAAAACGATATTTCTTCTTTTTTTAGTGGTTTATAATGAAAGTGGAAATTTTACATTTATGGTGTGTTGTTATGAGTAAAAAATCCAACTAGCTTTCCCATACAAACATAATGCAAGGTTTAAAATATGTGAGATTTTACTAACCCCATGTAATAAGTTTTCAATTTTTATTTACGTATAACCTTAAGTATATAACTCCTAAAAAATTGTGTTCTTATCTAGTACCACAATTCTTAACGTGTATTTCTTAGTTTAGTATAATTTTCGATTTCATAAAACTAATTATCTCTTAATTAAGTTATTTATATATGTATATATATATGTATATATATATATATATATATATGTGTGTGTGTGTGTGTGTATTATATATATATGTATATATATATGTATTATATATATGTATATATATATGTATATATATGTATATATATATATGTATTATATATATGTATATATGTATATATATTTTTGTGTGGGTGTGGGTGTACACACGTATATATACATACGTATATGCGTTTATACTTTTTTCTGGTAGTAATTTCATTTATTGAATAATTCTTGAATTTTATGGATAAGGGAAATAGAAGATTTAAAAGTTAAATTTTATTCTTTAAAATGCTCTTTTCTGCTATGGCTCAGACACTATAAAATATATTCGGATTAAAAAATATTCAGATTTAAAAATTCTATTTATATCAACAATATACTAAATCTTTTAAAATGTTATTAAATATACTAACATTCAAACTTTTCTAAACTTAAGAAAACAAATCTAGGATTGTTTTTATGTTGTACTGAAATATTTTTTGCTTCATAAAATTTTTCATTTGAGTAAATTGAATAAATATGGAAAATAAAATATGCGTCTTCATTTACATTACAGTTTAAAAATATAGAAAGCAATTTTATGTTACAAATTATAAAATCATTATATTATAGTATATATATATTTTATACAATTAATTATTATATATATATATATATAAATACAATGGTAATCACTTTAAAATAGCAAGAAGATAGTAATAAAAAGAAATTTTCAGGATGAATAATTTTAATAAACATATATATATATATATATATATATATATATATATATATATATATATATATATATATATATATATATATATATATATATATATATATATATATATATATATATAAATGTGTGTGTATGTGTGTGTGTTTGAATTTACACGCTGCGTATTAAAAGTATATCTAAAACTTAATTATTCGGTGGTGATTTAGAGGACATCGTAATATTTTAATATTATGAAAGAAAAATTTTTTTTAAAATAAATAATTTGTTAAACATTATATTTTAAAATAGTTTTAATTTTAAAATAATAATTTTTAAAAAGTTTTTTTTATAAAGTAGCATTAAACAAATTATAAAAAGATTAAAAAAATTCTTTTAGGTAAATCAAATAGATCCAGTAACTTATCACCATATGTTCTTATTTTATTAGTTATCTTTTAATGTTATTTTTGATAAAACACTCACTCTTATATCATGCATTGCTATTATCCTATTCATTAAATGTCAAAAAATAGATTTTAAACATTTATGGTAAAATCAACAAAATTCATTACTTATAATATGTATTTATAAGTTTGGATCTATTTCGAGTTTATGCTAGACACTAGCTGTTGAAATGCAGTGCGCATGTCATAGTGAAGAGAAAAGGCAGGTGATAAAGGCTATGAATTTTGGTGATAATAGCTTATAAAAATCATGAAATGGCTAGAAAAATGACTACTCCTGTCGTTCTATTTTTAAACAATTTCAAAACACAGATTTTTCTGTTAATACATATTTTGCTCAATAAAATAGTTTTAAATATTTATAGTAAAATCAACAAAATCATTATTTATAATATGTGTTTACATTGTTGCATCTATTTCGCGTTTATTCTAGACACTAGCAGTCGAAGTACAGTGCGCATGTCATACTGAAGAGAAAAGGCAGGTGATAAAGGCTATGAATTTATCACCGCGGATATTGAGAAACTGCTATACGATCTCTGAAAACATTTTTATCTGAATAAAATAATTTTAAACATTTATTCTAAAATCAACAAAAAGTATTATTTATAATATGTGTTTATATGGTTGCATCTATTTCGCGTATAGGCTAGACACTAGTTGTTGAAGTACAGTACACATGTCATAGTGAAGAGAAAAGGCAGGTGGTAAAGGCTATGAATTTTGGTAATAATAGCTTATAAAATCATGAAATGACTACAAAAATGACTACTCCTATCGTTATATTGTTAAACAATTTTAAAACACAGATTTTTCTCTGAATACACATTTATCTCAATAAAATAATTTTTAATTTTTATCTTAAAATCAACAAAAAGCATTACTTATAGTATGTATTTATATGGTTGCATCTATTTCGCGTTTATTCTAGACACTAGCAGTCGAAGTACAGTGCGCATGTCATAGTGAAGAGAAAAGGCAGGTGATAAAGGCTATGAAATTTGGTGATAATAGCTTATAAAAATCATGAAATGGCTAGAAAAATGACTACTCCTGTCGTTCTATCGTAAAACAATTTCAAAACACGGATTTTTCTCTGAAAACATAATTATCTCAAAAAAATAATTTTAAACATTTATTCTAAAATCAACAAGAATTATCACTCATAATATGTGTTTATATGGTTGCATCTATTTCGCGCTTATGCTAGACACTAGCTTTTGAAGTACAGTGCGCATGTCATAGTGAAGAGAAAAGGCAGGTGATAAAGGCTATGAATTTATCACCGCGGAGATTGAGACGCTGCTATACGATCTATTGGAGAATAATGGTTTCTTTCAGTCCCTGCTTCTCCTTACGAATGTAGTTACAGGTTTTTCCTACGGCACAGGGAGGCAAATTAATTGGACGGGGATTTCGGTTTTGGGTGTGTGAATGCTGGATAAAAAAGAGATTAAGTCGCCCTGAGTCGCGCTTTGATTAATGATGTCGCTGTAATCTCTAGCTCTAGATGTTCATGAATACAATAATGTACTCGAAAAAGTTGAGAGAATTACGATAACTTTCAAGCGGTAATTTCTTAAATTTTTTTCCTATCTTGTAGTTAGAAGAGGGGAAAATTCCTACATGTGAATGTTTCTAGATTTGTGTTGTAAATATCTTCTACGTTTTTTTCCTGACATCGCAATTGAAAAAATGCTATAGACCATATTTTTGGTATAGGATAATTAGTTAAAATCAGTTAACTAGAATTATAAACGAGATTAACTTATTAAGTTTGTATTTTATATAGACAAATAATTTCTTTATATAACTGCATTTGGTCAATTATATACCTAAAATATGGTCATCAATATTACATACATATTTTCCTCGAAACATTTCCTATTTGTATATATATATATATATATATATATATATATATATATATATATATATATATATATATATATATATATATATATATATATATATATATATATATATAAATATATATATATATATAAATATATATATATATATATATATATATATATATATATATATATATATATATATATATATATATATATATATATATATATATATATATATATATATATGCATATATATATTTATATACAAATATATTATACACACACGCACACACACACATATATATATATATATATATATATATATATATGCATATATATATTTATACAAATATATGTACACACACACTCACACACACACACACACACACATATATATGCATATGTAAGTATATATATACATATATATATATATATATATATATATATATATATATATATGTGTGTGTGTGTGTGTGTGTGTGTGTGTGTGTGTGTGTGTGTGTGTTTGAATTTACACGCTGCGTATTAAAAGTATATTTAAAACTTACTTATTCGGTGGGGATTTAGAAGACATCGTAATATTTTAATAATATTTTTCAAATATTTTACCAGAGTTGTATATTTTAAGAGGCATGTAAACTGAAAAATATTAGTTTGGCAAGCAGTCGAAGTTTAAACACTTTCTGTTGCTTACGATAATAAATACTCCCATATTTTGTACAAAAGTGAAATATACACATTTAAATTTTTTTATGAACCGGTAAGTTGACATGCATATGTATATATGTATATTATATATATATATATATATATATATATATATATATATATATATATATATGTATATATATTATATATATATATATTATATATATATATATGTATACATTATATATATATATATATATATATATATATATATATTATATATATATATATATTATATATATATATATATATATATATATATATATATATAACTTCCTAAGGAAGTTTGATTAACATTAAAAGGAAGTGGAAGTAACTTAACTTAATTAACTGAAATTTTAAGGCATAAAAATAATAGGAATTATTTATGAGTCATTGCATTATGTATTAATTTAAATTCTTAGTAAATATTTTATTTAAACTTATATAGAGTTCTTTTGAAGGAAGTTAGTTTGAATTCTTGATCAATTTTACTTTACTTCTTTTAGTGGTACATTTATTCCTATAAATTTTAAATCTCGATATAATCTGAAATTTACCTTTAGACTAATGATTAAGTATATCCATATTCAGGAAAAAAAGAAGCGATGTCTAGTAAGATAATTTCAAGATTATTATAGAAAATTATTACTACAACATGAATATTTGTAAAAAAGTTAATATGAAAATTTAAATGCATTGTTCTCAGATTTATTTATTTTTGTATTTTAATCTTGTATGAAAGTATGTTAAAAAATAAAATGAAATTATTATATCTATTTTATATATTTTAGTAATAACTATTATTTTGTTAGGGAAATTTTTTTGAGAATTTTTATCTTGAAGACATAGTAAAAGTGTTGGAAGAAATGTAATCTCCATTTGACTATATTACATAATTTTCGTAACTATATTGTAGCTAATGCATACGAAATTACTATTTTCAGGCCATATTTTTCTTTTATTCTATCTTTTTAATAAATTATAGAAATCAATAAGAAGTATTTTGCTCCGTTTATATACAAGTAGAAGAACGTGTAGTACTTTTCTTTTTAAATATTCTTTATTTGGAAGAATCGAGTAAATTAAGTGCAAAAGAGTTAAAAGATATCTCATTTTTTGTTTACAATCATATGGCTTTATTTATTTATTAATAAGGGAAATTTTATTAGATATCTTTAAATGACCTATAAGATTACTGTCTAAATAAATTGATATTAGTGTCATTAAAAACCATATAAAGCTAACTGTAGATCGGCCGATGTTCAAAGACTTAGAACAATCACATATAGAACCTTATAACGAAATTAGAGAAATCAATAAGAAGTATTTTGCTTCTTTTATATACAAGTAGAAGAACATGTAGTAATTTTCTTTTTAAATATTCTTTATTTGGAAGAATCGAGTAAATGAATATTGCGCAATTTTGTCTAATCTTGAGCATTTTAATCCCAGAAAGATATTAATCAATGGGCAGTCATTCAAAATGACTTTTTTTCGACAAATGTTGTAACCTCCTTTATCCCAAAAACAAATTATAGCTGCGATACATCTATTTTTATAAAATGTAAAGTCTATTAGTTGTCGTTCTAATCTGAAAGTACAATCTCATCCAATTAAAAGCACAAGACGGCATTTATTTATTGCCTTGCAAACAGCTTTTAGTTATCTTTTAATTTCGTTTTTGATAAAACACTGACTCATATGCCATACATTGCTATTCTCCCATTCATTTCCACCATAAATAAAATTAAATAGCTGACCTAGTGGGTTAGAAACCCACTACATCAATGAAGAATTGTAGCCATACCAGTATATACCTCTGTAAGTACGTCTCCTGTACCTCAGTAACGGTAGTCAATAAACTATATATATATATTGCTTTTTTTCAAAAATATATGTTTTATATAAAGGAGTTAAAAGATGTATCATTTTTTGTTTATAATCATACGGATTTACTTATTTATAAACGAGGGAAATTTTTATTAGATATCTTTACGTGATCTATAAGATTAATATCTAAATAAATTGATATTAGTGTAATTAAAAACCATATAAAGCTAACTGTAGAACGGCCGATGTTCAAAGACTTAAAACAATCACACCTAGAACCTTATAACGAAATTAAAGAAATCAATAAGAAGTATTTTGTTCCATTTATATACAAGTAGAACATGTAGTAATTGTCTTTTTAAATATTTTTTTATTTGGAAAAATCGAGTAAATTAAGTATAAAAGAGTTAAAAAATATCTCATTTTTTTGTTTACAATCATACGGCTTTATTTATTTATTTATTAATAAGGGAAATTTTATTAGACATATTTACGTGACCTATAAGATAACTATCTAAATAAATTAATATTAGTGTCATTAAAAATCATATAAAGGTAACTGTTGAACGGCCGATGTTTAAAGATAGAGAACAATCACACATAGAACCTTATAACGATATTAGAGAAATCAAAAAGAAGATTTTGCTCCATTTATATACAAGTAGAAGAACATGTAGTAATTTTCGTTTTAAAACTCTTTATTTGGGAGAATCGAGTAAATTAAGATTTCGTGATTTTGTCTAATCTTGAGCGTTTTAATCGCAGAAAGATATTACTCAATGGGCAGTCACTCAAAATGACTTTTTTTTCGACAACTGCTGTAACCTCCTTTATCCCAGAAACAAATTATAGCCGCGATACATCTATTTTTATAAAATGTAAAGTCCATTAGTTATCGCTCTAATCTGAAAGTACAATCTCATCCAATGAAAAGCACAAGACGGCATTTATTTATTGCCTTGCAAACAGCTCTGCCTTACTCATCAATATTATATACGCTTGGACCACTCCACTCAAAATGAGAAAAAAAAAATCTTCCCATTTCGTCGGCTTTAATACTCTACAGAAATCTTAGTTATAGGCAGAGCCAGAGCACTAGATGACCAGTCCTCCCCTCGCCAATCACAGTAAAGTTAGCCGGAGTGACAGATTTATATACGTGTGCGGTACAGAAATTTTGCGTGCTTCATTTTGTTGTATTATTTATTTATTTATTTTTTCTTGTGCTGTCCTAACTTTGGATCGCACTTAGAAACGTTCTTGTCACTCTAGTGCTGGCAGTTCATTTATTTGGCTCGAAAAAAAAATCATGATAAATTTAAGAAGGTCCGTTCTTCTTTTTGCTTTTTTTTCCATTTTTTGGTCCTTAAAAGACGTCTTAGAATGAAGAAATAAATAAATAGGATTTTTGTGAAGAAGGATTTTTTTTTGTTATTTGTTTATTTATTTTTTTGCTTCCCGAAACATTTCTAATTCATCAAGCCCAAGGGACTCTTGTATGGAGTTATTAATAAGTTTTGTTCTTTTCCAGCGTATCTTATTTCTGTTTTGTTCTTTATTATTGACACTTGATGAAGAATCATTGGAAATAACTTCTTATATATACCTTACATTGAAACTTATCTTTTATCTGATGGCCAAATTTTACTGCAAAACCTTAGGTTGGATTAATTGCGTTAATTAAAATTTGATTCAAACTTATTTCAAAGGTAATTTTCTTCTTTTTAATTGAATAAAAAATATGTTTACCAAATTTGATTTCACTAACCAATCAAATATTGAAACTTATATTTATCTGATGACCATATTTTACTATTAAACTTTAGGTTGGATTAATTACGTTAATTCAATTTCAATTCAAACTTATTTCGGAGTTAATTTTCTTTTTCACAAATGAATAAAAAATATGTTTAATCATTTTGATTGCACTAATCAATCAAATATTAAAATTTATATTTATCTGATGATCATATTTTATTATTAAACCTTAGGTTGGATTAATTGCATTAATTAAATTTTGATTCAAACTTATTTCGAAGGTAATTTTCTTTTTTTATATAAATGAATAAAAAATGTTTAGTAATTTTGATTGCACTTATTAATCAAATATTGGAACTTAAATTTATACAATGGCCAAATTTTACTGTTAAACCTTAGGTTAGATGAATTACGTTAATTAAATCTCGATTCAAACTTATTTCGAAGGTAATTTTCTTTTTTATAAATGAATACAAAATATGTTTAATAATTTTGATTACACTAATCTATCAAATATTGAAACTTATACTTATCTGATAACAATATTTTACTGATAAACATTAGGTTGGATTGATTACGTTAATTAAGTTTCGATTCAAACTTATTTCGGAGGTAATTTTCTTTTTTATATATGAATAAAAAATGTTTAATTATTTTGATTACTCTAATCTATCAAATATTGAAACTTATATTTTTGATTACTCTAATCTATCAAATATTGAAACTTATATTTATCTGATGACCAAATTTTACTGTTAAACCTTAGGTTGGATGAACTGCGTTAATCAAATTTTGATTCAAACTTATTTCGGAGGTAATTTTCTTTTTTATTAATGAATGAAAAAATGTTTAATAATTTTGATTACACTAATCTATCAAATATTGAAACTTATATTTTTGATTACTCTAATCTATCAAATATGGAAACTTATATTTATCTCATAACAATATTTTACTGTTAAACCTTAGGTTGGATTAATTACGTTAATCAAATTTCAATTCAAACTTATTTCGGAGGTAATTTTCTTTTTTATAAATGAATAAAAAAATGTTTAATTATTTTGATTACTTTTCTATCAAATATTGAAACTTATATTTTTGATTACTCTAATCCCACAAATATTGAAACTTATATTTATCTGATGACCATATTTTACTATTAAACCTTAGGTTTGATTAAATGCGTTAATTAAATTTCGATTCAAACTTATTTCGGAAGTAATTTTTTTTATAAATGAATTAAAATATTTTTAATAATTCGATTACACTAATCTATCAAATTTTGAAACTTATATTTTTGATTACTCTAATCTATCAAACATTGAAACTTATATTTATAAGTTGATCATATTTTACTATTAAAACGTAGGTTGGATTAATTGCGTTAATTAAATTTCGATTCAAACTTATTTCGGAGGTAATTTTTTTTATAAATGAATAAAAAATATATTTAATAATTAATAATTTTTATTGCCTTAGTCTATCAAATATTGAAGCTTATATTTATCTGACGACCATATTTTACTGTTAAACCATAGACTGGATTAATTGCGTTAATTAAATTCATTTTGGAGGTAATTTGCTTTATACAAATGAACAATAGACGTTAACTAATTTTGACTGCACAAATTAATCAAATATGAAAATATTATTCAATATTAATTTAAGAATTTTAAAATTAAAAATTTAGTAATTTTCAACGGTCACCCCACATTGGCCAAATATAGTTAAATCATTTTTAAAGATTACTTTTTAATTTACTGGTAATGAAAACAACCATTTCGCAAAGACTCCCCTAATATGTATTGGAACTTTATATTTCAAATATATATGTAAAATCAAAAACATTATACCATTATTCATAGACATTTCCAAATTTGAAAAATATATTTTGTAATCAAAAAGAACATTGAACTATTATTTTACGAGGGATGTTTCTGTGTTAACAACTGAAATAATTCTATTTGTTTTTGCCTTGCAAATATTTAGCAAAGTTAAAAAGGACAATTTGATTAACAAACACAAGTTATAAATATCGGTAAAAATATTTGAGTAAAGAAACATAATCTGTTTAGATATCGGAGGTTTAACTTTCTAGAAATGTTTTATAAAGGGAATTTTTATGATTTTAAGTAATAAGATAAATAATTTTAAAGCATATAAATTTTTAAAACTTATTACGAGTTATGCATAACAGTTATCTCTGATAATCAACTTAAAGAAAATATTGTTTACAGCCCACATGTTCAGCAAATATTTTTGCACTTTATCCTATACAGAAAAGTAATTATTGCTTAATTTTAGGCTAATCAATTTCGAAAAGCTTTTAAGTAAATTGTTTCTGATCTAAAACGAAAAATGGTCTAAATTTTATTTAGCAAAGTGCCATCAATTTAAAAACCTTTGTTAATTTATACATATGTCTATTTGTCTATCTCTCTCTATATTTTTATGAATACATTATGATAAATATAATAATTCACGTTTTGTTAAATAGAATCAAATAAATTATATTTGGTATAACATCTATCAATGCAATTGATAATAATAAAGTTTGTACTGTTTATTTATTTGTATATTTCTAATATACAACAGGAAAAAATACAGAAAGATATTTGGCATACAAGCATCGAATAGATATGCAGAATAAATACGGATTAGAAACATATTTCATAATCTAAATAAGAATTTTATTATTCTTAAATATTCTCTTAATAATAATTTAATTTTCCAATCGTCGTAAAAAATAAATCTTTACATCCCATTGCATTCTCTATACACACCTCGAAGTGTTTCCTTAATACACAAAAAAATAAAATTAACTACCAAAACAAAAAACGATAAATTAAATATCACTTACTCGATTTCTGAGAAGTTCTGACATTTCAAACTTACTCCAAACTCACCCATTCCTTGCTTCAATGCCTTCGAATACTGAATGCATAGATTATTTTGGTTACACTCCTAACCCCCACTTTATCGTTTTACCTACATAAGTTATTGCCCCCTTTCTGCACCCCTAAAAAAATCCGTTGTATGCGGTAAGGCACGCGCCAAGCCTTACAAAAAAAAATTCCATCTGGTTGTAGGCACCCTTACACTTAACTAGTAACACGCTTTAACGATGAATTTCCCCACTCCCTCGCGCAGGGTCGCCGAACTAAGGCATGATCTCTATACGGGGTAGTGTTACAAATTTTTTTTCTGTCATTGAAATGGTTACAAAGAAAACGAGCGATAAAAAAGGGCATTCGGGTAGTACATAGCTTGTCGAATTTTTTCATAGCTCCCGAAAGAAACGTCGGGAGGGTATTTTTTATTGTCAATAAGGAAATGTTCGTTTGTATAAGAGTTCAGTGTATCGGGGTGAACTTTGAGATTTCGAATGTGTAAAAGAGGTTTAGAACTATCCTAAACATTGGGTAGCTACTATGACACATTTTTATGAACTGCGATTTCGTTGGAGGTGGAGATCGTTGAACTCTTTTTCTTTGAGTTTAATTAACATTTCGTTTCAACTGGGTATATTTTTACTGTAACGGTTTTTTACGACTGTGTTTACAAAAGAAATGTAACCCACTCTAGTGAAAGCAAAAGAATAAATTTCATTTGTATTTCTATTTCTGGTTTTGAGGCTTATGATAGTCTAACGTTCAGATTTTAAAATGTAAGTTGATTTATTTAAATAGATGTAATGAAAATACCCTCTCAGGCTGTTTACCTCAGGTAAGGAAGCTAAATTTAGTAATATTTTCAATATTATTTCTATGAATATATAATATTCGTTAGTTTTATTATTTAAAATAAAATTTGAGAAAAACTTTTATTGAGCATTTTTTAACTCTGAACTTTTGAAAGTGTGAAAGAAGTTTACAACTATCCTAAATATTGGGTAACTACTATGACACATTTTTATGAACTGCGATTTCGTTGGAGGTGGAGATTGTTGAACTCTTTTTCTTTGAGTTTAATTAACATTTCGTTTCTACCTGGTAGATTTCTACTGTAACGGTTTTTTACGACTGTGTTTGCAAAAGAAATGTAACCCACTCTAGTGAAAGCAAAAGAATAAATTTCATTTGTATTTCTATTTCTGGTTTTGAGGTTTATGATAGTCTATCTAACGTTCATATTTTAAAATGTAAGTTATTTAAATAGGTGTAATGAAAATACCGTCCCAGGTAAGAAAGCTAAATTTAATAATATTTTCAATATTACTTCACTGAATATTTTATATTAGCTAATTTTATTGTTTAAAATAGAATTTATTTGAGAGAAGATACTGAGTTTTTTTAATTCTGAACTTTTGAAGTCTGAAAGAAGTTTAGAGCTATCCTAAATATTGGGTAGCTACTTTGACACAGTTTTATGAACTGCGATTTCGTTGGAGGTGGAGATCGTTGAACTTTTTGTCTTTGAGTTTAATTAACATTTCATTTCTACTGAGTAGATTTTTTTCTGTAATGATTTTTTACGACTGTGTTCGCAAAAGAGATGTTACCCAGTCTGGATAAAGCAAAAGAATAAATTTCATCTGTACTTCTATTTCTAGTTTTGAGACTTACGACATTCTATCTAACTTTCAGATTTTAAAATGTAAGTTGATTTATTAAAATACATGTAATGTAACTATCCGCTCTGACTGTTTAGCTCAGGTAAGGAAGCTCAATTAGTAATATTTTAAATATTACATCAATGAATTATTATTAGTCACTAGTTCTATTATTTAAAATAAAATTTATTCGAGAAAAATTATTATTGAGCTTTTTTCAAAACTCTGAACATTTGAAAATGTGAAAGAAGTTTACAGCTATCCTAAACAGTTACTATGACACATTTTTATGAACTGTGATTTCGTTGGAGGTGGAGATCGTTGAACTCTTTTTGTTTGAGTTCAATTAACATTTCGTTTCTACCGGGTAGATTTTTTACTGTAACGGTTTTTTATGACTGTGTTTGCAAAATAAATGTAACCCACTCTAGTGAAAGCAAAAGAATAAATTTCATTTGTATTAGTATTTCTGGTTTTGAGGCTTATGATAGCCTACCTAACGTTCATATTTTAAAATGTAAGTTGATTAATTTAAATAGATGTAATGAAAATACTGTCTCACGCTGTTTAGCTCAGGTAAGGAACCTAAATTTAGTAATATTTTCGATATTATTTCAATAGATATTTAATATTCCTTAGTTTCATTATTTAAAACAAAATTTTGAGGCAAAATTATTGAGCTTTTTTTAAACTCTGAACTTATGAAAGTGTGAAAGAAGTTTACAGCTATCCTAAACATTGGGTAACTACTATGACACATTTTTATGAATTACGATTTCGTTGGAGGTGGAGATCGTTGAACTCTTTTTCTTTGAGTTTAATTAACATTTCGTTTCTACCGGGTAGATTTTTACTATAACGGTTTTTTACCACTGTGTCTGCAAAAGAAATGTAACCCAATCTAGTGAAAGCAAAATAATAAATTTCATTTGTATTTTTATTTCTGGTTTTGAGGTTTATGATAGTCTATGTAACGTTTAGATTTTAAAATGTAAGTTGATTTATTTAAATAGATGAAATGATAATACCGTCTCAGGTAAGAAAATTAAATTTCATAATATTTTCAATATTATTTCAATGAATATATAATATTCGTTAATTTTATTATTGAAAATGAAATTATTTGAGAGAAATTATTATTGAGCTTTTTTTAACCCTGAACTTTTGAATGTGTGAAAGAAGTTTACAGCTATCCTAAAGATTGGGTAACTTCTATGACACCTTTTTATGAACTCGTTAGAGGTGGAGATCGTTGAACTTTTATTCTTTGAATTTAATTAACATTTCGTTTCTACCGGGTAGATTTTTCCTGTAATGGTTTTTTACGACTGTGTCGCAAAAGAAATGTAACCCACTCTAGTGAAAGCAAAAGAATAAATTTCATTTGTATTTCTATTTCTGGTTTTGAGCTTATGATAGTATAACGTTCCGATTTTAAAATATAAGTTGATTTATTTAAATAAATGTAATGAAAATACCGTTACAGGTAAGGAAGCTAAATTTTATAATATTTTCCATACTATTTCAAAGAATATTTAACTTGAATATTTCTTTAGTTTTATAATTTAAATTAAAATTTATTTGAGAGAAATTATTATTGAGCTTTTTTTAACCCTGAACTTTTGAATGTGTGAAAGAAGTTTACAGCTATCCTAAAGATTGGGTAACTTCTATGACACCTTTTTATATACTGCTATTTAGTTGGAAATGGACATCAATGAACTCCTTTACTTTTTGTTTAATTAACATTTCTTTTATGCTGAGTAGACTTTTAAAGTAACAGTGTTGTTGACTGCGTTTTCGAAATAATGTAACCCAGTCCAATGACAGCAGGATAATAAATTTAATTTGTATGTTTATTTCTAGTAATAATGGTTTTGATATTCTTCCTAAAGTTTTAATTTAAAAATCTTAGTTAGTATATCCTTTTAATTAGATCCAATTCATTTGAATCCAATCTATGGTTAAATATTAAATTTAATATAATTTTCCATTTTATCCAGTGAATGTCTAATTTACATTATATTTATCATTTAAAAATAAATTAATTATACACTCAAATTTGATTATTGGTCTTTTTAATAGGTAAAAGATATCCTTAACACTGGGTAACTACGAAGACACATTTTTATTAACTCTGATTCTTTCAGAGGTTTAGATCGTTGAACACTTGTCCTTTGAGTTAAATTATCATTTCGTTTCTACAGGGTATTTTTCTGTAACGATTTTTAAGACTATGTTTACGTAAGGAATGTAATCCAGTCTAAGGAAAACAAAAGAATAAATTTCATTTATATTTATATTTCTAGCTTTTGACATTTATTTTATCTTTCGTGAAGTTTTGATCTTAAAAAACAAGTTACTCTATTTCTCAATTAGTTTTTAGTAAAATCAAATCTCAAGTAGGAAATTTAAATTTAATCTTATTTTGATGTTCGTTCAATGAATATTTCATTTCCGCTATTTTATTATTTAAAAATTAATTAATTATAGACTTCTATTTGATTATTGGACTCATTTTTTAAATTCGAGATTTTAATAAATAACTTATGCTTAGAACTGTACTTAATAATGGGTAACTACTAGGATACATTTTTATGAACTGCGGTTTCTTTGAAGTCAGCGATTGTTGAACTCTATCTTTGAAATTCATTACCTTTGATTAGTATTGAGTAACTACTAAGACACATTTTTAAGAAATGCGATTACTTAGTATGTGGAGATCGTTGAACTATTTTTAAATTTAATTAATTATACTTAACATGGGTAACTACTAAGACACATTTTTAAGAAATGCGATTACTTAGTATGTGGAGATCGTTGAACTATTTTTAAATTTAATTAATTATACTTAACGTTAGGCAACTACTAAGATAAAATTTTATGAACCGCGATTTCTATGGAGGTGGAAATCGTTGAATTCTTTTTGAATTTCATTAATTATGCTTAACGGGTAACTACTAAGACACAATTTTATGAACCACTATTTCTTTGCAGGTGGAGTTCGTTGAACACCTTTTCTTTGAGTTTAGTTAACATTTTGTTCCTACCAGGTAGTTTCTTTTCTCTGTAATAGCTTTCTAGACTGTGTTGGCAAAATTAGTGTAAACCTGTCTATTGAAAGCAAAGGAATAAATTTCATTTGAATTTCTATTTCTGATTTCGATGTTTGTTACAGCCTTCCTAACGTTCTGATTTCAATATCTAAGTTAGTTTGTTTTTCAAATAGTTTTAAAAGTAATCCAGTCTCAAGTAGAAATAATTTTTAATAAATACTAATATAACCCAGTCTAGCGAAAGCAAAAGAATAAATTTCATTTTTACTTTTATGCCTGGTTTGGATGGGATAACTTTCCTAATGTTCCGATTTTAAAAATGCAAATAAATGAAAAAATAATCCTTACTCATAAAAACACAACTATTAATAAAAGGAAACAAATTTAAGGACCAATAATTATACATTAAGGACCAATAATTATAATAAATTAAGGAAAAGTTTATTAAAATAACAATAATCACTCACAGAAAATATATAGTTTTGTAAATATTAAAATAAACTAACCACGTAAAATAATAAAAAAATTAAATGTTGGGTTAAGCCTTTTATGTCTCAAACCATATATTGGTATGAAGTCAATAAATAAATATAAAGACTTGAAGATTATAGTAAAATCTATGTAAATATGTTTTATATAAATCTATTTTAAATAAAGAATTTAAGAAATAATAAATTAAAATTGCATTCTTAGACTAATATGGATGTATAAATGTTAATAAAAAAAAGTAAAACATCAATGAATCTAAGTTTAAAAAATTAAAAATTAAATGAAATTTCAAATGACATTTTGTTAGCATTTTTAAATGAATATTACTGCATATATTTTATCGTAGATTTGAATTTTTACATTTACTTTTAATAGATTTATGATAACTTCGATATCATAAAAAAGAAAGTTTTTTGGTTAATATTCAGATTTCACCCTACACTACACAGCAAATTTAAGAAGAAATTCATGCCTTACATTTTTACATCAAGTTATGAATCTCTGTTGGGAGCACCTATAATTATATACTAATACACATTAATAAATCCATATGTTCCCCATTTAATGTCGATACTAGGATTCTAGAGCACCTGTTAATTACTAAATGGGTTGCATTACATAGAAGTATAACATTTTTCACCTCTTATTTGTAGTTTAAATGCTGATTTATATTTTGCAAAATCTATTGTGAAGCTTAAAGCCGATTCCGAACGGCTACGAACATCCGCCACTGTGGGATTCGAACCCTCGAACTCCGGTACCAAGGCCAGAAACTAACCAATCGGCCATTGTTCGGTTACCATGTTTAAAGAACAGTAAGATAAAGAATGCAAGGTAGTTGTGCAGCGTGTTATAAGCATGCTTCCCTCATTTAGATTTTTCTTAACTGATTGCCCTTCCCCCCCCCCCGAAAAAAATTATTTAAAATATAGCCATATATAAATTTAAATAAATGATTAATGGAATAAAGCATAAAAACACATTAGTTTCAGACACATTAGTTTCAGTTATATAAAACCTTTCAGGATATATTTTCCTCATTTATGGGTTTATTATTTTCTTTATGACTGATTATTATTTGTCATTAAGTTTAAATATTTAGAAAAGCTGCCATTTTTTATGCTATCTATTATATCTATTTCTTTTTTTATATTTATATATATTTATTATATATATTATATATATAAAATATATATATATATATATATATAATATATATTATTATATATATATAACATATATATATATATATATATATATATTATTATATATATATATACATATATATATATATATATATTATATAATATATATATATATATATTTTTATATACATTATTTATATATATATATATATATATTATATATATATATATATGTGTGTGTGTGGGGGTTTGTGGGGGGGTGTATATATGTGAGTGTGTGTGTTTACAAGAGTATCTACTAAGGCTCTCAAACATTTTTTCTATTTTGAAAATCTATACGGGTGTAGTTATATTCTAACTACTTCCAATTTAGTAAAAACTGTGTGAGTTATCCTTAAATTTATTTGTTTCATACATTAATGCTGAAGTTATTTACCCAGATTAAGGGAAAAGAAAATGAATTATAAATATTTGTAGAGAAATGTTTGAAGGCTACAGATCATTTTACTAAGCAAAATTAACCCAAAATTTGATATTTAAATCTCACTCGATTTCTAATCTTGCAGTAAGATTCTAATATCAAATGATAAGAAAAAAAGGTGTTTTGATAAGCTTCGCCTAATAGCAAGTATAGTTATCACCCAAAAAAACAAATAAATTATCACTTAAAATAACTTTAAAAAGTTTTAAAACAAAAGCTTTCCCAATTTTAACGTTTTTTGTACGTTATCTGTTATTTTTCTAATCCTTACTCAATTTATAACAGACCTCTTAATGAAAAGTTTTCAATTTTACTTTTTTATTTTTTCTTCAAATGGATTTATTTAAAATGTATTTAAAATTTATTCACACCTTCCACAATTGGTCAATCAAAAATAAATCGCTTCTTCAAGAAATGCATCAGCATAAAATAAGTTATTCCTTAAATACGTTTCCCATTACAGAAATTAGTGTCATCACAATCAATTCTCCAACAAATTAAGAAATATATCTCAAATCACATTTGCAACTTATTCAATTTTTTTGTACGTTATCTGTTATTTTTCTAATCCTTACTCAATTTATAACAGACCTCTTAATGAAAAGTTTTCAATTTTACTTTTTTATTTTTTCTTCAAATGGATTTATTTAAAATGTATTTAAAATTTATTCACACCTTCCACAATTGGTCAATCAAAAATAAATCGCTTCTTCAAGAAATGCATCAGCATAAAATAAGTTATTCCTTAAATACGTTTCCCATTACAGAAATTAGTGTCATCACAATCAATTCTCCAACAAATGAAGAAATATATCTCAAACCACATTTGCAACTTATTCAATTTCCCCATCCGAGTAGTGGAATTTAAAGTAGAATTCAAATCGGGAGCGAGCGGTCTCAGTCAAAATAAATTAAATTCTGCCTTATTATGCGTAGAAAATTTCATCATATTATTCCACTCCATATGATAGACCGTAAATCAAGACGTAATTTGCATGAAAAAAAATTTGTTCAATATCTGTAGTGTAATCTAAAACGCATTACCCGCTCTGAAAGAACATAAAAAAGGATTTTGCATGAACTCGATGAGTATTGTATTGGCTTAATGTATTCTGTATTTTCCAGAATTAACTTCAATTTCTGCATTCAAGCCATTTTAACCAATGATTGAAATTCAATTTTATTTCAGCCATATTCTGGACATCATAATCCAATTTAGTGTTTCGGTATTATGCAATATATGGTCATTCACTTTAACCGTAGATTACATTTTTAAATTTTTTTATTTTTAGAAATATATTTCTTATTTTATATAAAATGCTGAACAGTTAAATAAACTATTATTTAAAAGCTTTCTATATCTTAACGCTCATGCAATAATAAAATCCAAATTCTATTTAAGAAATTAATTTCGCGTAGGAAGGTTAATTTGTAAATTTATTATTAAAACAGTAAATAAATACTTTATAAAACACAAAATTAAATATCATTATTTTCGGAATAAATAGTTAATAATAATCTGATAGATTTAGTTTATAATATAGTAGTCATGCCTAAAAAATAAAACACTACGAGCGATTTCAAATTTATAGAGTAAACTATAAGGAAAAGTTTATAAATTAATAGGTTGTTCTGTGAAAATATTTAAAAATCTAGACAGAAGCGTAAAATTATTTAAAGTTAAATTGTATTATATACTATCCAGCTTCAAATTAATGCTTAAAAACATTTTTTATAAGGGATACTCACACATCGCAACTTTATGATTAATTCAATTGTTAATTGCAGTTATTTATACATAAAAGATATACTAAAAATGAGATGTAATAGAAGTAAAATAAAAAAGCATATATATATATATATATATATATATATATATATATATATATATATATATATATATATATATATATATATATATATATATATATATATATATATATATATATATGTGTGTGTGTGTGTGTGTGTGTGTGTGTATGAGTGTCTACTAAGGCTCTCTGAACATATTTTTTTTCTATATTAAAAATCTGTACGGTTGTCGTTATATTCAAACTACTTCAATTTTGTAAAAACCGTGTGAATCATCTTTAAATTTATACATTTTATACATTAATGCTAAAGTTATTTACCCAGATTAAGCGAAAAGAAATTCAATTAAAAAATAGTTGTAGAGAAATTTTTCAAGTCTACAAATCATTTTACTGAGCGAAATTAACCCAAAATTTGATATTTAAATCTCATTCGATTTCTAATCTCACAGTAAGATTCTAATATCAAATGGGCCGAACGCTGGCCGATTGGTTAAGGCGCTAATCGTCGGTACCAGAGTTCGTGGGTTCGAATCCCACTATGGCATGGATGCTCGTAGGCGTTCGGAATCGTCTTTAAGCAGTAGGTCCCTGTCTTATTAGACCTCGTGTGCAAAACAGTAGACCGTAGCGCTCCAATCCAAACCTAATATCAAATGATAAGAAAAAAGGTGTTTCGATAAGCTTCGCCTAATAACAAGTATAGTTATCACCCAAAAAAACAATTAAATTATCACTTAAAATAACTTTTTTTTCTGTCATTTATAATATGTTTTATCACTGTAAGAATTTTTTTTAGATAAATTCTGATTTTTATCATGATTTGTAAAATTTAGAGATAATGAATAAAAAAACATTAATATTTAAAAAATGTCTTGAAGTTAGTTATAGTTAAATACAAATCAATCAATATTAACTGACACTGATATTAATGTATATTATTATAATATATGTTATAATGTATGATGATTATCTTAAGACATTATGGAAATATATTGTTATGCAATAATATATTATTCTCATTTAGAAGAATGAAGCTTCTAACAGTAGAATTACCGAGCTAAATGACCAATATTTTTATATTTGCCATCAATAATTTCTAATAAAATTCTACACGTTTAATTGTGTTTTGACAAGAAAAAAACAGCTGTTTGTAAATACTCGCCATTAAATATTTTATCACACTTTTATTATATGTGTTACAAATATCACTTTTAAAGATTCTACGGCGATAAGACAGGAAATAAAATGGAGTAAGGAGCAAATGGCATTATATCTAATCGCATTAATATCACCGTTAATGTCTTAAACTTAACACTATCTTCTAACAGAAATTGTCTAGAAAAAAATAATTTTTTTTGCTATCCTTTCAAATATGTTCACGGATGTGTTGATTTTACAGTATATTCAAGGAACTAAAACTGCTGTTAGAGCTTTTTACAGTTCGAATCGTTGATAGAGACAGTAGTGTAAGTCAGTTTTAATATGAAGTTTATATCCCACGATATTACATATATAGAAAGAAGATTTTATTAAGTTTCAAATATGACATTTAAGTAAGGATGTTTTATATTTTATCCAAGCTATTGAATTTAGAATTAAATACTTTTCCGTTTATAAAATTTCGGAAGCTGCTTTTTTGGAATTAAATTTGCCAGGTAGTGACTTGAGCCATTTTCGTTCAAATTTCTTATAGTATTTTTTTTCTTTTGCTGTCTGTATTTCGCGTAGAGTCTAAAATCGCCATAGGCTATCCATTACTGCATTGGTTGGCTTGTATATAACGACCTGATACCGTTAGTATAGTATTGGGGTACTTTATTGCCGCTGTAGGTTGTTTTTAGGGTTGGTACGGTATATTTTTGCACGCAGCGTTTTCTAAAAATTGGACATTTATCGGTAAAAAAACTGAAAATATAAAATAAATAAAGGTAACAGGCAATTTTTTTTTACAGAAATACCATTTCAATTCTCCATTCTGTTTATTTTATTTCTATTTGTTGCTCCATACGTTTTCCACTACATTTTGTTATTCCTGCTTTTTTGTACCAGTTTATACGCTAAGCCTAAAATTGAAAAGTCACAAATCCAAATAAAATATTTGATTTCGTAGAGAATGAAATAAATGCAATTACGTCTCCTGATCAAAGAATAACACAAAATATAGCGGAGAATGCTTTTGTTAGGAGGTTTGTCTCAAAAATGTGTTTTTATCTGTTTATTTATTTATTTAATTTTTCTTTTATATTTTCCTAAAAAAAAAGACTATATAACTTTGTGTAGAAAACCCCTACATCCATCACTTCTGCTTCGCGTAGAACTTTTCATTGATGTTCACAACAAAAAAATTGCAATGGCAAATTTTCGTTTCCTTGTATTATGAAAAGTTTAGTTTTCTTTCCTTTGATTGGTTATAAAATATTTTTATGTTCCTGCAACGGGAAATAACTTCAGTTTTATTTCTCCAAAATTTATTGTAATGATAAATCATTTATCATTCATTCCACTTTTCTGCTCAAGAAATGTTTTGAATTTTTATGAATTTCATCTAGATGGTGGAATTACCGTTCTAAAATTATGGTAAATACGTGTGTGTATTCTTTGTGTGCAGAATAAGAGGATGGAAGTTTTTCAGTGCATACAAAACTAAACGTATTTTTGTGTAAGCTACGATGATAAACATTCTGCAATTTATGATAATAATTTTGGATACAAATTTTATTTCCTTTATTTATTGTGTTTTAAATTACGACCGTGGACTGTTTATAAATTTTCATTGGATATTCTGTTTTTATGAATCTGAAATTTTTTCAATAATTCTTTAGAGAAATTTTTCAAAGTACACATAAAAAACTGAAATAGAAAAGGTCATAACATTTATATTCTTGATACTTTCAATTACGCAGTTTGTTTACATTTTTTAACTAGTGAATTATTATTTTCTACAGTTTCTTTCCAATAATTTTGAGAGAAACGTTTCAAAGTACATTAAAAAAAACTGAAATAGAAAAGGTCATAACATTTATATTCATGATACTTTCAATTACGGAGTTTGTTTACATTTTTTAACTAGTGAATTTTTAACTTATAGTGAATTTATTTCTAATTTCTTTCAATAATTCTTTAGAGAAATTTTTCAAAGTACAAGTAAAAAAACTGAAATAGAAAAGGTCATAACATTTATAATCTTGATACTTTCAATTACGCAGTTTGTTTACATTTTTTAACTAGTGAATTTTTCTAACTTTATAGTGAATTATTTTTTTTCTACAGTTTCTTTCCAATAATTTTTAGAGAAACTTTTCAAAGTACATTAAAATAAACTGAAATAGAAAAGGTCATTACATTTATAATCGTAATACTTTCAATTACGCAGTTTGTTTACATTTTTTAACTAGTGAATTTTTCTAACTTTATAGTGAATTATTATTTTCTACAGTTTCTTTCCAATAATTTTTAGAGAAACTTTTCAAATTACATTTTTAAAAAGCTGAAATAGAAAAGGTCATTACATTTATAATCGTAATACTTTCAATTACGCAGTTTGTTTACATTTTTTTAACTAGTAAATTTTTCTAACTTTATAGTGAATTATTATTTTATACAGTTTCTTTCCAATAATTTTTAGAGAAATATTTCCAAGTACACTTAAAAAAAAGAAATAGAAAAGGTCATAACATTTATAATCTTGATAATTTCAGTTACACAGTTTGTTTACATTTTTTTAACTAGTGAATTTTTCTAACTTTATAGTGAATTATTATTTTCGGCAGCTTCTATACAGTGATTTTTAGAGAATTTTTTCAAAGTACACATAAATAAACTGAAATAGAAAAGGTCTTGACATTTATAATCTTAATACTTTCAATTACGCAGTTTGTTTACATTTTTTAACTAATGAATTTTTCTAACTTTATAGTGAATTATTATTTTCTACAGTTTCTTTCCAATAACTTTTAGAGAAATTTTTCCAAGCAAACGTAAAAAAACTGAAATAGAAAGGGTCATAACATTTATAATCGTAATTCTTTCAATTACGCAGTTGTTTACATTTTTTTAACTGGTGAATTTTTCTAACTTTATAGTGAATTATTATTTTCTACAGTTTCTATCCAATAATTTTTAGAGAAATTTTTCCAAGTAAACCAAACAAAAACTGAAATAGAAATAGTCATAACATTTATAATCTTGATACTTTCAATTACGCAGTTTGTTTACATTTTTTAACTAGTGATTTTTTCTAACTTTATAGTGAATTATTATTTTTTACAGTTTTTTTCCTTAAAAAAAGTGTTAATTTATAAGCGTTTATAGGTCATTATTTTTTGAGCAAATATAAAACTAAAAATTGCATTAAAATGGTCATAATTTAGTATTTTTTCTAAAAGTAAACACAAAATTTAGTGTACATATAATTCAGAATAATTGTATTATTGTGATTAATATATTTAAATACAATAAATTAGTAATTTTAAATTTTTCCCTTCATATTTTTCTATTTGTACTAGACTATTCATTTGTACCACACTACTAAAATTTAATTCTCATATTCAATGAAAATAAATGCATTTATTCTGTAGAAATTGAGTCAACTTTATTACTTTAAATATATGTATATATCACTTCCTGAGTTACATATTTTATCTGTACAACAGTATGCATTGTAACACTGTTATATTATTGTTTATCTGATTCTTTTTATTAATATAAATAATATATTTGAACTGTAAGTAATACACTTAATATAAGTTAAATGGGTAACTTGCTAAATCAAATCAAAAATTTCAAATGAGTACTTATTTTTTGTTTAATGCAGCATATAAAATTTATCATTCATCTATACCTATAAAAACACAAAAAATGCATAATGCTTCTTCACAGTTGTAATTTCTATTACAGTTCTCTGTAGTTCAGCGACTTATTAAATTAATTAATCTACCATGAATGTGTACTCTTTCATACAGCTGTATTCATATATTACTATTAATACTTAAGATTTATATGGCGTTATAAACATCAGTAAAAAGTAGTGCTAAGGTAGTTAAATTTTGCATAAGAAATCTTAGTATTGCTTTTCAAAAAAATTCTCAAACTTTCTACATTATAGAAAGAAAAAAATACCTATTCTTATTATATCTCCATCAGAAATATAGTGCTGCAAAACATTTTTTCTTTCCACCCTTGTTCCTAGAATCTTAACGATTTTGCCAAACTTTGCAAAAGTAATTTCGCAGTGAAAGTTTGTTTTCGCAGTATTACGCTCAATTCTTTTTTTTTTTATCATTCAGCAATATTAAATTCCACTGGGCTAAGGTAAAAATGAAATTTAGTGTTTGGAGCCACTTTCTAGTGCAAGATTTAGGAGTTTTCTGAAGATTACCTGAAGGTCTAGGTTCAGATATAATACGCGCAGTTTGGGATATATGAACAAAAAAGGATATTTTAGAAATTTCGAGGAAGTCTGAAATTTTTTCTAAAACTCTAGAGTTTCTAATATTTTTCTTCTCATTTTTATGTCTAAATATATACATATATACTTTTAAGTTTTATAAAAATGTCTAATGTTTAAATAAATTACATATAAATAAATATATATTTCTAAATATGTTCTTTAAAATATTTCTAAATATTTTTCTAATATCCATTCTTCTAAATATATATATATATAGAGAGAGAGAGAGAGAGACCTCAATATATATATATAACGGTACTTGAGTATTTAAAAAAATTTATTTTAATTTTCATCCATTTAATGTATTTAGCGTTATATCGGTATATCAAAACAGTATATTTTCTCTAAAATGCAAATGATCAAGTATTAATAAAATTCGAAATATTGATTGTATTGATTTTAATACATATGTTCATATGATGCACAGTTTTATAAGTATTAACTTTTTTACGACGAATTTTGTGAAACATAGCATATAATTAGTTTAAAAGACATTAATTGTAAAATCGAAATATGTTATTTAAATCTACATGATTTTATATTTACTCTATATTATTCTACGTATATTAATAGTTAACTGTTCTGCCTTCAAATGTACTTCAGATGGTCGAAGTTTGAACCAAAATTCAATATTTCTATATCACTGATTTGTAATTATAAAAAGAAGGAAGTGTTTTGATATAGTTAACGTAAATATTACCATTAAAGATAATTCAGTTATTACTAATAACTAATTTAATCGGCTTTTAAAACAAATATATATATGAATTTTAAGATATTATATATATATGAATTTATATATATATGAATATTATATATATATATGAATTTTATATATATGAATTTTAAGTAGGTTAAACCCTCCAATTACATCCCTAAATGTGAAATACCTGCGATATTTATCAACAACCTTGTACAGTATGCTTTACAGTTTTGTTAAAATTAACGTGATTCAAACAGCGAAAATCTTATCCGTTTGAATACTAAATGGTTTATTATACATATTTTGCACGAAAAATGGATTTTTGACAATTATTATTATCTTCTAATTTATTTTCCAAGGAATACTATATAAGTAGATAAGATAAATATTAAGTTGTAAATTAAAACTTATGACATCATGTGAATAAAAATGACCCTATTATTCATAAAATCGATGTGAAACATTTTTAATACTTCTTCTTTAAAAATTAGAAATAAAAGCATAAATTTTTAAATTTATCAGCATTTAATATGATCTTATTAATTTTGAATATTTAAAATCAACTTTAAAACTAACATATTAAGCTTATTATCTTAGTATATTCTAGTGCTAAGATATATGAGATTTCTAGTAATTAATGAGAAAAAGAATGCATGCATTGGCTTTTAATTAACATTCTTATTTATTTATTAGTAGTATTTTTATAGGATTTTTTATTCTAGAGTTACAGTTATGTTTTACTATACTTATGTAAAAAATACTCATTTTAACTTTGCATATGCAATTCATTGCCATTTTTGAATTTTAGAGTCTTTATCCCCTTCCGGTAAAATGACGAGTCTAGCTCGTCATTAGTTTTTCATTCCATACCGCACAATGACGAGCTACACTCGTCATGCGATTAAAGTTACTGTTAAATATGATAATTAATTTAGTTTAAAATTTCTAGTGTACTGAATTTGGCAACACTTTTATCACTTGTGAAAATCACAAGTCACTATTGCATATTGTTTACTTAGAATTTCTTGGTACAAGTCATTGCCAAATTAATGAGTCAGAATAAAAGAAAACCTACTAAGAAATACCGTGTGTGTTACAAGAATCAAATTAAAAGTGAGACTACTTGGCGGTGTAAACAATTAAGAATTCCTTTGCACTTTGTTTTGAAAAGTACCACTAGCTTGAAGACTATTATCTGTATACCTTATTAATGTTTTGCTTTGATATTTTCTTAATTTTACTGTTTCTGATATTATTTAACACTATGTAAAAAGTGGATTTTAATTAAGAATATGTAAGAATTGTAAAATGAAACAAATTTTTTAAATAAAAATTAAATGGTTATTTCATGCACAGTTTTTCATTATTAAATCATACCGGAAGGGGTTAAAGATGAAAACAACACTTTTAAAATTTGTCAATACTTAACATGAAGTTATTACTGACTTAAATTATGTGCACGTGCTGATGATATACAAGCTTCCACGTACTAGTCTCTCCTGAAATACTTTTACGATCGTTTCCCTTTTTAATCATGGTGAAACCTATCCCCGTGGGTATCATCTATTACCCTGCGTAATCTAAAGCACCAATACAATTTTCTTCTATGTTAAAAAGAATCCGCTGTAAATTTAAAACCCGAACCTCCGCTTAGCCTTGTACAACACTCCATCATCCTGAAAATACTATTTATACTTGCGCAAAATGACACCCTCCGGGGTAACATAAAATATACCCGAAATAACCCTGGCTAAACCAACAAACAAACAAACCTCAAGACATATCGAATAAACAAAGGGTACTTGCTTGTAAAGGAGGGCTGTTAAAGTGAAACTTCTAGCCATACAGGGATTAGGAGCTACGGGAGCTGCCTCTTACAAAAATGTGATAAAAGTTCCCATTTAGATAAGTATGTACGGATGCTGTTGGAGACTTTATGTACATGGTTTATTAGATGATTTCTTTTTAAAAAATGTGCAGCTGAATTACGGTTTAAAGAAGAAGCTACATAATAAAGATATGGCCGATGTTTCTGGTCTAAATTATGAGACTCGAGAGATCGCTTCACTCTCCTGAAAGAAGGTGGTTTAGATGCAAAATGGTTTTGCTTCATGCCTTCGATTGGGTTTCATAAGGGGTCATGATTATACAAATACTCATGTTTAAGGGGCTGTATTAACTGTAACGATATCGTATCTTTTGAGGGAATGTTTTTATCTCACAAATGAAATGTTATTTGATATATATATATTCCATCGTATTTTCTAATATATTTTGTTCAACTGAACTTTTTTTTTTTTGCTTAAATATTTTTAAAATCATGATAGCATGTGATTAGTTAGTTAAGACACTAAAACAATGGTTTTGAACTTTACAGTCTATTGTTTTTCTATACAACAACGAATGTAGCCAGTCCCTATTTTTTAGTTTTTCCTCGTGTCTTCGACTCTGCTTCATAAAAGCTACGGTCATGATTATACAAATACTCATGTTTAAGGAGGCATATTACCCGTAATGATATAGCATCTTTTGAGGGATTGTTTCTATCTCACAAATGAAATGTTATTTTATAGATATATTATATCGTATTTTTTGATATATTTTGTTAAATCGAACTTTTTTGTTTAAATATTTTAAAAAACATGATGTTATGTGATTAGTTTAGACACTGAACCAATGATTCTGAATTTTACAGTCTATTATTTTTTCTATAGGACAATGAATAAAGGTGGTGTATTTTTTGGTTTTACCATATGTCTTCGATTCTGTTTCATAAAAGCTAAGGTCATGATTATGCAAATACTCATGTTTAAATGGGCATATTAACCTTAATGATACAGCATCTTTTCAGGAATTGTTTTTATGTCACAGAATAAATTTTATTTGAAAAATTTATTCCATCGTATTTTCTTCTATATTTGGTTTAACTGAATTTTTGTCTGTTTAGATATTTTTAAATTCATAATGCAATCTGATTAATTAAAACATTAAAACCGTTTGTTTTGAACAAAACTATCTATTGTTTTTCTACACGAGAGGTAATGAAAACAGTTCCTACATTTTTAATTAATTCTAAACGGCTACAAAAATCCATGATATTGATGTAATTCGAACCTTTTAACCTCAGTACCGAAGATGAGTACTCTAAGCAATTCGCCATCATTCGGTGCCACTGTATATTTCAATAATATATAATTAATGAAATTCATGATAACTTAAATAAAGATGAAAAACACATAAAATAAAAACTTGAATAATTAAACTACCTTTTTAGCAAACTCATTTAGAAAAAATTATATCTTCACCGCAGTATAATAAAGATGTAATTTTTTTCTAAAATGCTCTAGAATGCAAAAAATACATAAAAATTATTTCCTTCATAACAAATATTCTTCACTGGAAAATTTTTTGTTACTTTTAATAGTAGTATCAATAGCTTTTTTTGCAAAATTTTCAATTCCATGTAAAATTATAGTTCAGTTGATGAAAGCAAAATAAAAGCACAAAAATTCACCACTTAATAAAAGTCTTCTATCGAAAATGAAATATGAATATCTGTATAAATATTTACTAACTTTTTAATAATAAAAATCATAGATTATAGTAACAAATTTTAACAAATAAATAGAAAAAAGCAGTTCTCCAAATATTTAAAATTATGCTTTTCAATGACAGTTTGGATGTTATTCCCGAATTAAGCTTCAATGTATTTTGGTTTTCACCTCATAGTAGTAATACTGGCTACCTATATGGTGCTCCCATAATAAAACTATGAACAAAATCTTTGGCACTTAGAGATGAATGTTAAATAAAAGGAAATGCCTCTAGCATTGGAAAAAATAACCTCTAGGTGAGCAACATATTAAAATTTTACTGAAAAATAATAAAACTTCATTGTATAGTGATGCATAAATGAATCAGTAAAAGTTTCATCCTATATTATATTTACGAAACGTGAATTTATATTTATTTCATAATAGTTTTCATATTAATAAATTTTTTTTATCTATTTCAACCTGATTTTTTTTTCAGAAGGGATCAATAGAAAAATATATTTAACTTTCCAACTCATGATTAAAGTTCTTAAATGTCTCATTTGGAGTACATATTCATAAATCCCACATAAGCTATGCCCATTATCAATTTAAGTTTTACTCTATATTATAAACAACGAAAAAAAATTTGCATTTATTTCATATCAATGGATTATTTTATCCATTTCAATTTGGATTTTGTTTTGTAGATGGGAGTTGCACAATAATATATTTTACTTTCTATTTCATGATTAAAATATTTTAAAAACTATTTAAGTTAGAATATTTATTTATGAACCTTCCATTATCTTATGACAAGCATTTTTCGATTTAGCATTTTTACCAAATTCAGTTAAAATAATTTTAAATATATAGCACAATATCAAAATATAAGAACTATTTAATTCTGAAATGTGATAAAACAGGAACTAGCTTTAAATTCGTATAAAGTTGTATAAAATTCCCATGTTTTACTCTTTATTTCTCTTTACTTTTACTCTTTACTTTACGTTCTTTTACTTTTGCTCTAGGATTTTAATATTATTAATAATTTATAATTAAATTGAATTATCTATATTTCTCTACCACTCAAGAAATTAGCCTACGATAAAATGTTTTTTTCTACTTTACTAATAGCATAACATATTGCATATATAATTGCATAACATTATATTCATTTGTACATTATTAAAGTACGATAGAAATTATGTAGTAAAAAATGTTTCATATATATTACGACTATATTTTTAAGAAAATAACATTCAATTTACTCTTCCCTCTAAATCTGTCTTATTAACTACTAAAACGTTTGTATAATTTTGAGATAGGATGACTACACCAGGATAAGCACAGTGCTATGAAAATTACATTGATTGCTAATTTAAAAACTGCTATAATACTTTTTCGAAAATAATTTTATAAATGTTAATTAAAACTATTCTTAAAAAACAAATTTTAAAACGTGAAATAAGTACTAATATAAATTCCTATAATTCAAATGCAATATATTTCAAAACTATTTTAAGACTAATAATTCAATATATTTATTATTAAATGGCAAATCTTTAAAATTTAATAAATTTGTTTCTATTGTTACAATCATGAGCAACTAAATTATTTTTCAATGAAAAAGGTAATTTCTAATTCACTATTAAATTATATAATTACCATTAAAGTATATTAAGTATAAAGTATATAAAAAGTATTTAAATTGAAGTAATTATACATAAATGGGATCATAAAATTTGACAAATATTGATCGTCCTAGCTTTCAAGTACCTTTAAACTTCAAGATTTGTTAACCTTATGTGCCATGTAAAATTTATTTTTTCTTCCTACAAGGAAATTTTCTTGTTACTTCGCCGTAAAACCTATGAAGAACGGCATAAAGTCTGCTCATTCTTAAGCATAAACATCCTTGACACTTTAAGATTCTTAACTTCTGATGTACATAAACTGTCAACGTCTTTGGACTTGCTGTTGCCCCAGAACCTTTACAAAGATAAATCTACGATGAAAAGTTTTGAAAGAAAAGGTGCAGCCAGCGGCTATTTCGACGAATAAATATAGCTCCGAAATTTTTGAAACACGTCTTTCGGAAAAGTCTATGAAAGTCGGCATGTCACTTGCAATTGCTATTTGCAAATATTCGCGCTCAGAGCTTATAGGCCTAAAACTCAACACATTCTTGCATTTGAAGTAGAAAATCCAATATTGCGTACTGTAGAATTTTACGTACTTAGTCCATTGATGTTTCAGTGGTATTAAACTGTGTTGGAGGTCGTGTTTTTGTCGAGGAGCATTAAACAGGTCTTCATGAAGCAATGTCACTGAACAAAAGATGCTTTGAATATTTCGAAGGTAAAGTTTTTAATGGAACTGAAAAATATTTCATCAAGTTATCGAGAAAATAAAAAGTGAATGGTTCAAAATGGCTTATATATAAAAAAGAGTTTATACCTATTTTCTTCATTTCTTTGGACTTAATATATTGTTTAACACTTTGCAAAATTTAAAAGATACATTTTGCTTAAAATTTAAACTCTTTATGGTTTTAAGGCATAAATGTTCGAATAATATTATAAATTTGTGTTTATTTCTTGTATATTTTCAATCAATATATTTTACTATGAAATGTTTATTATATAATTCAATAGATATAGTACAATCAAACAATTCTTTTCATTCAAAAAAGAGATTCCAAATTAATTCATTAAGTAATACATTATTTCTAATAGTGTTTAATACTTTGGACTTAATACATGTTAATGCATTGTTTTAAGCAAATTAAAATCTGTAAAAACCTCTGCAATATTAAAAATAAGTATTTCACTTAAAATTTAACCTTTTTTCTAGTTTTAAGGCATAAATGTTTGAATAATATTATAAATTTGTGTTTATTTCTTGTATATTTTCAAACAATACATTTTACTATGAAATGTTTATTATATAACTCAATAAATATATCACGATCAAATAATTCTTTTCATTCTAAAAAGAAAATCCAAATTAATTCATCAAGTAATACATTCTTTCTAATAGTGTTTAATACTTTGGACTTAATACATGTTAATACACAGTTTTAAGCAATATAATGTAGACCCTTTGCAAAATTTAAAGTAAATATTTCGCTTAAAGTTTAGCCTTTTTTCTGTTTTTAAGGCATAAATGTTCGAACAATATTATAAATTTATGTTTATTTCTTGTATATTTTCAATCAATATATTTTAGTATGAAATGCTTATTATACAATTCAATAAATATAGTACAATCAAATAATTATTTTCATTCTAAAAAAAATCATTAAACGATCAAATAATACATTCTTTCTAATAGTGCTTAATACTTTGGGCTTAATACATGTTAATACATTGTTTTAAGCAAAATAACATCTGTAAAATCCACTGCAAAATTAAAAACAAGTATTTCGTTTAAAATTTACCCTTTTTCTGTTTATGAGTCATAAGTATTCGAATAGTATAATAAATTTGTTTTTATTTCTAACATATTTTCAAACAATATATTAACTTTGAAATAACTTTTATGTAATTCAATGAATAAAGTACAATTAAATAATTCTTTTCATTCTAAAAAGAAAATCCAAATTAATTCATCAAATAATACATTCTTTCTAATAAAGTTTAATACTTTGGGCGGGCTTAATACATGCTAATAAACTGTTTTAAGCAAAATAAAGTACACCCTTTGCAAAATTTTAAGTAAATATTTCGCTTAAATTTTAGCCTTTTGTTCTGTTTTTAAGTCATAAGTATTCGATTAATATTATAAATTTGTTTTTATTTTTATATCTTTTCAAATAATATATTGTACTATGGAATGTTTCATTATAAAAAGGAAATCCAAATTAAATCATCGGATAATACATTATTTCTAATAGTGTTTAATACTTTGGACTTAATGCATGTTAATATATTATTTTAAGCAAAATAACATCTGTAAAATCCCCTGCAATATTAAAAATAAGTATTATTTCACTTAAAATTTAGCCTTTTTCTGTTTTTAAGTCAAAAGTATTCAAATCATATAAATTTATCTTTATTTCTTATATATTTACAAACAATATATGTGTCTATATAAACAATAAAATGTCTAATATGTAATTCAATAAATAAACTATAATCAAATAATTTTTTTCCTTCTAAAAAGAAAATCCAAACTTTCAAACTTTATTAATTAAAAATAGATTCTTTCTAATAGTGTTTAATACTTTGGACTTAATACATGTTATTACACTGTTTTAAGCAAAATAGTGTAGACACTTTGCAAAATTTAAAGTATATATTTCGCATAAAATTTAACCCTTTTTTTGTTTTTAAGACAAAAGTATTCAAATAATATTATAAATTTGTTTTTATTTTTTATATCTTTTTAAACAATATATTTAACTTTGAAATACCTATAAGCGTTAAAACAGAAAATCGAAATTAATTCATCAAATAATACATTTTTTCTAATAGTGTTTAATACTTTGAGCTTAAAACATGTTAATAAACTGTTTTAAGCAAAATAACGTAGATCCTTTGCAAAATTTAAAGTAAATATTTCTCTTAAAGTTTAGCCTTTTTTCTGTTTTTAATTCATAAATATTCGAAAAATATTATAAATTTATTTTTATTTCTTATATCTTTTCAAACAATATATTTAACTTTGAAATATCTATTATGTTATTAAATAAATATAGTATAATCAAATAAATTTTTTTTCATTCTAAAAATAAAATGCAAATTAATTAATTAAAAATGCATTCTTTCTAATAGGCACGGTACTTTTTCTTTCAAATAATCTAAAGTTGGTGAGCTTCCAAAATATGATGGGAAATATCCAAAAAGTATAAATTATATAACTGTAAAATTTATCAGATTTAAATAAATTGCAATATATTGTAATGGGAACAGAATTTTAGAAATACATCTGATGTAGGTCGTTTGAATTATTCTCCGTCCATAAAATATTTATTTGATTGAAGAGCACGTGAAGCAAAGACTTAAAAGTGTATTTTTGTAAGATTTATATTCCGATTTAGAAAGACAAATTGTCTCTTGTATATAGTACATGGTATATAAAAAAGGCATGTTTTAAAATATATTTTATAAATATTTAAGTCAAACCTTTTTCTTTAAAATGCTCTCAACTTTTACTACCATCGAAGCTATAAAACTCTACGTTTAAGCTTAAAAATAGTGAAAATGTTTTCTTTCTTTTACTGCTTAGCATATTTTCCGCAGTTTGCATATTTTTTACTAGTGTACTATATAACATAGTTTTGATCTGGTTTATCCCAGTTAATAAAATCTTTTAACTGTTTTTAAAACAATATAAGTATATTTAATTATTACCGTCGAAGCTATAAAACTCTACTTTTAAGCTTAAAAATAGTGAAAAATGCTTTCCTTCTTATACTACATAGCATATTTTCTGCTGCTTGCATATTTTTTACTATTGTACTATATAACATGGTTTCGACCTGATTTATTCCAATTAATAAAATTTTTTAATTATTTTTAAAACAATATAAACTTTTCAATTATTAATGTTATTCAAGAAACTTCACGAGTTATTCTTTAAAATTTAATAAATATTTTCTAAGAATAAAATTTTAACAGCAGCAATATTCATTCCATTAAATTTTAGGATACCATGTAAGTAGTTTTGCATTTCCAATAGCAAAATATTTTTGTGCAATTAATAATATAGAAATGAAAAACTAAAATAAGAATATTATACAAACATTGTCAGGTGTTTATATAGATATTTTTTCAGTTATACATTGAAAAATGTTTTATACGTAAATATTAATTTTTCTTTTAACTTACGTAGAGAAAATGCAACGCATCTTGAAATTACACACACACACACGCACACACACATATACACACACACATGCACACACACACACATATGTATATATATATATATATATATATATATATATATATATATATATATATATATATATATATA
This sequence comes from Pardosa pseudoannulata, assembly GCA_032207245.1. Lineage (NCBI taxonomy): Eukaryota > Metazoa > Arthropoda > Arachnida > Araneae > Lycosidae > Pardosa > Pardosa pseudoannulata. The sequence goes on from CM063506.1 coordinate 30,583,812, forward strand.
TATATATATATATATATATATATATATATATATATGTATGTATATATATATATATATATATATATATATATATATATATATATATATATATATATATATATATATATATATATATATATATATATATATATATATATATATATATATATATATATATATATATATATATATATATATAATATATATATATATATATATATATATATATATATATATATATATATATATATATATATATATATATATATATATATATATATATATATATATATATATATATATATATATATATATATATATATATATATATATATATATATATATATATATATATATATATATATATATATATAAATGAAATAAATATGAAATACATATATGTAATTACCAGAAATTTAATTTCGGTTTTACATGAGAATATAGCCCCCATTTTCTCATTTCCAGGAATTATTTGGCAATATTTATACATTATGCAATCTGGCGCAACTGACACTTAAACTGTAAGTTATGTGATGGTTTTGCAGAAACTTTTTTTATTTTCTTCATCACGTATCTAGAATTACATATCAAGTACGAAAGGACTGGAAGCTTCCTATAAGTGAAGCATTCACTCAGCTGCTGTATGAATGTTCTTATTCAAGAGGGATTAATCACATGACTTATCTTATCATGAAACAGAGCTTAAGACAAATATTTTGTTAAGGCTATTTAAATAATTTAATCACAAATGTATACCATGAATGCACAATCTCACATGTATTTTGAAACAATGCTTGATTTTTCCTGGTATAATTGATATCTGGTTTGTAAATATGTAAAGACGTCAGTAGACAGGATTCAGTGTTTGGTTTTGATAAGCGTCTAAAGAATCGAATCTCAATTAATCAATTCATAGTTGAAATCTAATTTAATTTGAATGGACAGTAAAGAACTGAAAGAAATAAAAGCAAATAATGATAGGCTATTAAAATAAATTCATTTGGTCGATGAAAATATATATTTTTTGATAAGGATAATTCAGGCTAGCTAATATATTCTTTGCCTTACTAATGCATCAAGCTATGTTCTCTGCTTCTAAAATTGCTTTGAAAATTTCGTAAGTAAGATTTTGTAAAACTTTTTTGTGAAAAACTATTTTGTAAACCTTTTCAGAAGCCTGGATCAAGAAAGTAATAATTGATTGAAGAATAAAACCAAATAATGATAGGTTATTAAAATAAATTGATCGATGAAAATGTATATTCTCTTATAAGGATAATTAAGGGTAGCTTACATATTCTTTGTCTTATTAATGCATCAATGCATGTTCTCTGTTTCTAAAATTGCTTTAAAAATTTGGCAAGTAAGATTTTGTAAAACATTTTTGTAAAACTATTTTGTAAAACTTTTCAGATGCCTGAATTAGGATCGTAATAACTGATTGCAGAATAAAAGCAAATAATAAGGTTATTAAAATAAATTGATCGATGAAAATGTATATTTTCTTATAAGGATAATTCAGGCTTTCTTATCTATTCTTTGAATTATTGAGGCATCAAGGCATATTCTCTGTTTCTAAAATTGCTTTAAATTTTCGCAAGTAAGATTTTGTAAAACTTTTCAGATGCTTGAATTAAGAACGTAATAATGATTAAAGAATAAAAGCAAATAATGATAGTTTATTAAAATAAATTGTTCAATGTAAATGTATATTCTCTTATAAGGATAATTCAGGCTAGCTTATATATTATTTGCCTTGTTAATGTAAAAGGCATATTCTTTGTTTCTAAAATTGCTTTAAAAATGTCGTAAGTAAGATTTTGTAAAACTTTTTTGTGTAAAACTATTTTGTAAATTTTTTTAGATCCCTGAATTAAGAATGCAATAATTGATTGAAGAATAAAAGCAAATAATGATAGATTATTAAAATAAATTGATCGATGAAAATGTATATTTTCTTATAAGGATAATTCAAGCTAGCTTATGTACTTTTTGCCATCAAGGCATGTTCTCAGTTTCTAAAAATGCTTTAAAAATTTCGTAAGTAAGATAACCTATTTTGATAACATTTTTTAGGTGTTTTTAACTGGTCCTGCATATTTTTCTTGGAAATAGTATGAAAGGAAGTCAGGAACTAAAATTGATCTAAAAAAGTAAAAAATATATATTTCCCTTTAAAAGGAGAGTTAAGGCCCTGTTATACATATTCCTGCCTTATTAATACTCTCGAACTCGCATTGATTTTTCACAAAAGCTTCAACATGAATATTCCATTTGAGATGGTTTTAGGCTGAAATCCCCTGTGAATGCCTTCGCATAAAAAACCCCTCTTATTGCAGTTTCGTTTGAAGAAATCTATCTTCATTTTATGGGGAGAGGGGTGGAAGGTAAGAGAGAAATATTCGAAAAAGAAATGCGTAGAAAAATTTAAGCAGCGGAACTCTTCGAAACTGTCGCCGTATACTCGAGTTAAATTATCGCTCTCCTCTTCAAAAAAAAAATGGAGATTTTTTTTTTGCTTTTTTATACACCATTAAGTATGCGCATGGAAAAAAAAGAAGATAGAGGAGAGCTTGAGAACAGAGGCGAAGAGCATATCCACCAAGATTAAAGAAGGGGGAAAAAGCAAAAAAGTAAAAAAAAAAGTAAAAATGCCCACGGAAATGAAAGCAAGAGGGAAAAAAAAGGAGAAAAATAACGCTGACTGCTGCATCTCCGCCGTCAATCCCGTAAAGCATCTTATTACTATGCAGAAAATCCACCCTGCACATTCAAAAAATGGGGGAGGGAGGGAGAAAAAGGGGGCGGATCGCCTCCAAATCCTAACCCTTTACACCGCAGCCAATACTATGCAGTGAAAACTCCCTGCAGGATTGGGAGAGTGCGGTAAAAATTACGCACCACGCAGATTACGTGCGAGAGAGGGAAGGGTTCTGCCAAACGACTTTCGTTCCACCCAATCAGAAGGCTCAGATCGTGATACCTTTCCCCCATCTCCCAACAGGCATAAAATATGGAAGGATTGGCTGTAGATCATTAGCCAGAGCTACCTGAGGGCTCCAATGTGATAAGATGGAGAGGGGGGTATTTAAACCATTAGGTCTAAAGATTTGTTCGAATTTTTCAGGGTATGACCGAGGGGAGAGAAGATAAGCTGATGGGAGAGGGAAGCTCTAATAAAAATTTAAGATAGAGATAATCTAAGAGGGCCATCATAAGTGGTTAGGATATATCGGGAAAGATAAACTAAATGTCACGGGATAAAACATGTTTGGGGTAAACCGTGCATAACCTTTGCTTGGGCTTCCCTGCATGACTCGAATCATCCTTTAAAGTTTGGAAAACTTTATCTTACAAATGTTTTTGCTGCAAAGCATACCATTTTATCTTCATGGAAGATAAAAATAAATAAACTAAAACTAAATCTCCCCTCTTCCATTAACCTGGAAATAAACTCTTTCAAATTTATCAAAAAAAAAAAGTTTTTGCTATCAAATTAAGTACTATAAATAAAACTTTTACAAAAAAAACCTTTCATATGCCTCACACAATACCAAAAGAAAAATGTGTAAACAGATGTATATATTTGTGTTATATAATTATTTTTGGAGTTTTACTAATATGTAAACATTTAATCTGCATTATATATCGTTTAGACATAATTTTATAAGCTGTAAACATACTTTTAAGAAATAAATAAATAAAATTCTTAATTATCTAAAACATCCTGGATTGTACTTTAAAGTTTTCATAAGGCAATGTTTTAATTTTAATTATGTTTTAATAATTAATTTAAAAATTAAAAGTCATTGTTCATCTTTAAAGATTTATTATTAAGTCATACGTTGTAAAAAAAAATTAGAATTGAAAAATTTTGAGCTAAAGTTAAGACAATCAGTAATTTAATTATTTTTTCTATATTTTTCTTAGCAAAATATATTTATACGCTAGTAAAGGAAAATTAAGGGATTCAATTTTACATCCTTTTCTAAAAATATACTTCGTTACATTAAAATACTAAGAGAAAAATAACAGTCCAATTTTTCATACCATATACGTTAATATAAAATGTCATGTATTTTTATATAAAACAGTTAAAATTAAATCACTTTTAACAAATTGATTTCTTTTATATAAAATAACTTTAGCATCTTTTTGTATTTCCTCTTTCACATTTGTTTCAGAGCTTAGTTTTTCCTTAGGACTTTCGAACTTGTAAAATAACATACAGTTTATTTTAAGCAAACAATTTCTATTGTAAACAAATATCAAATACGGTTTAAAAAAAATTCACTCTGAAATGGCTTACCTCTTAAACTGAATTAATCTAATAATATCCAATCAATATATAGATTTAAAATATAGATACAATCTGCATAACGTCACCAAATTATTTCTTTAAATGTTTTAATTAACTTAAACAGTTTTTCTATATTTCTAAGATTAGCACCTTTCATAATTTTAGCATAAAATATTTAAAACTCTTCATAATATCTTGATTAATAAGTTGTAGTGCAAAATACTATCATTTAAAGTTTAAACAGTGTCTTTTAATCAAATTAAAAGTCATTGTAATACTTTTTGAGTGTTTTAAATAGCGCAATAAGTTCTATTACATTTTTAAGAATAGCATACTTCATAATTTAAGCATCAAGCATTCAAAACTTCTCATATATATATATATATATATATATATATATATATATATATATATATATATATATATATATATATATATATATATATATATATATATATATATATACATATATATATATATATATATATATATATATATATATATATATATACATATATATATATATATATATATATATATATATATATATATATATATATATATATATATATATATATATATATATATATATATATACATATATATATCGATCATTAAGTGGGAAGAGGAAGTCCAATCCATTGAAATTTAGGGCTTGCTTTGAAGTTAAAGACAATTAGTACTTCAATTCTAAAATGAAGCTTTTACCTACTCTTACCTTATTAATCATTGCTCGTACCTAAATAACAAATTTATAAACATTTCAAAAGGGTAACATTTTCCACACTAGATGAAATACCAACAGTTAGAGGTTAAATCAAAATTTCTTTGGTAAATAAAAGAGATACCTTGTTGTTATATATTATAGACCTATATTACATATATATGGTCAATGATAACTACATATTGTATTTATAAATATTTTAATGGGGAATTAAGATTTTTCATACTAAAATATAGCATTGAAGACAAGGTAAGAACATTATTGATTATACATGTTTAAATCCATTACAAGTAATTTAATTTTTATATCTAGTTGCCTAGAAATAATATAGGGTGAACAGTAATCTATGATACTTTAATGTATAAACAGAAAATAAAATTATCCGAGCTTTCAAAAAATTAGTCTAGCTGTAGCATATAACATGTTTTCCGCATCAATTAGAACTTCTTTACTTAAAATGTCCTTGAAAGAAGGTGTAATGTAATAAGTGGGAAGAGGAAATCCAATCATTTAAAATTTAGGGCTTGCTTTGAAGTTAAAGACAATTAGTACTTCAATTCTAAAATGAAGCTTTTACCTACACTTACCTTATTAATCATTTCTCTATCTAAATAAAAAATTTATAAATATTTCAAAAGGGTAAAATTTTCCAAACTGAATGAAATACCAACAGTTAGAGGTTAAATCAAAATTTCTTTGGTAAATAATAAGAGAGATACCTTGTTGGTATATATTATAGACATATATTACATGTATATGATCGATAACTACATATTGTATTTATGAATCTTTTAATGGGAATTAAGATACTTCATACTAAAATATAGCAATAAAGACAAGGGTCAAGAGCCTTATTGACTATACATGTTTAAATCCATTACAAGTAATTTAATTTTTATCTCTAGTTGCCTAGGAGTAATATAAAGTGAACAGTAAACCATGATACTTTAATGTATTAACAGAAAAGAAAATTATCTGAACTTTCAAAAGATTAGTCTAGCTGAAGCAGTTAATAAGCTTTCCTCATCAATTAGAACTTCATTGCTTAAAATCTTCTTGAAAGAAGGTGTGATGTACGCAGCGAAATAATCAGGAAATTAGACTTCAAATTGGAATATGTAAAAGCATTTTTAATTAAACTGATAGCTTAGGTATCAAGGACCTCAAAACCGATCCCGTTCTTTAATTTTTCAATCGTTACATTTGGCGGTCAGTAAGTCACCGTTAACAGACAGCTAGATTCCATAAAAAAATGAAGCAAGTTTTTGTAATGAAACATTTGGGGAGAACAGAAATATGAAAATTGGGGGTCATTTCTTACCTCTGTATAAAAACCAAGATGGCGGTCCCCAATAAAGACAAAGAGCCGGATAAAGAAAGAAGATGGCGAAAGTGGATTCAAGATTATGGTGATGAAGCGTACGGACCGTGGCATATGCAAAAAAGAAATGCCCCTCAGAATGAAAAGGGGAAGCAGTCAGAGCGAAAGGAAGGAAAGAGAAGAAATAGAAAAACCCGGGGAGAGAGATTGAAAAGGGCCAGAAGGAATAACTGGGTAGCCATCGGCCATTACTACTGCTCCGTCGCGTGGTCAAATTTACATGGCGGGCATAAAATAAAAAAGGAAATATTCCCAATCGATATAATCGATTTTTGTGCCTTATTTTTTCTCTTCACTTTCTTCTTTTCCACCTTGGCAACAGGGGCAGCTGAGAAAGCTCTCAGCTCTCTCTCCAAAATGCTGGGGGGATTCGACTGCCCAAAGAGGGGGGCGGCGAGGGTAGTCACGTGATGTTGGACGACTGATGACCTGGGAGGAGGGAAAATAAGAGGGGGTAGATGGCTACGGATCGGATCTATCAGGGACATAGCCGCATGTTCTCTTCTCCATATAACCAACACTTCTTTTTTTCTCCATCCCTAGCCTGAGATGAAATGATGAAAAAAAAGTAAAAAGTAAATAAACAAATAAATAAAAATGCCGCAATCACGATTCTTAATAAACCCGAGGAGTTTCTCTTTTTGATGGATGGACTTTATTTGTATGAATAAAATGGACGCCCCGTTCGTGTCGGTGCGTAATCTAACTGATATCTTGTTTTGTGAGGTTTGGGAAGAAAATATAACCATGAAGGTTTTTTTTCCCTTCATCAAATACATTTCCAAAATTGAAAGAAACTGGAAGAAATGAAGAATGTAGCAGTGATACAACTGGGAATTTTTCTTTTTGTCTTTCAGAAATGTTCTTTCATTAACAGCTTTTTTATAAATCTAGCTATCAAAAATTCAATTACATGAAAAACCAATCTCTGCAAATTTAGTTTGATACAACTCATTAATGACTTAAAACTTATTAGTTGAAAATCATAAACTACCATTAAATCCAATATGACTTACAAAAAGTCTGTACTTTGATAGCTTGAAACTATGCTTTAACAGACTGTTAAAAACGATTAACAATAAGTTTTATCAAAAAGGATATTAGTATACAGAGTTTTTTTCCCTTCACCAAATACATTTCCAAAATTGAAAGAAACTGGATCAAATGAAGACTGTAGCAGTGATACAACTGGGATTTTTTTCTTTTTGTCTTTCAAAAAATTTCTTTCATTAACAGTTTTTTTATAAATCTAGCTGTCAAAAAATCAATTACATGAAAAACCAATCTCTGCAAATTTAGTTTGATACAACTCATTAATGACTTAAAACTCATTAGTTGAAAATCATGTTCACCATTAAATCCAATATGACTCACAAAAATCTGTACTTTGATAGCTTCAAATTATTCTTTAACAGACTGTTAAAAACGATTAAAAATAAGTTTTATCAAAAAGGATATTAGTATACAGAGTTTTTTTTTCTTCATCAAATACATTACCGAAATTGAAAGAAACTGGGAGAAATGAAGAATGTAGCAGTTATGCAACTGGGATTTTTTTTCTTTTTGCCTTTCAAAACAGTTCTTTCATTAACAGTTTTTTTATAAATCTGGATGTCAAAAATTCAATTATATGAATAGTCCAACTCTGCAATTTTTGTTTGGTACAACTTATTAATGACTTAAATCTTATTAGTTGAAAATCGTAAACTACCATTAAATCCAATATGACTTACAAAAAGTCTGTACTTTGATAGCTTGAAACTATGCTTTAACATACTATTAAGAACGATTAACAATAAGTTTAACCAAAAAGGATATTAGTATACAGAGTTTTTTTTTTGTTTCCTTCATCAAATACATTTCCATAATTGAAAGAAACTGGAAGAAATGAAGAATGTAGCAGTGATACAACTGGGATTTTTTCTTTTTGGCTTTCAAAAAATTTCTTTCATTAACAGTTTTTTTATAAATCTAGCTATCAAAAAATCAATTACATGAAAAACTAATCTCTGCAAATTTTGTTTGATACAACTCATTAATGACTTAAAACTCATTAATTGAAAATCATGTACTACCATTAAATCCAATAAGACTCACAAAATGTCTGTACTTTGATAGCTTGAAACTATGTTTTAACAGACTATTAAAAACGATTAACAGTAAGTTTTATCAAAAAGGATATTATTATACACAGTTTTTTTTCCTTCATCAAATACATTTCCAAAATTGAAAAAACTGGAAGAAATGAAGAATGTAGCAGTGATACAACTGGGATTTTTTTCTTTTTGTCTTTTAAAAAAGTTCTTTCATTAACAGCTTTTTTATAAATCTAGCTATCAAAAATTCAATTACATGAATAGCCCATCTCTGCAAATTTCGTTTGTTACAACTCATTAAGAACTTAAAACTTATTAGTTCAAAATCATGTACTATCATTAATTCCAATATGACTTACAAAAAGTCTGTACTTTGATAGCTTGAAACTATGCTTTAACAGACTATTAAAAACGATTAACAATAAGTTTTATCAAAAAGGATATTAGTATACAGAGTTTTTTTTCTTCATCAAATACATTTCCAAAATTGAAAAAACTGGAAGAAATGAAGAATGTAGCAGTGATACAACTGGGATTTTTTTCTTTTTGTCTTTTAAAAAAGTTCTTTCATTAACAGCTCTTTTATAAATCTAGCAATCAAAAATTCAATTACATGAATAGCCCATCTCTGCAAATTTCGTTTGTTACAACTCATTAAGAACTTAAAACTTATTAGTTCAAAATCATGTACTATCATTAATTCCAATATGACTTACAAAAATACTGTATTATGATAGCTTGAAACTATGCTTTAACAGATTGTTAAAAACGATTAACAATAAATTTTATCAAAAAGGATATTAGTATACAGATGTCTTTTTTTTTCTACATCAAATACATTTCCAAAATTAAAAGAAACTGGAAGAAATGAAGAATGTAGCAGTGATACAACTGGGAAATTTTTTTCTTTTTGTCTTTCAAAAAATTTTTTCATTAAGAGCTCTTTTATAAATCTAGCAATCAAAAATTCAATTACATGAATAGCCCACCTCTGCAATTTTTGTTTGACACAACTCATTAATGACTTAAAACTTATTGCTTGAAAATCATGAACTACCATTAAATTCAATATGACTTACAAAAAGACTGTATTATGATAGCTTGAAACTATGTTTTAACAGACTATTAAAAACGATTAACAGTAAGTTTTATCAAAAAGGATATTATTATACACAGTTTTTTTTCCTTCATCAAATACATTTCCAAAATTGAAAAAACTGGAAGAAATGAAGAATGTAGCAGTGATACAACTGGGATTTTTTTCTTTTTGTCTTTCAAAAAATTTTTTCATTAAGAGCTCTTTTATAAATCTAGCAATCAAAAATTCAATTACATGAATAGCCCACCTCTGCAATTTTTGTTTGACACAACTCATTAATGACTTAAAACTTATTAGTTGAAAATCATAAACTACCATTAAATCAAATATGACTTACAAAAAAGCCTGTATTATGATAGCTTGAAACTATGCTTTATCAGACTGTTAAAAACTATTAACAATAAGTTTTATCAAAAAGGATATTAGTATACAGAGTTTTTTTTCTTCATCAAATACATTACCGAAATTGAAAGAAACTGGATGAAATAAAGAATGTAGCAGTGATACAACTGGGATTTTTTTTCTTTTTGTCTTTGAAAAAAAAATCTTTCCTTAATAGTTTTTTTTATAAATCTAGCTATCAAAAATTCAATTACATGAACATCCCATCTATGCAAATTTTCTTTCCTACAACTCATTAATGACTTAAAATCTATTATTTGAAAATCCTGTACTCTCATTAAATCCAATATGACTCACAAAAAGTTTGTATTATGATAGCTTGAAACTATGCTTTAACAGACTGTTAAAAACGATTAACAATAAGTTTTATCAAAAAGGATATTAGTATACAGAATAATAAGAAAACAGTACACACAATGTATTTATGTTTGCCCAGTGGAAAGTCTGTTGATAATTTGACAATTAAAAGTTTACACTCATTGTTCCTTAATTTAATTTTTAACAAAATTACAAATCAAGCATTAATAATTGGACACTATAAAGAAGCAATTAAAAATATTAATCAATAAAATAGCAGTGCTAAGATGAAGTTTAATAATTAATAAATTATCAATTTAAAGCTAAAACCTTATTTCAAGACTAAACTTATTTAGAATATACTATAAATTTAAA
>CM063506.1:30596964-30659464 GCA_032207245.1 Pardosa pseudoannulata
TCAAGAAGTTTTTTAGTAATAATAACTTAATATTAAAAATTAGTACATGCTATGAAAATAAAAAAGAATACTTTGAAAAATTCTAAATATTTTTAAAAATTGTTTTTTTTTTAATTTTAATTTGATTTAGTTGTGTAATTCAATTTGCGTACAAATTTTTATAACTTTTAGTTCATAGCAGACTAATTATTAATTATTAAGTTCATAACAAACAAGAAACAAAATTAATTATGACACTTATAAAAAACTTTATAAAAAAAGCTTTAGATTTTTATTTGTTCTAAACTAATTTAAATACTAATAAAATAACCATACAATATATATTTGTATATGTACATTGGAAACACTTCACTGACAATCCCATCAGGGATTACACGATGAATATTAAGAAATAATAATGTTGTGACAGATACATTTCTAAGTTTTGTGTACAACGTATAATTCAAAATATAATTTTAATAATTTACTTCATTGAAATAAATTATAATTTCTCTAAACACACCATTTTTAATTTTTTATAATGTAAAATAAACGTATTAATTCTTATTTTTCTTTCAACCAGGTTACCTGTAAAACGCTTTTCTCTGCGTTTGGATCATGGTTGCAGTGAAATTATCTTTCCCTCCAACTGATAAAAGACGGAAAACTCAGTACTTTAATAGCTACTTGTCTTGTGATGTTTAACTGATATTGCTCTACAGAAAATTATTTACTCATGCATTTTATAATTTTTAATATATATTTTAGCATTCTCCTAGTACAGGTAGTAAAGATGCATAATCTTTTTTAATTAAATAGTCATTACATTTTTGTTGCTTGCAACTGAAAATGTCAAAATATAATGAAAAAGATTATAAGTTATTAAAAGTATTTTCTTTTGAATTTAAATATTTCTATTGAATGAAATAGCAGAAATATTTTACTTTTTGAAGTGTATTTGATTAAACAAATAGAAAAATTTTCCTTTAAAAGGATATATCAAATAATAATTATTTTTGTGCCTTTTATGAAAAGCGAATTAATCTTTTGGCACATTAAACTGAAAATAAAATGAAACATCTATGATATATTGTATTGAACACGAATTATAATGTATGGCATATTAAGTTAAAAATGCAATCAAAGAGGAAACTATTAATATTTTATATATTGTAAAATACAGCTATTTTTATATTATAAATAAAATTTTATTAAATTTTAAATAAAGGTATAATGTTTTATTTTTCTTAATTTTGTGAATTTTACTAAATTGGTGGTGAAATGTTCATTCTATCTACCACTGAAATGATGACTTCAATGAAGCATTTAATAAAAAGTGATTGAAAAAAAATGTATGGGATATTTATTATGACACATTTTTGATACTAATGAAAGTATTAAAATTTCAAAATGTTTATAATGTTTATTTTTAATTGCTAACTATCAATTTTATGCACTGTTTTACCAATATTTTAGAACATTAAGGCTATGAAGAAGTATTAAGCTAAAAATGCAATCCAAGAGGAAACTATTAATATTTTATTTATTGTAAAATAGAGCTGTTTTCATATTATAAATTAAATTCTATTGAATTTTAAATAAAGATATAATGTATTATTTTTCTTAATTTTGTGAATTTTACTAAATTGATGGTGAAATGTTCATTCTATCTACCACGGAAACGATGACTTCAATGAAGCATTTAATAAGAAGCGATTGAAAAAAATGTATGGGATATTTATTATGACACATTTTTGACGCTAATGAAAGTATTAAAATTTACAAATGTTTATAATGCTTATTTTTAAGTGCTAACTATCATTTTTATGCACTGTTTTACCAATAGTCTAACACATAAGGCTATCAAGATGTAATTTTAGCCAGATATATATCATAGTGGGTAATTTGAATAATTTTATTTTATTAATAAAAACAGAAAACAGATTTGATAGAATTCTCAAACGCGAATAGTTGAAAAATTAATTGAAATTTAAAATAATGCAGAGATTACAAAAAACAACAAGTGCTGGTAATAATATATTACTTTATTACCCTAATATATTATTTATACCTTTATTTGGTCAAAATATTACGTTATTTTATACTAGCTTATAAAATGTGTTCATGGTTTGTAATTGTGCGTATATATATACATATATGTAAGCACACAAACACACACACACACACACACACACACACACACACACACACACATATATATATATATATATATATATATATATATATATATATATATATATATATATATATATATATATATATATATATATATATATATATATATATATATATATATATATATATATATGCACGAGAGTGTGGGTAAATATAATGTTAATGTATTTATATTATAATAAATATTTAATTTATTTTTAGAAAATAAAGATAACATTTTATAGATACATACACAGTGCAAAAAATAAGTGCTGGTTACAGAGATTTCTAAAGTGCCTGTTTAAAATGGCCGGAGAGTAGGTACATAAAATGACATGTGCAAAATATTTAATAATCAAATTTTATACAACAAGGCTTGGATAAGTTTTATTTCTTATCGAAAAACACATAAATGTAGTAAATAATTTTTATTTATTCTTGAGACTTCTCTACATAAGGACATACGAAATATATACATTTCTTAGATTTCCTGATCTTTGAAAAGTCCCTATTGTACATTCAAAAATTAATCCTTTATCTTCTCCTTACTTAAGATTATTTTAATTTAAGGCTTCCTGAAATAAAGAAAATCAACATGAATAGCTGTTATTTACAACATTATGTACATAAGGATAAATTGGTGTGAGTTTTTTCTAGACATTTAAATTATTTCTTAACATTTATTAAACCTTTACGATTATCCTACGTACACTAGCCCATAGATGTACAACTAGATTAATCATGTTAATAAATAAGATTTTTTTATAAAATAATTTGAAAATAATTAAGTTTATTAAACATTCTTGTTTAACTTTAAAACTGTTTTTACGACACAACTCTTTATAAATCCCTACAATGTTTTACATACACTTCTAAATTACCATTAAAATAAATATTTTAAATTTTTAATTCTTTTTAAAATTAAATTAAACTTATAAAAATTTAATCTTTTCAGTAAATTTTTAGGGACTTATTACAGGTTCTATAAGTTAACTATTCCATAATTAAATACATATTTTAAGGAATGATAAGGCAAAATTAAAAAAATAGGTAAAAAATAAAGATTTATGTACCATTTTGTAATACAGAACTTATATATATATATATATATATATATATATATATATATATATATATATATATATATATATATATATATATATATATATATATATATTAGCATGGGCGTGTGTAAATATATAATTTATTTATATTATAAATGTATTTTATTTATAGAAAAGGAAGATATCATTTTATAGATACATTTAAAGTAGAGAGTTTGAATTGCAGGATACCACCAATAAATTGACAAGATAAAAATGATATCATGAAGGAAAAGATAAGTAGCATGGTATAATTCTTCCACCCCAGCCAATTACTCGACCGACCTGACTCGATGAAAACGGAGGAGCTAAGTTGGTGACGATCAGAAAATCCAAGTGCCATCTTCTATGTAGCTAATAAAAGGGGATATATATATTGCGGAACTAAACCTCATACAGAATTTGTTACCTTAAAATCTATTATTGATAAAGTGTATAATTTATGAAATTTATATAAATTTTTCTACAAAACAGTTTATTTAATTTTTAAACAACAAAAGAAAGATGACCTCATTAATGACATACAGATCTATAAAGTTCTATCATGTAATTTAACTACCAATATGGCTTTCATCTTTGTAATTGGAACCATTTGCTTTCAAAATTATGAACTGTTTTTAATCGGAAGGGGCTGGAAGAAATCACGTGGAACTAAATGATTTTGTTTTTGTAAGAGAGAGTAAACTTTTATTGTGCTTTATTTTGCATACTTTTTCATACTGGTTGGGGTACTTAAACAATTTATTTATTTGTATATTCCTTTAATATCTTTTCATAGATGATTTTTTATTAACTATCTAAATCTGCTCGTATGGCATTTTACTACTCCTTGCATTGTAGTCCTGAACCTGATTAGTGGCACGAAGTGTTTTAGATGATCAGAAGTAAATATAAGCAATAACTCAAAGTCTAATAACTATAAATTATCAACATATTTCTAGGGAAAAAAACTTTTAACATGAAGATAGTTCAATCGTCCGTTAATACTCAGACACGTATAATTAAACACACACGCACATATAAATATATAAATATATAAATAAATATATATATATATATATATATATATATATATATATATATATATATATATATATATATATATATAATTTATCAATATTATTATACTTAAACTATGTTTTTAAAAACCTACTCTCCCTCATTCAAATTCCTTCAAATCTATTTTCTCAGCTACAAAATATCGTAATTAAAGGAATATCTTCAATTTATTCTTATAATACATCTTTCTAAGCTTTATCTGTATTAGGTTCAAATTTTCTAGTAATTATTTTCCATTTTTATAAATAATTAATTATAGACTTGTATCAATCAAATCCCAAAGTAAAAGGGTTCCCAACCCCTCGCAGGCATCGTGGATCTTTCCAATATGTGATCACAATAAAAAAGTTTTAGTTTTCGATAAAATTCTATGTGACAATTTTCTCATTTTAATTAAATAGAAATTGCGTACAACACAGATACCAGCGCAAATCGAAACGCAAGAGAACTTTTCTTTATTCTCTCGTGCATTTGCCAACCTATTTTCTATACTTAAAATCCAGAAAACATGAAAATTTCTGGAATATAATTAATAGAAGCATTTTTCTGTTCTTGAAAAAATCAGTATATAAATTAAAATTGTTTTTCGGTTTTATAAATTGTGCGAGGCATTGTTTTCGACAATTAACATCATAAATTAAATGTACAGATGTCGACTTGCATATGAATACCTTAAAGACTGCTCAGTAATATCCCTTAACATGTTCCCCTAACTAAGAAACAGTAACTTATGAAATGCAATGCCAAAAAATCGCATTAACTTTAAGATTTATACATTTTCTAAACAATTTTCATACTTTGTAGTTTATATATGCATTACTTAATAATTAATTTTCACAAGAATAAAAACAATATTTTTTTTATGTTTTTAAATTTATTTTTGGAATTAAATAATTTTGTACATTAGGTCCATGTATTATTAACTTTATCCCAATATAAATTCACATTGAAAAAGTAAATTGTGCCCGTTGTCCAATAGATATTCTGGAATGTGTTATTAGGGACAAAATGTTGGGATCCCCTGTCTTAAAAATATCCAAGGAATAAAATAATATTGTTTCTTTTACTTAATATAAATTTTATTCATCTCTACGGGTAATTCTTGAACGCAATATATTAGGATTATTCATCATTGTAATAATGAAAGAAGATTAAAGTTAAAAGTTATATGTTTTCGATATTTTTTTAATCGTTAAACGTTTGAATAGTTATTTTAATTTGGTTTGCTTAAAAAATAATAATTGTTTAAGCATTCCAAACATGTAAAAGTAATTTATTTCGCAAGGTCTAAGTGTGATGACCGCTTCAAATACTTATTTATCTGTATATTTATTTTTGATCACATTTTTCAACTGGATGAAAGTTACTAACTCAAAAAAATCTGGTTTTGGAATACTTGTTTTTTTATCCTGCAGTTGTTCAAGTATATAAAGTCTTAATATGCAAAAAACATCATTTTATTTTCTTAGATATTCAGCAATTTAAGATGTTTATACTGGATTAGTCTTGAGATGCAGAAATTTTTTTAAATATATATTGATTCTTGATGACGTAATAACAAATTAAAGTGATATCATATTTTTACGGTTTAGGAAATGGTGCCCTAAATATGTTGAATACCTCAAAATGTATTTTCTCAATTCAATGTTATTGCCTTTTTACTAATAATGCAGTATTTTAATATTGTAGCTTCAACATTTGAAAAGTTATTTATATATATATAATTTCCTTGATAGAAGCTGTCCTCAACAATGGAAAATTTCGTATGGTACTTTTTAATGTTTTGTATTTCCTGAAATTATATACATAGAAATAATAAGGATCTTTTAAATTTAAGACACTAACGTTAAATCTTTATATACAGGTGTTTTGTAATGTACAGAATAAAAATGTTCTTAAAATTAGTAATAAGCTTCTTATTTTCCATTCTGGGTTGGATCGCTAAGGTCTACTATTTTGCACACGAGGGCTAATGAGACCGGGACCTACTGCTTAAAACCGATTCCAAAAACTACGAACATCCATGCCATAGTGGGATTCGAACCCACGAACTCCGGTATCAACAAACAATGCCTTAACCAATCTGCCAGAGTTCCGCATAGTCACTTTTTTAAATACAAATTTATCAAGGAGCCCTTAAATTTCATAGTGTTTCACTGTAAGTTTCGTTAATTTTTTTTGAGTAAAATAATTTTAGAGATATCTGAAATCAACGTCTTTTTAAATGGTTAATATAGATTTGTTTTTAATTTGAAA
This sequence comes from Pardosa pseudoannulata, assembly GCA_032207245.1. Classification (NCBI taxonomy): domain Eukaryota; kingdom Metazoa; phylum Arthropoda; class Arachnida; order Araneae; family Lycosidae; genus Pardosa; species Pardosa pseudoannulata. The sequence goes on from CM063506.1 coordinate 30,603,537, forward strand.
CAAACTTTTTTATTAATAATTAAAAAATATTTAAATGTTTTGTGTATTCAAAAGAGGAGATTAAAAAATCTTATTTTTTTCTTATTTGAATTGAGTGAACTCAGACAGATTTAAAATACATAAGTAAAACTTGTGATACATAAACAAAATTTTTCGATAGAGTACCGAGTACGTTTAATACCTCAAAACCAGATTTTGATAGGTTAAAGCGATACCAGTCTTTATACTTTACCCACGTCTGAAATCAAGAAGGAAAGAAACGTATGATATTGTGTTCATATGCAGGAACTGATAACAGATGTACGATCTGACTTCGATCACTTCTTGAAGTTCCGCATCTTACGGGGCACACGCTCTCTCTTCCGTTTTCCTGTTGCAGTCGCGAGCAGGTGGAAATATTCGTACCCCGTACCTCACTTCCTGAATTTTCAAGGACCTCATTCCAAGGATAAGACGGTAGTCAATGCCAAGTTCAGTAGGGTGAGGGGGGCTGTTGGGTGTCAATTTCGAAACTTAAAGATATGAAAGTTCTCACTTCCATATTGTATGAAAATCGGAGAAAAGAATTACTTAACCACTCAATTGAGTCTTTTTTGCTGAATATGCATTGATGAACAACTTAAATATAAGTTGTTAAAGATTGCTCAGAGTAAAACGAATGTGAAATTTTAATAACTTTGAATATTAAAACCTTTCTTTATTATAAGATTTAAAAACTTAAATCTAAGTTTTTAAAGATTACATGGAGTAAAACAAATGGGAAATGTTAACAACTTTAAATGTAAAAGCCTTTCCTTATTAATGATCATCTATCATTATAAGATTTAAAAACTTATATCTATGTTTTTAAATCTTATAATGGTAGATTCTATGAATGAATAAAGTTTAAAAGATTGCATAGAGTAGAACGAATGTGAAATTTTAACAACTTTGAGCCTTTACTTATTATAAGATTTAAAAGATTAAATCTAAGTTTTTAAAGATTGCATAGAGTAAAACTAATGTGAAATTCTAACAACTTTGAATATTATAGCTTTTCCTTATAAATGATCATCTATCATTATAAAATTTAAAAACTTAAATCTAAGCTTTTAAAAAGATTGCATAGAGTAAAACGAATGTGAAATTATAACAACTTTGAATATTATAGCCTTTTCATATTAATGATCGTCTATCATTATAAGATTTAAAAAATTAAATGTAAGTTTTAAAGATTACATAGAGTAAAACGAATGTAAAATTTTAATAACTTTGAATGTTATAGCCTTTCCTTATTAATGATCATCTATCATTATAATATTTTAAAACTTAAATTTAAGTTTTAAAGATTGCATAGAGTAAAACGAATGTGAAATTTTAACAACTTTGAATGTTATAACCTTTCCTTAATGATCATCTATCATTAAAGATTTAAATACTTTAATCTAAGTTTTTAAAGATTGCATAGAGTAAAACGAATGTGAAATTTTAACAAACTTGAATATTATAGCCTTTCTTTATTATAAGATTTAAAAACTTAAATCTAAGTTTTTAAAGATTACATGGAGTAAAACAAATGGGAAATGTTAACAACTTTAAATGTAAAAGCCTTTCCTTATTAATGATCGTCTATCATTATAAGATTTAAAAACTTAAATCTAAGTTTTTAAAGATTGCATAGAGTAAAACGAATAAGAAATTTTAACAACTTTAAATATTATAGCCTTTCCTTATTAATGATCACCTATCATTATAAAATTTAAAAACTTAAATCTAAGTTATTAAAGATGGCATAGGGTAAAACGAATGTTGATTTTCAACAACTTAGAATATTATAGCCTTTCCTTATTTATGATAGTCTATCATTATCAGATTTAAAAACTTAAATCTAAGTTTTTAAAGATTTCATAGAGTAAAACGAATGTAAAATTTTAACATCTTTGAATATTATAGCCTTTGATTATTATAAGATTTAAAATGTTAAATCTGTTTTTAAAGATCTCATAGACTAAAAAGAATGTGAAATTTTAACATATTTGAATATTATTGCTTTTCCTTATTAATGATCATCTATCATTATAAGATTTAAAAACTTAAATCTAAGTTTCTAAAGATTGCATAGAGTAAAACGAATGTGAAGGTTTAACAACTTTAATTATTATAGCCTTTCCTTAATTCATTATAAGATTTAAAAGCTTAAATCTAAGATATTAAAGATTGCATAGAGTAAAACGAATATGAAATTTTAACACTTTTGAATAGTATAGCCTTTCCTTATGTTGATCATCTATCAATTTAAGCATCGTAAAATCCTATTAAAAATAAGCTTCATTCCATAAGAATCATTTTTTCACATTCAAGCCCGATATTATAAAGTGAAACTTTCCTGAAAACCCTATTTATCTTGTGATATTCACAGTTATTCTGAACTGAATCATGAATATAGCTATTTGAGCCATAGATGTTTATGAAAAATCAATCCTTTCCAGAAATGAAAATGCCAAAAAAAATGTTAATTGTATTGTCACGTTTAATAATTCAAGGACATTTTAGCATAGTCAGAAATAGGTTTCTTTGTGATAGATGTAGAAATAATGACAAGAAATATTTTATAGACATGTATGTTTGAATTATGCATAGTCTAAAGAAAACAGAGCAATAGAAGTTACTTTAATGGAAAAGATTTAAAATGAAATGAAATATTCATAGTGTCTAAACTTTCCATAATTCGTTAAAAATTTATAATCTTGTAAGGTGTCACAGAAGAATCATGTCAGTTTTTGTCTAGTCTCTAAAATTCTAATCAAAACGCTATATATGCATGTTTACCACTTACATTGTGTACAAAATCTTTCACTGTGTAGCATTAGTTATAGTGAGTAAGGTTTAAAACATAATATTTTTAAATAGTAGATTTTTATTCATCCCAAAGAGCATTTATAATTTTATGAACTGAAATAAAATTTTCAATGATTTAATACCAGATCTAATCAATATTTTCACACGTGTGGCATTAAGCTGTAATAAAATCATAAATATTCTTTATTTGTAAGTTAATACTTTTGCATTAAAGATGTTTTTTAAGAAAATTATCTTATAATTTTATTTATATTAGTACTATATCTTGTAATTTCGTTATATTATATAATTACTATAATATTTATTATAAAATTATCCTATTTTGATCATTAAAAAATTTAGATTTCACTCTCAGGCCTTTCAAATACTCTATACTTATCTATATCTGCATTCCATCACAATATACAATACAACTCTTTTAAAATGACATTTTAACTTAGTAAGCAATTATTATTAGATGGTCTTTTTTATCGTTTTTGTAAAAGAGTAAAATAGTTTCGATATTACCTTTCGCCTAAGTTTAAAATATTGTGGTAAATAAATAGAGTTATGCACTAAAAGTATATACTTTTAGTGCATAACTCACTTTATCTTATAACTAACTTAACTCACTTTGTAAGTTAATAAGATAGTAAAATATTATTTTTTTATAAAAATGTCAGTTATAAAAGCTTAATAAGCTGAATATTGCTGAATAGTTGAATCTAGATTTCACTCTCAGGCCTTTCAAATACTCTATACTTATCTATATCTGCATTCCATCACAATATACAATACAACTCTTTTAAAATGACATTTTAACTTAGTAAGCAATTATTATTAGATGGTCTTTTTTATCGTTTTTGTAAAAGAGTAAAATAGTTTCGATATTACCTTTCGCCTAAGTTTAAAATATTGTGGTAAATAAATAGAGTTATGCACTAAAAGTATATACTTTTAGTGCATAACTCACTTTATCTTATAACTAACTTAACTCACTTTGTAAGTTAATAAGATAGTAAAATATTATTTTTTTATAAAAATGTCAGTTATAAAAGCTTAATAAGCTGAATATTGCTGAATAGTTGAATCTAGACTTCATTCTCAGGCCTTTCAAACACTCTATACTTATCTATATCTGCATTTCATCTTAATATACAATATAACTCTTTTAAAACACCCTTTTTACTTAGTAGACAATTATTCTCAGATGGTCTTTTTTATATTCTTTGTAAAAGAGTTAAAAATATTTGATATGAATTTTCACCTAAGTTTAAAATATTGTTATAAATAAATAGAGTTATCTACTAAAAGTATATATTTTTAGTGCATAACTCACTTTATCTTATAACTTACTTAGCCGAAGGATATAATAATCAAAATTGCTAAAATTTCACATTCATTTTACTGTATGCAATCTTTAAAACTTAGATTAAAGCTTTTAAATCTTATAATGATAGATGATCATTAATAAGGAAAGGCTATAACATTCAAAGTTATTAAAATTTTACATTCGTTTTACTCTATGCAATCTTTAAAACTTACATTTAATTTTTTAAATCTTATAAGGATAGACGATCATTAATATGAAAAGGCTATAATATTCAAAGTTGTTAAAATTTCACATTAGTTTTACTGTATACAATCTTTAAAACTTAGATTTAAGCTTTTAAATCTTATAATGATAGATGATCATTAATAAGGAAAGGCTATAATATTCAAAGTTGTTAAAATTTCACATTCGTTTTACTCTTTGAAATCTTTAAACGATGGCCGATTGGTTAGGGTGCTGGCCTTCAGTGCCGGAGTTCGTGGGTTCTATTCCCACAGGGGCATGGATGTTCATAGCCGTTCAGAATTGACTTTAAGCTGCAGGTCCCGGTCTCATTAGCCCTCGTGTTGCAAAAAGTAGACAATGGCACTCCGAATTAAACCTATAACTCACTTTATAAGTTTATAAGATAGTAACAGTAGTTTTTCTTTAATAAAAATGTCAGTTATAAGCACTTAATATGCTGAAAATTATCAACTACTAGATAAACTCATACATTTTTGTCTCTTTTTACTTTGTTTCTCATTAAAAGCATAATAATGTGGATTACATGCAATTTATTTACTGCACATAATGAAAGTAAGGCAAATTCTTTAGAAAATAAGATTTTTATTGACCTGATTTTGATGACCAAATTCATTTTTGAACTGATTTAACAATTACACATTTTCTACGATTAGGAGAAAAGACGATTCATCAAAATTCAATCTCTAAACTAATTTAGGAGTATTAATTCTACTTAAAAGGAAAACACATCATCTCTAAAGCTTAATATTAAGAACTCAGGTTAAAATGCTAAGACTATATTCTAAAATCTTTAAAATGGAAACAGATTAAAGAAATGAAACATTCCTTCTGAGTTCTGGAAGCAATCCAATTTTAAAAATCGATAAAATTACCAACACTGAATGCCCCTTTCTTTTTATACCTCCATAAAATGTATTGAAATAATGGTATAAGATAAGAAACTTGATTATTCTATACGCTTCTCTTGTTTGAAAAATTTTTAATTTTGATACACAAATGTATGTCGTAATCGTTGGCATTTGAAATACTTATTTTAATACAGGAACTTAAATCTAAAAATATGTTAGAAAATAATTCTTTATGTGAGGATCCTGATTAAAAAGCAAAAAAATAGTAGTTAAAAGACACAAAAATATAAATATTCATAATTATATCTCGATAACAGATTTTCCAATATTTACCAATTTAATAAACCATTTACTTCAGGTATTAAACTATCATTCATGAAAAACTTATCTGGAATATCAGCAGTACTTTTAAACGTAAATTACTTTACTGAGTTGACTATGATGAAACTAAGGGATTTTTTTATAAGCACATATAATTTTGGGGGAAACTGTAAGTATTGTCAGCGCAGCAGAACGAATATATATATATATATATATATATATATATATATATATATATATATATATATATATATATATATATATATATATATATATATATATATATATATATATATATATATATATATATATATATATATACATATATATATATATATATATATATATATATATATATATATATATATATATATATATATATATATATATATATATATATATATATATATGTGTGTGTGTGTGTGTGTGTGTGTGTGTGTGTGTGATGTATGTATGTATGTCAGGTCTAAAAAAGAGGTAGTTGGAAATTGCGTAAGTTATAAACGATTTTAAAAAGGGAACTCTTTTATAATAATAAAATAAATGAAAAAAACCCACGCTTGAGTAACCTTTTGGAGTAATGTGGTCAGGTGCAGAGATATTTCACAGGAAGTCATGACTAATCAAGCGAGAAGTTCAGTTAGCGCTTGGACATGGAGCTGTCAACACCTTTCCAAGCTTAGTTTCGCCACAAATATATGAAAGTGGCGCAAGCGTCGCCTGAAACGGAAATTCAAATTAAATAAGTATTTTTAATAAGAACGACTAATTATTCCATTTGCCTTAACACTGGACCATTACATGTATATATATATATATATATATATATATATATATTATATATATATATATATATCTGTGTGTATGTATATGTAGTTTTTTATGAGTTACGAACACCTATTTCACTTAAAACTACTTTAGTCGAGACTAGCATGAAACTGAGAAAATAGAAATCCACCTTATAACATCATAGGGATGCTACGAGTATTTGTGACTCATTTAGAATGGGTATTCTTGATTCTGCATATAAATATTACGGTATTTTTCTGTGACTGACAAACTAAAAACGTACAAAATAATGTAAAAGCTTATTGTAGTTAAAAATATGTTTAACAAAGCTCATTATATATCTTTTAAAACCACAATGGATTTATAAAGAAACTTTTATATCATTATTGTGTACATTTCGGTTATAATGGAAACATTTTACTCATTATTGGAGTATTCTCAAGGTATCTTTCTTTCACTATTTCAAGGGAAAGGTTCTTAAGTGTCTGCTCTCATTGCTTATTTCATGAATAAATTTTAACTTTTAATTAGTATTATCTCTTCATTGAACAATCCTATGTAACTATATTTAATCTTTTGGTACAAAGAGCAAGAAAAATGATTGTCTTATCCCAAAAAGCATTAGTATTCCTTTTTTCACGTACTCACTAATTTGAAACTAACAGAAAGTATGAGAGGAATAATCAACAACTCATATGTTACCTCCAAATAATAATATCATAAGTTATCAGTCCGTTTGTCCTCGAATTTATGAAGCGGTTGGACCTGGAATTTATAGAGGCATCTGTATTGGATTATTGATTAGTTAGGGTTAGCAAAATTCAATCGAGTTCGAAATCCACCCTTTCTCTCCCCTTTTCTAATGTTATTATTTCAAGCCCTATTTTCTCCAGTTAAATTCATAAATTCATCCCGTTATAAGTAGATGAAAATAAAACTTTTTTCTAGCATTTTGACATCATTCCATTAACTATCTCATTAAATCATTTCTTTATTTTAAATTATTTAAATATCGTCTGCATTATTTTCATACGTTTTATCCCTGAACTTAGATATTACTTAAATAATATTCTTTTATGTTTGGCTTAAATAATAGATTAGGTACATATGTGATAATTTTAAATTTAATCATCGATTATTTTTTTTTTTTGCAATGTAAATTTTATCACCTGTATTAACAGCAAAGTCTTTTCATGAAAGTATACTAATCTATTTCGCTACTAATAAATATCTAGCATTTAAGCTATATACCTTTGAAAATTAAGAAATTTGTTCTATTGTGTGTTTGTTTTTCTCATAAATAACCACACGGTTGTAATATACCGCCAAATAATCACTCTCAATGTTAAAACTTTTGCTCTCCATCCTATCCCGTAATATGATAAGATGAATTAAAATTACCAATTAACATACATTCAATAAAGATAAGCAAATTATTGAGCATATACCAGATGATAATTCTAGCCAAAAAAGAAACCATTTTTTATCTGCCTCAGAGGATCTGTAAAATTATAAATTTTAGTGATCCCGTCATATGACGGGCTATATGATAGTTTTTAATATTCATTTGCCTCATTATCAATAGTCTATAAAATCTTAAATTTCGTCTCAATCGCCTCAAAAGAAATTTTGAATCTCTTTCACAAAAATTCATGTAGAATGACAATTAATTCATGGTTTACAAAATTAAAATGGCTCAGAATGAAACACAAATGATTCGGGACCAAGGTAAATAATAAATTAGCTACATGAATACAAGATATTTAAAAGAAACATAAATGTGAAATCCCAGGTACAGATGGTAATACAAAGCAAATACTCCGACACAAAAAATAGCATCAAAATAAATAAAATGTCATCAAAATAGAAACACACTTGAAACTGAATCTTCTCAATTGCCGCAAAAGAAATTTTTAATCTCTTTCATAAATATTCATGAAGTAAAATAACAGCTAAATCCTGGTTTACAAAATTAAAATGGCTCAGAAGAAAACACAAATGATTCGGGACCAAGGTAAATAAGAAATTAGCTACATGAATACAGGATCTTTAAAAGAAACATAAATGTGAAATCCTAGGTACAGATGGTAATACAAAGCAAATACTCCGACACAAAAAAGAGCATCAAAATAAATAAAATGCCATCAAAATATAAAACACACTTAAAATTGAATCTTCTCAATTGGCCCAAAAGAAATTTTTAATCTCTTTCACAAAAATTCATGATGTAAAATGACAGTTAAATCCTGGTTTACAAAATTAAAATGGCTCAGAAGAAAACACAAATGATTCGGGACCAAGGTAAATAAGAAATTAGCTACATGAATACAGGATCTTTAAAAGAAACATAAATGTGAAATCCTAGGTATGGTAATACAAAGCAAATACTCCGACACAAAAAAGAGCATAAAAATAAATAAAATGCCATCAAAATAAGAAACACACTTGAAATTGAGTAGGCCGTTAGCACAGACCTCTACTCACGAGTAATGATACTGCATTGTACGTAACAGGTTGAAATGCTGTACATAACGATCAGTGGATCGCACCCCCCTTTATCAATCTCCAAGACGATTGAAAGAGCAAAAAGGGGGGGGGGGTATTTTTCCGTCATTATAGCACATACGACAGATGGGACCTTTAAAAAGAACGAAAATGATGGACTTTGAAAATAAATAAAAAATGTATATAAAACTAATCTCTGAAAGTAGGGGGGAGGTAGTTAAGTACCATAACTTTAGACAAGCCAGCTAAGAAGTATATAAAAGAAATACGCAATCATTAAGAAAAGTTGTCCCTCAGGTCCTCCTCGTCATTATCTTTTCGTTAAAAGATAAAAAATAAACAACGGGAGATAGAGGAGAGGGCAGAAAGGAGAAAGTTTTTGAATGGGAATCCCGGTTGAAAAATAGCATGAGGTCGTTTGAGATGAGAGTTATGAAGAAGGATGTTCCATGTGCTGTAAATGACGTTCGTCATCGGAAAATAATCAAGTTACGTCAGTCGAAAGGAGAGTAACTCTAAAACTTCGTTTCGATCAGACTAGAAATTAGAAAGCAGTTTTGTTTCTCTAAATAAACAGCAATGCGCTTGAGGAAAGCTGGATAGTTTAATTATTTATATTTCACATTTTAAATATGTTTTAATTCAATTGTATGAAAATATTATATTTAATATTTAATTAGATCGTATATTTTTTATGTACATTAGAAAACATAATTGAAGATGAAAAACTTACTTCTGATTGTATTTCATGTAGTTTGATTGTAAATTTTATTTTGTTGCATCTAAAGTATGCTAAATAAAAAAATGGTATTAAATTCTGTTTTCGATTCAGCTGATAAAAAATTATGAACAGATTGATAAAAAATCTCTAAAATTTTTACATAAAAATTCATAAATTTGATGCACTTGTAACATTTAAAAACTAGTAATTAAACTAGAAAACATTGCTATTAAAATTTAAGATAAATGTGTATGACATAAAAAAGGTTTTAATGTGGTAAAATAATCATGTCGTTCAAAAAATGTATCTTAAATTGTATGCGGGTCAAGTACTAGTATGATTTCTGACGATTGATACTTGAGCGCGGGACACGTACTAGTACGGGTTAGTGTAACATAATGGTTTGTTTGTGGGTACATCTTCCTGCTTGCGCTTTTATTTTCCTCGTTGGCGAGCTCCCTTTGTTTCATCGCGTGAAAGAGACATAGGAGCACACCTCACTTTTTAAAGGGTTAAATTGCCCGAATGACTCACTTTAAAATGGTGCAAACAAAAGAACTCGAGAGTCATTCCTATCGCCGAGTTTATTGTTCGACAGTTCCAAATGGACTCGCTGCTTCCGATTCAATTAGATCGAAACAATATTGTTAGTGTACTTTGCTTATCTAAACATATTGATATCCCAGATTTCGATCGATTGTAAAATAAATAAAAAAATTAGAGAAATTAAAATTTTGGAACTTAAAATAAAGCTGACTCCTTGGAAATAATTACACATAATTGATAACTGATTCTTAGACATGAATTAGTTAATTCCTTGCAAAATCTCCTGTTATAACAATTTATTGATAGTTTAATTAACACATTTAATGCGGGACACATACTAGTACGTTTTCTGACGATTAATACTTGAGCGTTTCGCGTACGAATTAGTATAAGAACATGGTTTGTTTGTGGGTACAAAAATAACGGTATATACAGGAAAACGAAAACGAATGTTCTTGTCTACTACATAGATTCTCGAATGGGAATCTAAAAATGTTTATACATAACATAATTCGAAAAAATTAAAACTATATACTACTATTTCTATTTGATTTTTCATATTTACGATACTGTTATAAATTTATCCACTAAAAAATATATTTTTTGTTTACAAAAATCTTATGGTTGTTATTTATATATTTGTTTATATATTTCAATATAAAATACGAAAAGTTGGTTAAAAAATTAAATAATTTTCGATCTATTGAGATTTAACTGAATAACTAAATTTACTCGCAAAACGCCAGCTCCCGGTACAATTCCGCTGCGAAATGTACCCGTACACAGTCTGTTAACAAGGAAGCCTATACCTAATTTTATTTTCTTCAGAAAAAATAATATCATTTCATATTCTTTCATTTCGTAGGTTGCTTGTACACTTAAACGATATTTTGAATAAAAGATATGTATTACTCGAGGTACTGCGTTGGTAGAGAGTATATATACACAGTCCAGTTACATTAATACGACCACTTGTCAAAATCAAGAATAACCACCTTTCGTAGAGTGGACGTTGAGAGACTTGCAGCAAGAGAGTCAATTAGCCTCCTGAAGGTGCTTAACGGGGTGTTGAGCCATGCCGACTGCAGTGCCATGATTTACGCGAGTGAGAATCCATAGTGCGTACAACCCAATGGATAAGCAACAACAGATGGTCCCACAGATTCTCTATTAGGTTCCAGTCTGGGAAATTTGCTGGCCAAGGGGAGTACGTTAAACTTATTTCGGTGCTCTTAGAACCCTACAAGAACACTGACTTTCTGTCAAGTCACATTGTCCTGCTGGTAGATACCATCATCCTGAAGAAAAACAATTCGCATGTAGGGTTAAACATAGTCCTCAATGATAGATTCATACTAGTATTGGTCCACCGTGCCTTCAAAGATAACGAACGAACCCAAAGAATACCACGAAATCCAGACCGTAATGCTCCCTCCTTCAGCTTGGACCCTTCCGGTAATTGTTGCTGGACGTTTGCTTTTCCACTCTTTTTTTGACGTTTCACTCTTTATACATCAACGTGCATCTGTCCAATGGAAATTAGTGATTCATTGGAAAAAGCCACCTGTCTCCTCTCAAGTTTAGTTGCGGTACTGGAGAGCAAATTTCAGTCTTCGATGCCGATGAACAGCAGTAAGCATAGGTGCATTATCAGGTGTCTGCTGCGGAAGCCCATGCCCAGCAACTTTCGTTGCACCGTCATTGTGGAGACACTGTTGGTAGCCCCGTGATTCATATGGGCGGTCAGTTGATTAACGATTGCACGTCTATTCACCCTAACGTAACTCAGCAGTTCCACATTGCCCTCTGTGGTCCGTGGTGAACGAAATTTGTCAAGTCACTGATTTTAGATTTTGTCATTTTTCTATGCATAGTATAGTTTTATTACGGTAGTCCTCAAACAGTTCACAAAAATTGGCCTTGGGGCAAAAGTCAATGATCATGCCTATTTCGATTTCGGAAAAATCACTCTGCTTCTACATGACTGCAAGAACTGAAATATTTTCAGAATGACACTTCATATATCAAGCAAATTTGCTGATGACACCAGCCTTTTGAAATTCGTTATTTAACGTTAACTTTAAAAGTAGGTTATGGCCATTTTTATATGACTATACTGCGTATTATTATGAGAAAAACCAACCAGTAAAATCCTTTTTATCTTACCCAATATATATTTAGGTGGAAACTAAACCACAACCCAAGGGAAATTACAATATAAACTGAGTAAAGCGCTACAGTTTCAGTGGTTATGCGTTGCAAAGAAACACCGAAAGCATATAAGAACTAGGCAATATTGAAAAAGGAAGTATTACACAGAATAATAGTTACAAAGTGATTGATACATTTTATCTATCGTAAAAAATGGTTTCATACATTAATTCATTAGAAGAAGAAAAAAAACTACACTGTTAAAGTGAAAATAGGATTCGGACTTGAGTTTAAATGGAACTTCCATACGTAAATAAGCTTTTAAATTTATTTCAGACATATAAATTAATATAGGTTCATTGCATTAGTATGTTTTTTTAAATACAAACAATAGTAACATAAAAATGTTGTATTTTACATCTGATTTTAATAATAATCAAGCTTAAAAATTCACAAATTATGAGAAATTTGTTCTTGATTTAAATCAAAGATTTTGAAAAGCTTCATTGGTTTATATCATGATTTACATAAAAGTGATATAAATCAATCAACCCTATTCCTATAGTTTGCAGTTTATAAATTTTAAATAATCAAAAATCATTTTTTATTATCATCAATATAAATTTACATGGCTCAACTTTTTCTTGGATATTCCTAATATAATTTAATTGAATTACTTAATTTCTATTGCTTTAATGCTTTACTATTGCTATATAACCATTTCCTTATTTATAAGAAAATACACGACTCTTTATTTTATTTACAGATAAGCAATTGCTTCTTATCAACTACATAATTTTACATGGTTCAGCAGCTTCTGTGGAATTCCTCATATAATTTATATGAATTGCTTAATTTTCTTTGTCCTAATGCTTTACTACTGCTGTAGAACCTTCTTCCTTATTTATGAGAAAAAATACAGCTTTTTATATTATTTACAGATAAACGAAAGTAATTACTTGTTATTATCTACATAATTTTGCATGGTTCACCAGATGTCGTGATATTCACAATATAATTTAATTTAATTGCTTAATTTCCAGTGTTCTAATGCTTTATTATTGCTTTATAACCTTCTTCTTTGTTTATGAGAAAAACATCCTTTATTTTATTTACGAATAAACGAAAGTAATTGTATCTTATCATCTACATAATTTTACATGGTTCCCCTGATGTTGTGATATTCATAATATAATTGAACAAAATTTCTTAATTACTAGTGTTCTAATGCTTTACTATTGCTATATAACCTTCTCCTTTATTGAGAAAAAAAACTCTATTATATTTACGGATAAACGAAAGTAATTGCTTCTTATCATCTACATAATTTTACACGGTCTTTCTGATGTTGTGATATTCATAATGTATTTTAATTTAATTACTTAATTTCCAGTGTTCTAATGCTGTATTGTTGCTTTACTATTGCTTTATAAACTTCCCCCGTATTTATCAGAATAAAAACTCTTTATTTATGGATAAACGAAAGTAATTGCTTGTTATCATCTTCATAATTTTACACGGTCTTCCTGATGTTGTGATATTCATAATGTATTTTAATTTAATTACTTAATTTCCATTGTTCTAATGCTTTATTATTGCTATACAACCTTCTCACTTTCTGTTTTATTTATGAGTAAAACAATCCCTCTTTATTTCACTTAGGAATAAACGAAAATAATTGTTACTTATTATCTAACACATATTATAGGATTCACCAAATCTTGTGATATACTTAATGTAATTTAACTGAATTACTTAATTCCATTGTTTTAATTCTTTACTATTGCTTTATAACTTTCTCTTTTTTATGAGAAAAACACCCTTCTTTGTTTTATTTACGGATAAACGAAAGTAATTGCTTCTAATCATCAACATAACTTTACATGGTCCACTTGATGTTGTGATATTCATAATATAATTGAATTTAATTGCTTAATTTACAGTGTTCTAATTTTTTAATTTTTGCTATATAACCTTCTCCCTTATTAATGAGAAAAGAAATGCAACTCTTTATTTTATTTACGGATAAACGAAAGTAATTGCTTCTTACCATCTACATTTTTTATATGGTTCATCTGATATTGTGATATTCATAATATAATTGAATCCAATTGCTTAATTTCCAGCGTTCTAAAGCTTTATTGTTGCTATATAACCTTCTCTTTTATTAATGAGAAAAAAACATAGCTATTTATTTTATTTGTGGATAAACGAAAGTAATTGCTTCTTATCATCTACATAATTTTACATGGTTCACCTGAGATTGTTATATTCATAATATAATTGCTTAATTTACAGTGTTCTAATTTTTTAATTTTTGCTATATAACCTTCTCCCTTATTAATGAGAAAAGAAATGCAACTCTTTATTTTATTTACGGATAAACGAAAGTATTTACTTCTTATATGTGCTTAATTTTACATGGTTCACCTGATGTTGTTATATTTATTATATAATTGAAGTGAATTGCTTCATTTGCAGTGTTCTAATGCTTTACTGTTGATATATAACCTACTCCCTTATTAATGAGAAAAAACATAGCTCTTTATTTTATTTAAGGATATACGAAAGTAATTGCTTCTTATCATATACACAATTTTACATGGTTCATCTCATGTTGTGATATTCATAATATAGTTGAATTGAATTGCTTGATTTCCAGTGTCTAATGCTTTACTATTACTATAAAACCTTCTCCCTTATTTATGAGAAAAACACCCTCTTTTGATTTATTTACGGATAAACGAAAATAATTGCTTCTTATCCTCTGCATAAGTTTACATGGTTTACCTGATGTGATACTCATAATACAATTGAATTAATTTAATTGCTTAATTTCCAGTGTTCTAATGCTTTACTATTGCTATATAACCTTCTCCCTTATTTATGAGAAAAACACCCTCTTTTGATTTATTTACGGATAAACGAAAATAATTGCTTCTTATCCTCTGCATAAGTTTACATGGTTTACCTGATGTGATACTCATAATACAATTGAATTAATTTAATTGCTTAATTTCCAGTGTTCTAATGCTTTACTATTGCTATATAACCTTCTCCCTTATTTATGAGAAATCACCCTCTTTTGATTTATTTACGGATAAACGAAAATAATTGCTTCTTATCCTCTGCATAAGTTTACATGGTTTACCTGATGTGATACTCATAATACAATTGAATTAATTTAATTGCTTAATTTCCAGTGTTCTAATGCTTTACTATTGCTATATAACCTTCTCCCTTATTTATGAGAAATCACCCTATTTTGATTTATTTACGGATAAATGAAAGTAATTGCTTCTTATCCTCTGCATAAGTTTACATGGTTTACCTGATGTGATACTCATAATACAATTGAATTAATTTAATTGCTTAATTTCCAGTGTTCTAATGCTTTACTATTGCTGTATAACCTTCTCCCTTATTTATGAGAAAAACTCTTTATTATATTTACTGATAAACGAAAGTAATTACTTCTTATCATCTACATAATTTTACACTATATCCCTTATGTTGTGATATTCATAATGTATTTTAATTTAATTACTTAATTTCCAGGGTTCTAATATTTTATTGTTGCTTTACAACCTTCTCACATATAAACGAAAATAATTTCCTCTTATCATCTGCTACATTTTATAGGGTTCCCATAATTTTGTAATATTTTTAATGTAATTTAACTGAATTACTTAATTTCCATTGTTTTAATTCTTTACTATTGCTGTATAACCTTCTCCTTTATTTATGAGAAAAAACACCCCTCTTTATTTTATTTACGGATAAACGAAAGTAATTGCTTCTGACCATGCCTCAGCAGAAATCCCCATTCCTCTCTGTCCGTACCGCAAAGTCAAACCACATCCAGACAAAACAACTGCGGGTTATAAAATGCGGCAGATAAATCGAAGCGTTTCCTTATCAGCCTATGGGACATATCGAGGTGAAACTAAGTGATAAACTAGATCTGTTTCTGGCTTGGTCTTAGGTCTAAAACCCGTTACAGGTAAGCGAGTCAGTGGGGGGAACACTTTGATGTGGTTGAAGGATGGATTCAAGAAATCGCGAAGAAAAACTATCTATTTCTGAGATAAATTGCTCTTCTTGTAGCGGCGACCAACCGGCAAAACTCTCGTTCACGATACATGGATTTATATATATCTATATATATAAAGCAGAAAAATGCCGCGGTGTACATTGATGGAGATAGATACTTTGTAGATGATTTCGTAACAAATGACTCTAGAAAATTGTTTTTTAAAAGTTTAATGCGACATAAATTAATTTGCGACAAAGTTTTGATAGTTAAGGAATAGTTTATGGTCTGGTATACTTGCAGATAAATGTCGATAAACTTATCATTTTATGAAAGAAAGTTTTTTTTTCTTTTAAGGATGAAGGCTGTTCTTAAAATCACTAAATATACCACCAATAATACCTGTAAAGTAAATAGCTTCTTTATGTATGCAAATGCATATGTATTACTGCCAACACTTTTCAATATACCATGATTTTTTCTTTTTCTTTATAAAATATGGGGTTCAAAATAATATCATTAAATATACCACCAATGAAACCTGTAAAGGGAAATAGCTTCTTTAAATATAAAAATACATATGTATTACTGCCAACACTATTGAATGTATTGTGATTTCTATTTATTCTTTATACATTATGGGGTTCAAAATAATATTATTGAATATACCACCAATAATACATGTAAAGGGAAATAGCTTCTTTATGTGTGTAAATACATTTGTATTACTGCCAACAATTTTGAATGTATTGTGATTTCTCTTTCTTCTTTATAAAATATGGGGTTCAAAATAATATTATTAAATATACCACCAATAATACCTGTAAATGGAAATAGCATCTTTATGTATGTAAATATATATGTATTATTTCCTACACTTTTTAATGTATTGTGTTTTCTCTTTCGTCTTTATAAAATATGGTGTTCAAAATAATATCATTAAATATATCACTAATAATACCTGTAAATAGAAAGATCTTCTTTATGTATGTAAATACATATGTATTACTGCCAACTCTTTTGAGTATATTGTATTTTCCCATTCTTCTTTATCAAATATATGGTTCAAAATAATATCATTCAATATACCAATAATAATACCTGCAAAGGGACATAGCTTCATTATGTATGTAAGTACATATGTATTACTGCCAACACTTTTGGACATATTGCATTTTCTCTTTCTACTTTATCAAATATGTGGTTCAAAATATCATTAAATATACCACCAATAAATCCTTTAAAGGAAAATAGCCTCTATATGTATGTAAATACATATGTATTACTGATAGATCTTTTGAATGTATTGCGTTTTCTCTTTCTTTTTTATAAAATATGGGGTTCAATATTGTCATTAAACCTGGCAATACTTAATGATAATATTGACTGGGGTTCAATATTGTCATTAAATATACCACCAATAAATCCTTTAAAGGAAAATAGCCTCTATATGTATGTAAATACATATGTATTACTGTCAATACTTTTAAATTTATTGCATTTTCTCTTTCTACTTTATCAAATATGTGGTTCAAAATATCATTAAATATACCACCAATAAATCCTTTAAAGGAAAATAGCCTCTATATGTATGTAAATACATATGTATTACTGTCAATACTTTTAAATTTATTGCATTTTCGCTTTCTACTTTATCAAATGTGGGGTTCAAAATACAGAGCGATCCAAAATTATTGAGCCCAATTCATTAAAAAAAAATAAGTCACATACATGTTTAATATTAAGACAAGTTTAACATTAAGTCTTAAATATTAAGAGAACAATGAATGTTGAATTTCATTTTTATCAATTTTCAATTTTTAATGATATTTTTATGATGAGAATATATTATGTTGTTACATAAAACATGTATGACACAAAAATCTATTTAAAAAGTTTTGTTGATTAGATTACGAAACAACAGTCGCTTTTATCTTTAATTTTAACTTTAGAAATTACATAGAAATAAAACCGAGAATGGATGTGCACTTACATTAAATACTGTTTATACAAGACAATTATTTAAATTTGTATGATGTTTTAGCAATTGTTTTCAAAGTTTTACAGTATTAAATCCTTCGTAACTCAAGAAATTATTTGACGAGTTTTAAAAGTTTCAAATATGTCCTACTGTTGTTAAAACTTATGTTTTCATTTTAGAAAAGAATTCAAATTAAGTTTCTATTTAAAACCGTATTTAAATCATTAATTTTATTAGATGAAATATTAGCTATATTTAATTAAACTTACGAATAATGTAACTGATAAAATATCAGACTATACTATTTCTAATTGAGAAATTCCGTAAATGACGCTTTATAACTATTTAGGACTCAATACATGTCTTACATTGAAATAATATTTTGTAGAAGAGATTGATTTCAAATGGGAAAAATTTAAACTGAATAATGGCGTGTCTGAACTTTTCTCATAATTGTAATTAATGTGACATATTAAAAAGCTTTTCACATCAAACTTTTTTAGGAGCAATTAACAGGTACTTTGCAATCAGTCCTGTTAGTATAACCCATTTTGTTTCTGTCTGCATATACCTGTAGGAAACAGGATGGATTCTAAAAACGTACCGTTCTTACCGCCCGACAGCAGTCAACTAGCTATTCAAGACCAATTCACAAGAATTTCAACTGTCCTATAGTTCCATTAACCCAAAATTTGCATGATTCAAAAATAAAAAGTTTCAAATATTTCTTACTGTTGTTAAAACTTGTATTTTCATTTTAGAAAAGAAGTCATGTTTAGTTTCTATTTAAAACCGTATTTAAATCATTGATTTTATTAGATTAAAAAATATACTTCAGACTATTGACTATATTCCTACAATATATATAATACAACTATACAATAGAAAATAGACTATATAACTACAGACAATAAAATAGCTATAAATTATAAAGTATATACTATATACTATATACTATATGCTATATACTATATACTATACACTATATACTATATGCTATACACAATATACTATACACTATACAACATACTATAACTAATAACTATATGACTATAGACTATAAAATAACTATAAGCTATATATTAAACTATATACTATATACTATACACCATATACTATACACTATAGTATATACTATAACTGATAAATATCTATAGACAATAAAATAACTAAAAACTGTATACTATATACTATATACTAAATATTATATACTATACACTATACACTATATACTGTACACTATATATTATATGCTATACACTATATACTATACACTATACTACATACTATAACTAATAACTATATGACTATATACAATAAAATAACTATAAGCTATATATTATACTATATAATATATACTATATACTATACATTGTATACTATACATTATAGTATATATACTATAACTGATAAATATCTATAGACAATAAAATAACTAAAAACTATATACTATATTATATACTATACACTATACACTAAATACTGTATACTATATACTATGCACTATATACTATATACTATATTGTATATACTGTACACTATATATACTATAACTAATAAGTATATAACTGTAGACAATAAAATAACTATAAACTATACACTATATACTTTAATCTGTGTACTGTATACTATATACTATACACTATCTGACCAGGCAACTCTCTCCCACTGATCCATGGACCAGTCGGAATGTTCCCACTCCCAGCGTAAGATCAGTTGGCGATGACGCTTGGTCAGCAAAGGCCCACGAGTGGGACGTTTGCTGTGTGTTGCCCCATATCCAAAAGTGTCCTATGAACAGTGTGCTCCGATACTATTTTACTTGGCTCTGCATTGCATTGGGTTGTCAGCTGAGCCACTGTCTGGTTCTGGTTTTGCTTCACCATGCAAGACAGTCTCCGATGACCATTTTCTTTGATAGCATGTGGACGTCCAACAGCTTGTCCTCTACTGCTGGTTTCACCGTCATTCATCCACTTTGCATAGGTACTAACAACTGTAGATCGCGAACAACCCACGAGTCGTGCACTTTCGGAAATACTGGTTGTGAGCCTTCGATCCATTACAGTCTTCCCTCTAACAGAATCGCTTAGATCCGCAGCCTTTCCCATCCCACACAGAAGTAAGTGAAAGAATGATTCTGCAGACTCTCCAGCAGCAGTTAGATACTACTTCTACCTGATCACGTGCCTTTCACGTCATCCAGGTGAGTTCATTGCAATATGTAGGGGTGGTCATAATGTTTTCGCTCTTGAGTTATATATATATATATATATATATATATATATATATATGTGTGTGTGTGTGTGTGTGTGTGTGTGTGTGTGTGTGTGTGTGTATGTTTGACACATGCTTTTTCAAAACAAGACTCAAGTAGAAAAAAAGTAACAATTTAAGTATAATTCAAAATATTACACGCAGTGAGTCCCTATTATCTAATTTTCCTGTGTTTACTTGATAAAGCGAAGTCCGTATAAAATGGGATGACACGACATCAGAATACGCTAAATCCAATGAGCTGTGAAACTTCAAATTTATTTAATATCAAAAACACATCAGTCTATTGACCGTCTTTACAATGCAACAGCTCTACATTGAATTCTCGAACATTAGACACATTTCCTTTCAGTGTCCACCTCAGAGCGAGCTAAGTCACGTGCGGTTGTTTTCAAAAACTTTATTTATATTAACAATTTTGTGAAGTGAGGCCCTTACTCTGGACTTTGCTGTTCGTTTCGAACCTTCATTGTGACGTCATTTTGACGTCAGCTTGATTATGTGAGCAAATGATCAAGCTGACGTCAAAGTGAAGTCACAGCGAACGTTGGACAAGATTCGCAAGGTCCAGAGTAAGCTCCAAAGAGTCAACCTTGAACAGTTAAAAAATAGAACAGTTAAAAATTGGGGCTAATAGACAGAAAATTAGCATTCAAGTAGGTGCCAGTTTTGAGAATTGGGTAAAAAAACTATTAACACTCTGTTATCTTACATTTTGTGGCTAGGAAAATAGAGATTAAAAAGGAAAAGAAAAAAAAAGAATTTTGGATAGCTATTTTCGAGGTATTACTTTTGATATATATTTCTCACCCAGATACACACATACACACACACACACACACACACACACACACACACATATATATATATATATATATATATATATATATATATATATATATATGTGTGTGTGTGTGTGTGTGTGTGTGTGTGTGTATGTGTGTGTATATATATATATATATATGTATATGTATATTTAAATATATATATATATATATTTATATACACACATATATATATATATATATACATATATATATACATATATATACATACATATATATATATATATATATATATATATATATATATATATATATATATATATATATATATATATATATATATATATATATATATATACTTAAAATGAATGTGTCAGAGAACATTCCTTCATCTGACATTTTATAGCTGGGAAATTAGGTATCGAAAAATTAGAAGGGAAAAAGGAAAATTTGAAATATCTATTTTAAATATCTATTTTTGACATCCTTAAGCATATTCAATTAAATGTTTTATATAATTTCAAATTTACAAATTTCTGCAAATTACAAAATAAAAATATTGATATTTTCCCATTTGAATAGAGAGAGATAATTTGATTTAAATGCTTATATCTCATTATCAAAATATTTTTAAAGTAATTTGCAGCTTAATATTTATTTTATAAATATATATTTTTTTTGCATAAGCTTCAAACCTTTCAATGAATTATTTATATAGTCATTAAATTATGAGCTGTATCACTGAAAATTTAAAATTTATCAGTTTTTAATTAAGTGTTATACATAATTCTTTAATTATTTCCAGTGTTTTTTTTTTTAAAGGGTTGTGGATTTTTACTTTTTTTTAACTCTCGTTTCGTTTGGTTTGGAGCGCTACGGTCTACTTTTTGCAACACGAGGGGTAATGAGACCGGGACCTACAGCTTAAAGCCGATTCCGAACGGCTACGAACATCTATGCCAATGTGGGATTCGAACCCACGAGCTCCGGTTCCGACGGCCAGCACCCTAACCATTCGGCCATCGTTCGTTTTTTTTTTTTTTAAGTTTGAGCATCATACATTAAATTCAGATGTTATATTAAAATATTTGATTATATAACATGTGTATAGCTTTGTATATAAAATTCTTCCTTCTGTGTGCTTATAATAGAACTCCTCCTAAATGGCTGGATTAATTTTGATGAAATTTTGTGTATGTAATTAAATTGATTCGAAATGGTTCAGATTCACAATTTGAACCGAAAAAAATATTTTTTATTAAAAATTCAGAATTGCGAGCTTACTGAGGTTATGACTATGCCACTTGAAACCCTTCACAGCCAAAGTACCTCAGACGCAGGAGTCAGCGCAAAGGGTTTCAGTACGAGGAGTCCCCCTACAAGCGATATGGGAATTTTAATTTAATCTTATTATGTTTGTGATGAATGTACGCTTGGTGCCATCGATTATATATATATATATATATATATATATATATATATATATATATATGTATATATATAAATGCATACATATATATATGTATATACATACATACATATATATATATATAATATATATATAATATAGATAGATTGATACATACAGGCATACATACATATATAGTTAGACATAGATAGCTAGATATATTCCGTTTTATTTAGGAGTAGAGGGCTTCAGTTGCCAAAAGATAAAAGAAATCACTTTTATAATTATTAAAAGTTTTACTCTCAATATATTAAAAAAAAACCTCTTAAATAATGTTTGCATTCGAGAAAAGTGTTATAAAAAATTGTTTATAACACTGTAAAACCTTGAAGAATTATTTTATTTAGTTTTATATATGAACGTACATTTTCGATAAAAACAAGAGCAGGATATATATACACGAAATAGAAAATAATGATATATTTATATTTCAAACTTAGTGAATAATCCCTAAAATTAAGTATAGAAGGTGTACGAAAAGTATACGGCAAAATTTCAAAATGAGGTAGAGATATAAAATCAGCATCTGTTGTCATAGAAATGGTGAATGAAAATGACACGTTTAAACGCCAGTAGATGGCGCAGTTATGGCCGCCGATGTCACCTGGCAATAAAGGTGTCATTGCGCCCACAGTGTTGTAAAGCGAGTGTTCTTGATGAAAATTGCTTCTTATAGCTGTCATTGAATAGTTTGTTAAAAACTTTCAAAATGGACAACTTCTGTTGGGTCGTCTAGTATATATATATATATATATATATATATATATATATATATATATATATATATATATATATATATATATATATATATATATATATATATATATATATATATATATATATATATATATATATATATATAAATATTTATATATATATCTACATACATATATATATGTATATATATACATATATACATGTATATATGTGTATATATATATATATATATATATATATATATATATATATAAAATATATATAATATATATATATATATGTGTGTGTGTGTGTGTTATGTGTGTGTGTGTGTAAGGAAAATTCTCATTTTTAAAACTTAAATCAAGGTAAAAATTCCCTCGTCATATATTTCATATCCCCTTTTTAACTAACCTAAATTAACCACTGGGGCTACATTATATATAATGCTAATTATAAACCTACATATAGCGGACAATTTAGGAAATTTCCAAATAAAAAAGAGTTACATATAAGACAGATATTTCTAGAGATATTTACAGATGTTGACCCAGGTGTTTCGTGTCTTCTACATAGAACTTCATGCTAGCTGAACCTTCAGTTTGTCCATATATAACTAGCCTTTCTGTATTTTACCATTTGCATTTCGTATTGCGAACTGTGTTTAAATGCTTCTGACACCTACTTTGAGGAAAATGCATTTTTTTGTCCCTCGAGTTAACTCGTTCTACGTGCTATCGTGCAAGCTCGAATTAACTCGAGATTTAAGGGGTTAATAGAGTAATATATTATATTTAAAATGAAAGATATATATTTTTAATAAATATTGTCTTTTAATTTTTTTATTTCCTAAAATCATTTAATTTTTTTAGATTTTTAAATGCTAGATAGGTTTTAAATTTTATGTTTACAGAATGAGAAAGAAAATTATAAGTATCATCTATATTTATCTATATTTTAGAAAATTAGTTTCTAATATATAAATTTCAGATATCAATTTATATATTCTAGTTACCATATGGGTAAGTTAATTTAATTTTTTTTTTTATTGGGTGGGAATTTTTCATATTATATTTGAAAATGTAATGCGTGAGATATCAAAACTAAATACTTTTTAAGCTATCATGTTATTAAATTACTTGTAATATTATTTTCTAATAGGAAAAAACCTTTTTAATCGATGATGAATCGAAAACAAGTTGTTATAATAAAGATTTTGACTCCGGAAATTTATAAAAATATTTTTTTTACATTATATTTTTTTATTTGGTGGGAATTTTTTATATTATATTTGAAAATGTAATGCGTGAGATATCAAAACTAAATATTTTTTAAGCTATCATGTTATTAAATCACTTGTAATTTTTTCTAATAAGAAAATACTTTTTAAATCGATGATGAATCGAAAACAAGTTGTTATAATAAAGATTTTGACTCCGGAAAGGTACTATGTCATGTTAAATGAAATGCTAAAATCGAAAAAAAACATAATCAAGTAAAATAAATTGCAAATAACTTATTTCATTCGATCATCTAGTACAAGGCACCTAAATTGTCGAGCTAAAATGATTAACTAAAATGCATTACTTTGGAACATGACTATTGTTAAATTTAGTGGTGCTTAAAAACTTTTTCAAAACAGAAATCGATAAAAAAAAATATGCAAACTAGTTGCAACTACTGAAATAAGTTTTTGGTTGAAAGATTATAACATCTAAAAATTTCTATTTCGACAATACATTACATTGTCTTTGCTAAAACATACATTTTTAGTAAATTAAAAGCAAATATTATAACCATAAAAAATTAAAGCGCACACTGCAAGCATTTTTAACGATGGCCTCTTTCACGCAACACGGGTAATTTCCTAGTGTTTTTGTAACCCATTAGAGTTAAGGACATTAAAAAGGGGTAATTTGGAAGAGATTTTTCCAAAAACAGTCCTTGAAAAGAAATCAAATTATCTCCTAATCTACCGTTTTTTAACGAAAAAAAAAATTCATTGTATCAATTTCTAAAAGTACTTGCACATGCTTTAGATGCGATTATCTTCGTTTGTTTTCCGATCAATGGTGCAGTCAGAACTGTAATACACACGGAAATTACAATCTTTTCCCTGTTACACCATCTACACGTTTAAACAACAAAAAAAGAATGGGCGCAATAAAGGGCTCTTATTCAAATGCCTTACACATTAATCACTAGCTCGCGTGCTAGAAAATACCTCCTGTTAATACACCATATAAAGGGATGAGCACCCATTAACATATTTTTCTCTCCCGTTTTGATGAAAAACAACGAAATTAGTTTAAGAAAAATACTATTACCTAAAAAAAGGGAAAAAAATTATACTCCTGCCTGCACTTAAAGTAAATATGAATAATGTATCCCCCAACCAGCGCTTGTGCCCTGCTGTTAATGATATTTGCAGGAAATACTGGGGGTTTTAAAGCTAAAAGAGATTTAGCCATGCAATCTTGCGCGGCCTGCGTGATTGTTTAACTTTTAATGGGACTTCTTATGATTTTTATATGTGTGTGTTTTTTTGTTGTTCTGCTTCCCCCTTTCATTTACGTTCTGTTTCGCTCTTAATGGACTATTAGCGAAGATGTAACTCTTAGTTTTATCTCACTTTGTGGCCTAGTAGTTTCTCTGCGGAGAACCGCACGCGAAAGATTATTTATATTTTCTTTTTCATTTGTTGTTGTTGCTTTGTTTTTCTCTCTCTCTCCAGACCCCAAAGTGGTAAATAACGGCCGCGTGCGGTGAAATAAATTGAAAAGTAAGGCAGGATGAAAAGAAGTATACTTATGAAAAGGCAATAATCATTTCTCCCTTTTTTTGTTGCTTTCTCTCTCGTTGAAGAGTAACAAATTACTAAAACACCGCGGTTTATGTGGTGGTAAAAAGTTTTAAAAAGCATCAGCATCGGAAAAGAACATTTGCGAGTAAATATTTTTAGGTTAATTGTTTGGATATGAGCTTATAAAATCGAATAAAAGACATTCAATCAATAGGTATGAAAATACCGATAAATGTGAAGAAAAAGGATGAGATGCAGTTTATGAGATTTTTTAACTTCTTTTTAACCAGGACCACGGAACTTTCAAAATACTCGAAATCACGATAAGGACCAAACTTGCCTAAAATAAAATAGCAGTAAAATTATTGTTTTCTTACTCTATTTAATTAGAGAGCAGAATGAGGCACTGAACTATCACTATACCCTTAACTAAGAGAAGAGTCAAATTGACTTAGAATGAAATTGGAATAACGATTATTCCTCATTGAAGAGCGTGATGTAGTATATTTATGGCATTTATTTATTTATTTAACTAGAATTTATCAAAAGACATTTTGCATTTTTATAAGAAGACAAGTAAAAGTAAAGAAGAAAGGATGAGATGCAGTTTATGAAATTTGTTCACTTCTTTTTAACCAGGTACACGGAACTATCAAAATACGTCAAATCAAGATAAGGATCAAACTTACCTAGAATAAAATGGTAGTAAAAATTATTGTTTTCTTACTTTACCTAATTAGAGAGCAGAATGAGGTGTTGAACTATGAGTTTACACTTAACCAAGACAAGAGTCAAATTGACTTAGAATGAAATTGGAGTAACGATTATTCTTCATTGAAGAGAGTGATGTAGTGTACTTTATGGCATTTATTTATTTATTTATCTAGAACCGATCAAAAGACATTTTGTATTTGTATAAGAAGACAACTAAAAGTAAAGAAGAAAGTATGAGATGCAGTTTATGAGATTTATTCACTTCTTTTTAACCAGGACCACGGGACTTTCAAAATAATCCAAACCCCGATAAGAAACAAACTTGCCTAGAATAAAATGACAGTTAAATTATTGTTTTCTTACTCTATCTAATTAGAGAGGATAATGAGGCACTGAACTATCACTATACCTTTAACCAAGAGAAGAGTCAAATTGACTTAGAATGAAATTGAAGTAACGATTGTTCTTCATTGAAGAGAGTGATGTAGTGTACTTTATGACATTTATTTATTCATTTAACTAGAACCGATCAAAAGACATTTTGTATTCATATAAGACAAGTAAAAGTAAAGAAGAAAGGATGAGATGCAGTTTATGAGATTTGTTCACTTCTTCTTAACCAGGACCACGGACCTTTCAAAATACTCCAAATCACGATAAGGATCAAACTTGCCTAGAATAAAATGGTAGTAAAATTATTGTTTTCTTACTCCATCTAATTAGAGAGCAGAATGAAGTACGGAACTATCACTATACCCTTAACCAAGAGAAGAGTCAAATTGATCTAGAATGAAATTGCAGTAACAATTATTCCTTTCTCAGGTTCTCTCATTTAAAAGCGAGATGTAGTGTACTTTATGGCATTTATTTATTTATTTAACTACAACAGATCAAAAAACATTTTCTATTTGTATAAGAAGACAAGTAAAAGTAAAGAAAGAGGATGAGATGCAGTTTATGAGATTTGTTAACTTCTTTTAACCATTACCACGGAACTTTCAAAATACTCCAAATCACGATAAGGATCAAACTTGCCTAGAATAAAATGGCAGTTAAATTATTGTTTTCTTACTCTATCTAATTAGAGAGGAGAATGAGGCACTGAACTATCACTATACCCTTAACCAAGAGAAGAGTCAAATTGACTTAGAATGAAATTGGAGTAACGATTATCCTCATTGAAGAGAGTGATGTAGTGTACTTTATGGCATTTATTTATTTATTTAACTAGAACCGATCAAAAGACATTTTGTATTTGTATAAGAAGACCAGTAAAAGGAAAGAAGAAAGGATGAGATGCAGTTTATGAGATTGTTCACTTCTTTTTAACCAGGACCACGGAAATTACAAGATACTCCAAACCCCTATAAGGACCAAACTTGCCTAGAATAAAATGGCAATAAAATTATTGTTTTCTTACTCTATCTAATTAGAGAGCAGAATGAGTCACTGAACTATTACTATACCCTTAACTAAGAGAAGAGTCAAATTGATCTAGAATGAAATTGCAGTAACGATGATTCCTTTATCAGGTTCTCTCATTGAAGAGCGTGATGTAGTGGGTTTTATGACATTTATTAATTTATTTAACCAGAAACGGTCAAAAGACATTTTGTATTTGTATAAAGAGACAAGTAAAAGTAAAGAAGAAAGGATGAGATGCAGTTTATGAGATTTGTTCACTTCTTTTTAACCAGGTACAAGGAACTTTCAAAATACGTCAAATCAAGATAAGGATCAAACTTACCTAGGATGAAATGGCAATAAAATTATTATTTTCTTACTCTATCTAATTAGAGAGGAGAATGAGGTACTGAACTATCACTATAACCTTAACCAAAAGAAGAGTCAAATTTATTTAGAATGAAATTGCAGTAACGATGATTCCTTTTTTAGGTTCTCTCATTGAAGAGAGTGATGTAGTGTGCTTTATGACATTTATTTATTTATTTAACTAGAACCGATTGAAAGACATTTTGTATTTGTATAAGAAGACAAGTAAAAGTAAAGAAGAAAGGATGAGATGCAGTTTATGAGATTTGTTCACTTGTTTTTAACCAGGGCCACAGAACTTTCAAAATACTCCAAATCACGATAAGGATCAAACTTGCCTAGAATAAAATGGTAGTAAAATTATTGTTTTCTTACTCTATCTACTTAGAATGAGGCACTGAACTATCACTATACCCTTAACCAAGAGAAGAGTCAAATTGACCTAGAATGAAATTTCAGTAACGATTATTCCTTTCTCAGGTTCTCTCATTGAAAAGCGAGATGTAGTGTACTTTATGGCATTTATTTATTTATTTAACTAGAAACGATCAAAAGATATTTTGTATTTGTATAAGAAGACAAGTAAAAGTAAAGAAGAAAGGATGAGATGCAGTTTATGAGATTTGTTAACTTTTTTTAACTATTACCACGGAGATTTCAAAATACTCCAAATCACGATAAGGATCAAACTTGCCTAGAATAAAATGGTAGTAAAATTATTGTTTTCTTACTTTACCTAATTAGAAAGCAGAATGAGGTACTGAACTATCAGTATACACTTAACCAAGAGAAGAGTCTAATTAACTTAGAATGAAACTGGAGTAACGATTATTCCTCATTGAAGAGAGTGATGTAGTGTACATTATGACATTTATTTATTTATTTAACCAGAAACGGTCAAAAGACATTTTGTATTTGTATAAAGAGACAAGTAAAAATAAAGAAGAAAGGATGAGATGCACTTTGTGTGATTGATTCATTTTGTTTTGTAATAAAAACCACGGAATTTACAAAATATCTTAAATTATGATAAAATAAAATTGATCTAAACTAAAATGACAATAACAATATTTATTTTTCTTTATTTTTTTCAAATTGAAGAGCAGAACGAGATGTAGTTAATGACATTTTTTCAACCTGCTTTCAACCAGAACTACTGATCTATCAGTATACTCTAATCTAAGACAATTAAAACTTACTTTTTAGTAAAACCGTTTGAGTTTACAATTTTCTTGAAAGAACCTCTGCATCAAAGAACTAAAACATAAGACACCAAATCTTTATCTTACTCAAATTTACAAAATTATTTTTTCATTTTTATTTTATAGCAATAAAAACACTAAATTATAGAATTAAAGTACCTAATAGGGTTATCTGAAATATATTTCATGAATAATAAACAAAACCAAAAATATTTTAAACTAAAACAAATTATTAAAAAGAAAATTATTTAATGACAAGGCTGTTATTGCTTTCATTTAAAGTATATTTACACTTCGAATAAGGCAAAAGGATGGGAAGCTAATATGTGACATAAGGCGTCTCGATTAATCTATTTTTAAAATTTTATTAAAATTTTGGCACTTTTGATTAAGCACTTGTGGAACCCCTATCAAAGTTCCAAGAAACTCTGAGGTTCCTTAGAAACCAGGTTGACGTTCTTTGCTCTAAACTAAGAGAAAAGAAAGTATGACCAAGAGTGAAATGGCAGTTACGCTTATTCCATTATCCTATGGTCCATTATCCTATTTTTCTCCATTACCCTATGAGTTGCAGCTTTTGAAATTTATTGAATTTGTTTTAAACCAGATTTTAAAAAGTACGGATAAAAACTATTTTAAAAATACTCGAAGCCACCATGCGTACAATTATCGCAAACGTAATTAGAATAATTTAAAATGCCCACATTGACTGCACCGGGATTCGATCCCGGGGCCTTTCGTACTGAAGTCCGTTGAGCTGACAAGTGTGACATAGTGCAGTGAAGGGTTTCAAAAGCAATTATAATAATCTCAATAAGTGAACAATTCTGGATTTTTAAATTTAAAAAAAATCTATCGGATCAAATTGTGAATCTAACTGATTCTTGAAACATCTTAATTACATACACAAAATTTCATTAAAATCAGTCCAGCCGTTTAGAAGATTTCTATTACAAACACACGAACAGAATTTTACATTTAAGGATAGAGAGATATATACTCAAAACAATTTTCCTGTAGTACACACGCATTAATTCGATGGCTGGCTGGAGTTGTATAATCTACTATTTATTAATGAGCCCGTTATCTGCTGTTTAAGTCTGATTCTGAACGGCTACAAGCTTCCATTCGAGAAGTAAGATTCTAACCCTTGAAATCCGGTACGGAAAAACAGCACCTATCCATCAGGACATAGTTAGATCAGACGTATACTATAGGACAGTTATTAATGTGCCCGTTTGAAAGCTAATAGATCGTATTTTACCTAATGCTTTTACTATATTATCAAGCATTTTCCCCGTTGTAAATTAAGTTTCAAAGAGTTTACCCTCACTTCCAAAAGTTAAGCACGAAGTTGAAAATACTAATTTCCGGAAGCCAATCAGAATTGAAGAGGATGCAATTCGCTGCAGAGGTAGATTTAAGTATGCAAATATGATAGTTAACAGGCAATCGAGATTTCATGTCAAGAAATATGCAGAAAGGTGTGATGAGGCGATTTAGATCTGTTATATAATTGATTCATTCATACGAGAAGTAAAATGTTCAGGATCTAAATCTGACCTCATCACATCTTTGTAAAGAGATGGAGGGCCATAAATTTCTATTCAACGGATATTGTTGTCTTGTACGGTGATCTCGAGCGGGGTTCTGATCCCAGTCCCAGATTAGAATCCCGTCTCCGTACTTGACATTAAATAAGAATGTACTTTTGTGGAGTATTTGTGAGTCCTTAAGGGATAAGGTTTGGCACGTTGGCGGTCTCAAGGCGGGGTTGAAGCAGACCAATGAAATTCTTACAACTATCCCGATTGGATGACAAGAAGGAAAAGGAAACAAGGTTGAAATAATTAAATATGAAAAATCTCCCAGAGAAATGGTGCGGAAGTCCCAGAGAAGAGGTTCGGAGGTCCCAAAAGAAGGTGTTCGAAAGTCGGGAGTCCAGTCGGGTCCGAAGGAAGTTGTTCGTGAGTTCAGAGGAGAAGGTGCTCGATAGTCCAGACTAGGAGAGTCCAGCCAAGTCCGACAGGAAGTGTTCCTGCTCCAAATAGTACGGCCGCACCCCAAAAACTCAGGAGGAAGCCCCTGACGAGACCAACGGATGATATATAGATTCCCTCTCCTGATCAGCCATAGATACCCTTCAACCAGAAGTGTTCCGGGCCCAACATTTTAGACCCACAAAGGTACCCCAAATTTACATACATTTTTGAATTTCAGATTATCTCCTCTATCTATTTTTAAAATTACTTAAGTATATAAAAAAATTTGTCAGAACTATTTTAGAAGATGTTGACAAAGCTTATTTTATGAAAATTAGCATAAGTTTTGTATGTAAATAGATGTATATATGTTATAATAAATTTACTTCTTTTTTAATATTAAGCTAGTCTCGGTTGCTGTCAATTTAGCTGTTAGTTTATTTTCATTTTTATGTCTGTAGTTTCTCAAAACCTGCGGTTAAATTTAAAACAAAAATACTTAACACAACGCAATTAAAAAAAAAGAAATCACCACTATACATTTGATCACAGGTTGATACTCAAATATAAACGAGGGCTACATGACAAAAGGTCAGTCTTATAAGATGCCAGCTTTATGAAGGGTTACAGAAGTTGATTGTAAGTGTTGATAGAAGGTGCTATAACTTTCGTACAATTTTCTTTCAAGACATACGTGTTTCTATGACTTCCAGAAGACGAATGGAAGATACAGAGCTCTGGCGTGCTGTGGGCCGCACTGAAGCAGGACAGTCGATCACAGATGTTGCTCTTTTCTTCAGCGTTCATCATTCTGTAACTTCACGTTTATGGAAAACCACACAGACAAATGTCCGAAGAACCGTAGCCAGTCGCCCAAGGGTTACAACCCCCGCGGAAGATCGATATATTGCTATTTTAGCCAAGCTGTGACATCTGTGGTTATAGCGTCCATTGGTAAGGCGATATCTGCAGCTACTGTACGCCAAAGATTACATATGAGTGGACTATACTCCCGGGTACCACGAGTTTGTGTTTTCCTATCCTCCCAATCAAGAGGGGCACGATTAAAGTGGTGGCGGAAACATGTCAATTGGACTGTGTCTGAGTGAGGCAATGTCATGTTTACTGATGAGTCAAGATTTACTCTGGAGACAGATAACAAGCGTATAAGGATATGGCGTGAATAAAGAACACGTAATCAGCCCCAAAATATCACCGAACATCACGCATTTCGAGGCGGAAGCATTATGGAGTGATCAGGATTTCATTTGGATACCGCACCGACCTGTACATCTTTAAACGGGATTCTGTGATTGTTGTCCGATATCGAGATGAAGTCCTAGAACCCATTGTGAGATTTTACGCTGCAGTAGTTGTCCCTAATTTTGTTATAATGGACAACAACGCAAGTTCCCATAGAGCTGACATCGTCGATGACTACCTGGAGAGTGAAGGAATTGCGCGTATCGAGGGGCCAGCATATTTGCCTGACCTTAATCCCATTGGAAATCTTTGGGATGCTCTCAGCCGTGCTGTATCTTCCCGTTTCCCACCTCTATCCACTCTTATTGAGCTGGAAACTGCTCTAAAGAAGAATGGCGATTGCTTAATTCTGTGGTGGTTGACCACCTAATTGAAAGCATGGTAACAAGGTGTAAATTTTGTATGCATATGAGGGGGGATCACATACTCTAATAACGTAACTTTTTTTTCAATTTATGCTGTTTATTTCCACTTTATACATAATTCTGTTTAAGTCTCCAGTATGTCATTATCTGATAACTTACAAAAATTTATTATTGTTTTCATTTCTGTATATAATTATTGATTTTGTTTTATGCATAAATATATATGCTATTTTCCTGCCGAATTTTGAGTCAATCAAAGCAGTATTTGTTGATTTGTTGTTGCATTTTACATCGTCGTGCTTAACTTTTGGAAGTGAGTGCATTTTGCATTACTGCTTAATGTATCTTTCTTTAATACTCACCTTACATAAAACTTAAATTTACCATCTAAGTGATTACGATAAAATTACAATTCTCAGTATAATACAATGAGGTTATACAATGTTCTACATAAAAGAATATAGGTTACATTTATGAAGCTGTCTTTTTTGACGATTTACTTCTATTCCTAGCATACAGGGTCATTACAATGATTATCAAGTCCATATTACAGAAAGAAAAAAGGACTGAAAATATGTCAGGTATAATGTAATCAATTTTTTTTCTCTTGATTTATCATAATCTCGTGTAACTCAATATTCTTTTAGTTGTACAATATTTTTTACGTACTATATATTTTTGATTTTTTATGTGCCTACATTTCTGGAATCATATCTGTAGCATATGGTAATAGTCACGATAGAAAAAAAGAAGAGTTTGAAGACTTTTCTTTTCTATAGATGACAAAATGAATCAATCAGTTTTTTTAAGCAACTTTATCGATGATTATTTAGAACAGTAGAAGGTCTGTGGTTTAAAGGCATTATAAGGAATTTGCTTGACAAGTTTAACCTTGGATAAGAGCAATAGGAGCTATATATTTTTGATTTTTTAGTTACATTTAATTATATCTGTAGCATATGGTAATATATATATAAAAAAAGAAAAGTTATATAGACTATATATATATATATATATATGACAAATATAATCAATATATATATATATATAAGCAACTATATATCTATATATATTTTGAACATAGAATCTGTGGTTATATATAGGCTTTATAAGGAATATATATATATATATATATATATATATATATATATATATATATATATATATATATATATATATATATATATATATATATATATATATATATATATATATATATATATATATATATATATATATATATATATATATATATATATATATATATATATATATATATATATATATATATATATATATATATATATATATATATATATATATATATATATATATATACATATATACATATATATATATATATATATATATATATATATATACATATATATATATATATATATATATATATATATATACATATATATATATATATATATATATATATATATATATATATATATATATATATATATATATATATATATATATATATATATATATATATATATATATATATATATATACACATTCTATGCACTACAGAATCATTTAATTGAAATTTAGGTAGCTACAGATTCTCTGTTGCTATTTTATTTTAAAAAGGAATTGGCGTTATAAAAGTCAGAAATTAAAAATCGGGTAAGTTTTTTAGATATTACCATGGATATATTTAAGATAATAAATATATGCACATATATATATATATATATATATATATATATATATATATATGTATATATATTTATGTATATATATATGTGTGTGTGTGTGTATCGTGGTGCAAAGTTAATGCGAATGGAAAACAGTCTTTCTTGATAATAATAATTTTCTTAAATCATCATTTCTTCTAAAAGCAAAACCTGCGCCATTTTCATTAATCGTGGTGGAGACACGCGTAGAGTGTGTTCACAGTTCTCTGTAAATTATGACTCTTTAGAATCTACACATATATCTAAGGATATCTCGCTATCAAAATGTTTGGTGTTATTAACCACAGCGCCCGCTACTTGCCACCAGTAAGTAATGTTTTAAAATTTGATTTGTGCTTTCACATCAAAATTATAAATGAACAAATATAAGCACTTGATACATGAAATAAATGATCTGCATTGATTTGGCTGCTGGCAAAGTATGATAACAATATTATTTCATGAAATGTAGCATATATTACAGCTCTTAAATGTAGTCGAGGAATTAATTTCTTTTTCTCTTAAGGAGACCAAATCTTAAAATTCTCTATTAAATAATGCGCATTAATACTGCTAAATAAAAATATGTTCTTGAATGAAAACATGTAAATCTCATGCTTTTACAATCTCTATATAATAATAGCCTAAGTTATCTATCCGTCTGCCCTTGAATTTAAGAAGCAGTTGGACCTCGAATGGATAGACTCATCCGTATTGGAATCTTGACGAGTTTGTGTTAGCAAAATTCAAAGCGAGTAAAGTTTACCTTCTCCTAAAATATCGATCCGATTCTGAAATAAATTGGTATAAATATGTTTCATATCGCAGCACAGAATACTGTCATCTTTAAAACGTTCGAAATCCACCACTTTTCCCCTTTTCAAGAATTTTATGCCATTATATGAAGCCCCACTGTAGAGCAGGAGATTAAATTTATCAATTTATCACATCATAAATAGGTAAAAATAAGAGATTTGAAAAAAAAAAATTCAATTTTACAACTCCTCTTCAACCTCCACTCAAAATACAGTTTCTTTTAAGTCAAAGAGTTTTTAAATTAGTTTTACAATTTACACTAAATTACAAATTTGGGATGAAAATCACACTCAGTTTATTTAATTTGTGATTAAGTGAATGTTTCAGTCTATTTAGTATGAATGTTATGTGTTTAATTTGTGTTTTCTTTGTTAATTCAATTAGATTTTAAATATTCAATTTTTGTAAAATTTTTCCTCAAAATGTTGTTTTTGTTTATGTATCAATTTGTTGAGTTACGATCCCCTCGCCAGATTTCAAACGCCACGCTGCAAGCACGCCACGCACGCAAGCTGCAAGCACGCCAATTTCGCCAAATGTGGTTGAAGCACCAACAAGATCCATGATTAGAAACAGGAGAGTGGGCTAAGAAGAGGAGTTGAATAATGGCGTCATTCCTTGAACTATCTCATTTAATCATTCCTTATTTTAAGTTATTTAAATATTGTCTGCTTTATTTTCATGCGTTTTCTTACTGAACTTAGATATTACGTAAATAATTTTCTTTTATATTTTGCTTAAATAATAGATTATGTGCATATGTGATAATTTTAAATTTAATTATCGATTATGTTTTGTTGCAAGATAATTATCAGCCAAAAAACAAACTTTTTTTTGACTGCCTCATAGGGTACTTTACAATTCTGGAAAATTAAAACTTTTACTCATCCCGCCATATGTCGGGCTTATTCTAGTATTTATATATAGGGTATTACTTATTTTATATTATGTTGAATGTGGGATTCACGCATTCTAAAATAATTTACAGTTATTTTATTTTAGAATAAGTTTTTTACAAGAGCTGACAAATTACACTTTAAATAATTCTCTATATACAATATACATGTTTAAAACTTTCCCCAGGCATCAATTCCTTTTTGATATTTTTTATTAAAAATTTGAGCCTCGGTAGATCAAAGTCGGCAGAGGGAATGCTCTCGTGACTTGGGAGTTGAAGGTTCGGAACAGGAGCTGGCCTAAAATCCTCCATGTTCGTTAAAGGTGACTGGGGTACGTAAAATAAGTTCGTGGTCAAGATGTCCTCCAAGCTCTCAATCAATACCTTTGGTGGTGGCAGGCCAAGCCTGTGAGTATTTCTGCTTGGTACCTGTTTCGAAACAACGAGGACCCACTTGAGCAAGAAATCGTACTTTTACCCTTGAAATGCTTGTTAAAATGAAAGGCCCGTTTGTCTTAATACGACTAATGTATGGCTCAGTCATGCTTGGTTTGACCAGTGGCATAAGACAACAACAATTAAAAATTTAAAAAATAATTTTAAAAACTAAAGTTAATACATTTCTGTTTATATATAACTTTTAAATATGTATTTATTTTATATAATACCTGGATATTTTGCAAGTAATATTGTATTAAACTATGAAGATAATTTACTTTAAAAATTTCCTTTATTAGAAAATAAAAGAAACCTATATACGTACCTATATGCCTATATACGAAGTACCTATGTACTATATATATTATACACGCATATATATAATATACAGAATAACACAATTACAAAAGTACAAATGTAACAACAACCTCTTCAGTGCTGTACCTCACGTCAGCTACCTCTACAGACCTACCGTGCTATTAAACCGCAGTAGCTCATGAATATGATAGTATATGAGCCGCAGTTGCTTAGTCCGCAAAGGCAACGATCTCGTACATGATAGGATGCGGGCTCGGTACCTGAGCAGTCCTAAGATCCATCGTGTTCTCTAGAGGTGACTGGGGCTCTTAAAACATGTTGTGGTCAAAATGTCCTCCAAGTTCTGAATCAATACCTCTGGTGGTGGCAGGTCAAACCTATGGGTTTTCTGCTTGGTTTCCGTTTCGAAGCAACGAGGACCCACTTGAGCAAGAAGTCGTACTTTTACCCTTGATGTGCTTGTTAAAGTGAAAGCCCGTTTGTCTTAATACGAGTAGTGTATGGCTCAGTCATGCTTGGTTTGACCAAGTGGCATAAGACAACAACAATTAAAAATTTAAAAAATAATTTTAAAAACTAAAATTAATACTTTTCTGATTATATATAACTTTTAAATATGTATTTATTTTATATAATTATAGATATTTTGCAAGTAATATTGTATTAAACTATGAAGATAATTTACTTTAAAAATTTCCTTTATTAGAAAATAAAAGAAACCTATATAAGTACCTATATGCCTATATACGAAGTACCTATGTACTATATATATTATACACGCATATATATAATATACAGAATAACACAATTACAAAATCACAAATGTAACAACAACCTCTTCAGTGCTGTACCTCACGTCAGCTACCTCTACAGACCTACCGTGCTATTAAACCGCAGTAGCTCATGAATATGATAGTATATGAACCTCAATAGCTTAGTCCGCAAAGGCAACGATCTCGTACATGATATGATGCGGGCTCGGTACCTGAGCAGTCCTAAGATCCACCGTGTTCGCTAGAGGTGACTGGGGCTCTTAAAACATGTTGTGGTCAAAATGTCCTCCAAGTTCTGAATCAATACCTCTGGTGGTGGCAGGTCAAACCTATGGGTTTTCTGCTTGGTTTCCGTTTCGAAACAACGAGGACCCACTTGAGCAAGAAGTCGTACTTTTACCCTTGATGTGCTTGTTAAAATGAAAGGCCCGTTTGTCTTAATACGAGTAGTGTATGGCTCAGTCATGCTTGGTTTGACCAAGTGGCATAAGACAACAACAATTAAAAATTTTAAAAATAATTTTAAAAACTAAAATTAATACTTTTCTGATTATATATAACTTTTAAATATGTATTTATTTTATATAATTCCTAGATATTTTGCAAGTAATATTGTATTAAACTATGAAGATAATTTACTTTAAAAAATTTCCTTTATTAGAAAGTAAATGAAACATATATGTACCTATATTCGAAACCTATATACGAAATACCTATGTACTATATATATTATACACGGAAATATATATTATACAGAATAAAACAATTACAAAATTACAAATGCAACAACAATCTCTTCAATGCTGTACAACACGTTAGCTATCTCTACATCTCTACCGTGCTATTAAACCGCAGTAGATCATGAGTATGACAATGTATGAGCCGCAGTAGCTTAGTCCGCAAAGGCAACGATCTCGTACCTGAGAGGATGCGGGCTCGGTACCTGAGCAATCCTAAGATCCACCGTGTTCGTTAAAGGTGATTAGAGCACATAAAACATATTTGTGGTCGCAATGTCCTCCAAGTTCTCAATCGTCTCTGGGGGTGGCAGGCCAAGCCTGGGGTTCTTGTGTTGGATCCCTGCTTCAGAACTACGAAGACCCACTTGAGCAAGAAGTCTTACTTTCACCTTTAAACGAAAGGCTCACACTTTTTCTTTAACACGAGTAGCGTATGGCTCAGTCAAGCTTGATTTGACCAAGTGGCATAAAACAAAAAGAATTAAAAATTTTAAAATTAACTTTAAAAATTAAAACCAATACTTTTCTGACTATATAACTTTTAAATATGTATTTATTTTTATAATTCCTGGATATTTTGCAAGTAATATCTTTTTAAACTGTGAAAATAATTTAGTTTAAAAAATTTCTTTTATTGGAAAGTAAAAGGAAAATTATTTAAAAAGATTTGTTGATTCTACAGAATTATTTTAATGTTTAATGATGCTTAAATATTTAAATTTTCATTTTTTAGCATAAATATCTTAATTAAAAAAACTTTCCTATGTAAAATAATTTCTTTACAAGAAAATATTTCAGAAAAAAAGGTTTAATTAAAATAAATAATTAGAACTTGAGTTCCGGATCCATTAAAGTTGACAAGAATTTTAAACAGTATTTTTAAAGTAGAGTTATTAAAACTTGTACATATTATTAGATAATTGTTATTATTTTTTGTACATATTATTACATCAATATAATTAATATTTGTACATTTAAAATGTTGTACATGCAAAATTGTAATTTGTAATTTTTCTCTTTCATTTTGCCTAGTCAAAATAAAAAATATATTTTGAACTTATTTCGATATTTTTTATTCATTGATAGGATAAAAAGTATAGAGGTAAAACCTTATTGTCATAGTATACCTAAGTACTTCCTAGTATACTTAAGTTTTATAGAGATAAAACCTTAATGAAAATAAGAAAAAAATTATAAACAAAGAAAGTAAATATTTTTAAATATTTTAAATAACCAATCAAATGTTTTAAAAATAAACAACTTTTTTATGAAAGCATGTGTAGCAGAGTTTACACTTTTTGAGGCTAAATAGTTGAGTTTTGATTGCTACACTTAATTTATTGCAGCATACCTTTTGATAAGAAATATTTTCATTCTAACAACCTTATTTTTCTATTTATTATAAAAGAAAAAGTTCTGTTCTTACAACAAAATTCTTACAGTAAAACTTTTACAATTTGTTAGAAAACTGTAATAAAACTCTAACTTTATAAAATTTATTTAGTTTCATCATTTTAAATAATACAATCTTTCAAATAAATCATACATCAAATAAAAAAATCAATTAAGTAACTCTCAGAAAGCTTTTAAAATGCATGAATTAGAATTTAAATTTTGATATAGAATTGAAGTTAAATATTTTTTATTATCAATTTAATATATATTAAACTCAATTATAAGGATATGAACAATAAGTTTTATTTTATAGCATTATAGATACTAATTTTTTTATCTTGGATATCTATGAAGTTTTAGCTTCACAAAATTTTAAAAATATAACATTAAGATAAAAATGAATAATATATTAATAAAACAGATTGTAATACATACATTTCAAATTTATCTTTACATAATTATTTATTATTTTTGTTTGATATTCATTTTCGATAGTCTTGATATGAAATAACTCATTTTTAAAATGTTAGAATCTTTTTAAAGAAACTTAAAATTTTTATTCTGAAAACAGCAAGATTTTCTATTTTATGATGATTTTAATTTTTTTTTTTTAATGATTTTTAAAGTAATTTTTTTTTTGTTTGAACACATAGGATATCTCATTGATAATTTTTCTTCTTGGTTTTGTTAAACGACTTTGCATTATTTTAATATAAATTTAAACATATATTTTAGAAATAATTTTGAAAATCGATAATAATAATAATAATAATAATAATAATAATAATAAGTTAAATAGAAAATATACATTTATTCTAAAAATAAACAAAAGTATTTTTTAATGATAATTTTTAGTTAAAAATTATCACGTCTAGATTTTTTTTCATACTCGTAACAAGCGATTTAATAAATCAACGATTTTTGAAAATTAAAAATTAATACAAATACCTGACTTCAAAAAATATTCAATCATGTTGTTCCTCATCAAAAGTTCAATCACTTTTAATTAAATTAAATAAATTTAAAAAAAAACTATTGTATGTACGGATACATGCATATTTATTTTAAATAAATATGTGAGTATGTATATACATATACTTCAATCTACATTGCAGAAAAAAAAAATTAAATATTACTTTAAATTATTGCTTTGAAAAATTAATCTCGATCTGAGAGTTCCTAAAAAATTTCATATCCAATCTGAAGTAAAGTTTTACCATAGTTATAATAGATATATTGAGTTTAACCTTAAATTTGAATATAAAAGAAAATTTTCTATTGCAGTTTTATTATTATTACGTAGATTACACATTAGGGGATTTTAATTACAAAATGAAACGAAAATCTCCAATGAATACCTGTAATAAAAAATTAACTGTTTTGTTTAATAAATATATTTTTAAAAATGAGTAATTGTTTTTTAATAATATTTCGCATTAGTCTTAGGAAGAGAAATTTTGAATTTTAAATTCTTAAACTATGATTATAATTTTAAATACATATTTCTAACTCTAAATGAATGTTAAAAAGGGTAGAAAAAAAGTTCATGCTATCTTAAATGTTGTTACTTAATAATGGGTTTTCTTAACACTTACAATCAATAAAAATTAGGTAGAGAAGGATTTTAAATACTTGTATAGAATCAAATAATTTATTTATAAAATGAAAATAAAAATATAGCCTACGATTTGCACTAGATGGCGCTGCTTGCAAACTTTTCTCTAGAATCCTTATTGTCGAAGAAACTATTCCGTTTGCAGTTACGGCAGAGAATATGAAATTGTAGAGTGTTATAGAAAATTAAAAAAGAAAAATCATTACAACTTAGATAAATATTAAATCTTCTAAGAAATGGGCGATACAAAATTCTAAATTTTTGTTTATGAATATTTTGATATGAATTTATTTTTCGTACATGTGTGTATCTTATATAGATATTACTTTAGAGAGGAATAATTATTGTAAGTTTGAAAACTTATTTAAAAAAATTAATCGAATATAAAGTTTTATATAACATTTGATTAAATAGATCATCAATTTTTTTTTCACTTGGGAATAAAAGAAGCATTTTGAATAAATTTTCTAACAGGGTTTCTCAAATTAGTAATCCCAAAACTTTTACTAATCTTTAAAGTAAAATATAAATGCAAGACTCAAAACATTTTGCACGTAAAATGTTTTACACAATTTCCCCGTAATTAAAAGTCCTTAAGACAATTTTATTGATTTAAAATATACCTGAACAAAATATAACACAAGATCTCGAATTGTATTTACAATACACCAATTTAAAGTTCATATATTTTGAAGAGTGACAATCAAATAAAAGATTTTAAATTCATGGTAAAATGTGCTGCAAGTGCAAATATAATATCATACGGGAACATTAATTTAGCTTCTGTAATCTATAAAGAAATGTGCTTTTTGTATTGTTTTATTTTTAAAATATAGTATGATTAATTTTTAAAAAACACTAGATTTATTCTTAAAATTTAAGTTATTTCTTAATACGAATATATTTTTTACACCATTGTTATAAAATTTAGAAAACATGTTAATTAAAGATAGGAGAAAATTTTGAGTTAAATAAAAAAATATCAAAATTTAACTGGAAAATATCTTCTTTATAAAACGTTTAGCTTTTCATATTCAATCGTACAATTTCTTTCCACTTTCTAACATTTTAATTTTTTGCTCTGTTTTTTAAATAAAATATCTAATTTAATTACTTTTGACATATTATGACTTATTGACTTTCGACTTATATTTAATGCAATGCTTACTAATTAAGGGAAAATAGTGCTCTACTCTGATGAGCATCAGACTTGTGATTCAATGTTATACATCTGAAAAGGTCACAAGGCCAGTCGGGTGAAATCATTTTTTCATGCTACTCCTTAGATTCTTCCTGAATAATGACCGAATGGTTAGGGTGCTGGATTTTGGAACCGGAATTCGTGGGTTCGAATCCCGCTGTGCCATGGATGTTCTTAGACATTCGTAATCGGCTTTAAGCAATAGCTTCCGGTTTCATTATCCTTCATGTTGCAAAAAGCAGACAGTAGCGCTCCAAACCAAACCAAACCTTAGATTCTCAACAATTTTTATCAACTTCAATTCAGGGTATTTTTTCTCCTGATATACAGTATCCCTTTCACACCTACCGATCTCTCAACTTAATTTATTCTGCTAGTTTTCTGATTATACAAATAAAAAGTTCAGAACATCAATCAATATACCAACTCTGCTTCCCAATATTCCAATCCGACATGCTAACTTCTAGATTATAAAGCATCCAGTGTTAAAAAAAATTGTGATTAGAATATTTCGTCTAAAGCACGTATACTACGGAGTTCGAACCCCCAGACTTTAGGACGCCAAATAATCCTGGATATTTACATATAAAAATGAAAAGATTAGGCTTAAACACACACACTTAAAATATTTTTCCCAGACTCTAAATATCTTAATCAAAGGAGCTTCCTTGACTTAAAATTCTTTCGATACATTTCCCAAAGCTTTCTGTCCTATAGATGTAAATTTCCTGTCTAATCAACACGTTTTCAGATGTCGCTGCACTTTACAGTTTAAATTCGCTGACTAAGTTTCTCGTCCTTTGAAAAAATTCTTTTTGTCTTTGCTCTTGGGTGCACCTCTGTTCGAGCAGAATGATTTTTGTGTCTTTCTCTTGTCTGCTGTTGACTAGGAAAAATCTCCGGTTTAGCAGCTCTAAAATATAGTTTTAATTAAACTTGTGCCAGTCTCTTTCAATGGCCACACTGCATTCTTACTACTGTTGCTGACGAGGTATCTCTTTGCCCAGTAGCCCGGTGAAGAAAATAGGGTCTACATAATTATTGGGACCTCCAGGTATTATTTTCTTGGATTATATATATATATATATATATATATATATATATATATATATATATATATATATATATATATGTCAGGATTTAAAATATAGAGTAATTTAAGAGATTTAATTAGGTGTTCTTTTAATGGGAGTAACGCGCCTCGCTTTACTAGTCA
Source organism: Pardosa pseudoannulata (assembly GCA_032207245.1). NCBI lineage: Eukaryota > Metazoa > Arthropoda > Arachnida > Araneae > Lycosidae > Pardosa > Pardosa pseudoannulata. Next base: position 30,648,257 of record CM063506.1, read on the forward strand.
CATAAATACGGCTCACGCGCAGTGATATGAGCAGAGAGCGATATGTAATTACTACAGGCAGAACTGTGGCTCCTCGAAATAGTAAAGACTGCCTTTGTTTGCAGTTGGGCGCCAAAATGAGGCGCCATGTTGATTAGCGTGTGAAATGGAGTAATAAAGAGAAGAAAAGAATGACTTGAGTGTGAACTGATTTATATATTTACCAATGTGTTTTACTCAGACCACGACATATATATATATATGTCATGTTTAAAATTGGGGGTTAAGAATTAAGTGAGTTACAATTAAAAATAGTTATAACTCTTTAACTATAGCGTAATAGGAGCAAGACACTCCCCCCGGGCGGAAATATACAGAGTAAAGAAGCTTACGCGGAAGTAACAAGAGGTTCTTTAGGTAAGCAACCCCAAATAGACACTTCTCAGAGGGATGTCGGGCTGATAACAACCTCAACGCTTGTCGTCCCAAAATGTAAACAAAGGATATCTAAATGGAGTAGCCATAGACAGAAGGATTCATAGACTCTATAAGCAATATTTAAATTGTGATATAATTACTCAAATATAGGGTTAAAATACCTTTAAATTTATAAGAAGTAGAATTTAAAATACATTGATTTAAATCTTTAAACTTAATAAAACTTTTATATCGGGAATTCTCAGCTCCTTTTCTCAAACTATTTTATTGTGAAATAGTCATAGACTCTATAAGCAATATTTAAATTGTGATATAATTACTCAAATATAAGGTTAAAATACCTTTAAATTTATAAGAAGTAGCATTTAAAATACATTGATTTAAACCTTAATAAAACTTTTTATGGGGAATTCTTAGCTCCTTTTACCAAACTATTTTATTGAGAAATAGTCATAGACTCTATAAGCAATATTTAAATTGTGATATAATTACTCAAATATAAGGTTAAAATACCTTTAAGTTTATAAGAAGTAGTATTTAAAATACATTGATTCAAACCTTAATACTTAATAAAACTTTTATATGGGGAATTCTCAGCTCCTTTTACCAACTATTTTATTGAGAAATAGTCATAGACTTTATTTTGAGTGAAAAAAGTTTGTCGAATATTTTTCAGGTTTCTTTTTTCCCTTAATGGTAGCTCGAAGTAAAAATCTGAGCTAGAATTTTCAAACGATGAGCTGCAGCATAAAATTTAAAGCTCAAATCCCTGCACTAAAGCCATTTTCTGTTTTTAATGGGCTGTTGATAATATCTTTGCATGAGAAGTTCCTTTCTTGATTTATTCTTGAGAACATTTGTGTATAAAAAATACTGCTGTGAAATAGAAATTTCGTAAAATGAAATATGATATTATATAATGCATGTTTGGAACATTTTATAACTATTTAAAAATATATATAATAAAATTCAAAGCGTTTTTGTATTACAGTAATTTAATTTTTTTTTTAATTTAAATATCAAGTTTTCCTGTTTTTAACTAAACGGAATTGCGAAGTTTCTCTAAATATAAGAATTAGAAAGAATATTTGAGTATTTCTTACCCTCTAATTAATATAGTCATTACTACAATGGAAAATTTAGATATACTATTAACTACTTTATTCAGTTCATCTATTAACTACTTTAAATATTTAAACAAATGCAATTGCTCTTTTGGTAAAAGCGTCAACTCATAGTCAGAGGGCTGTTAGTCTGCTAATTAAGTCGTCCAAAGACTGCCGTGTTTACTAATGGCGACTGGGACACGTTAAATAGGTACCTGGTCACAATGGCTTCAAAGTTCAAATTTTTACCATGGAGGTAGCAGGCTAAGCTTAAGTGTCTTTTATTTAGTCCCTGCCTCCAGATTACGAGGTTCCAGTTTAAGCTTATATCAGTCCTTTCACCCTAGTGGTGGTTTTCAAATCACAAGTTTAAAGAGTTTTTTAAATAAACATGCTCTGATTTTATATGCATTTGGAACTTTCAATATGGATTTCTAACCATCATATACCTTTGAAATTTATCGTCAGTTTGCCGATTAAAGTATAAAATTAAAGTTAGTTTAAATTAAAATGTTTGCAAAAAATATATCCTCTTCGAAATTTAAAAAAAAAAATGTTATACAAAAATATATATCTTTTACGAAATTTAAAAAGAAATTATTATATAAAAATATATCTTCTTTAAAATTTAAAAAAAAAGTTATGCAAAAATATGTTTTCTTCGAAATTAAAAAAAAAAATTGTTATACAAAAATATATCCTCTTCGAAATTTAAAAAGAATTTGATATATAAAAATAAATCCTTTTCGAAATTTAAAAAAATTGTTATACAAAAATATACATTCTTCGAAATTAAAAAAAAAAGTTATACAAAAATATAACTTCTTCGAAATTTAAAAAGGAATTGTTATACAAAAATATATTTTTTTCGAAATTAAAAAAAAAATTGTTATATAAAAATATATCCTCTTCGAAATTAATAAAAAATTATTATACAAAAATATATTTTCTTCAAAATTTCAAAAGAAATTGCTAAATTGTTATACAAAAATGTATCTTTCTTCGAAATTTTAACAAAATTGTTATACAAAAATATATCTTCTTCGAAATTTAAAAAGAAATTATTATATAAAAATATATCTTCTTTGAAATTAAAAAAAAAGTTATACAAGAATATATCTTCTTCGAAATTAAAAAAAAAATTGTTATACAAATATATATCCTCTTCAAAATTTAAAAAAAAATTGCTATACATATTTTGTCAAGAAATGTTTATTTATTTATTTCTAGCTATACTTCTAGAAAATGCTTGTGAAAACGACTAATTTTTATTCTAAAAACTGAAAGATATCTTATGAAAAGAATTGAATTTATTGTACGAAAAAGGAAGGTACTCAGAAAATTTTCACTAACAGTTATTTTAACATTTGAATCTCAAGCAGCATGATCGAGCTGTTCCGTTTTTACGTCGAAAACACCTAGTATATTTTGAGCGTTGTGAACCACTGATGGTGCTCTATCGACTGTCGACTCAGATTAAGGTCCGGTTTCATCAAAGTCGTTTAACGTTTAACCGCGATTAACCCATGGCGCCAACCAATGGTGGGACGGAATTCTCCGTTTAAACAGAGATTAATCACGGTTAGGCGTTAAACGACTTTGGTGAGACCGGCTCTTACTGACGCAAGTAAAGAACATAGCTCTTTTAATATAATAATACATTTTATAATGTACACAATACTGTAATAATAGTGCAATATTGAATGAAGTTTATGTCTGCAGAACATAAAATAGAAGCAGCGCTATCACGTTGCTTGGACCTTTTCGTACTCATGCAGATAAAGCGTGGTTATCGGAATTCTTCGACAGTGTTTTTTCAAAATCCTCTGGAACTCAAACAGTTAAAATAAATAATAATTAACTGAAAAACACTACCTGAGAATGATCCATACCGATTGTTTATAACCTTTGAAGGAGGGGATCAGAGGAAAAATTTTACAAATACATATTTTAGAACTATCCTATACCCCGTCATATGACGGGATCAGTAAAATGTTTAATTTTCCTGAATTGTAGAGTACACTATGAGGAAGGTAAAAAAGGGTTTGTTTTTTGGATGAGAATTATCTGGTACACGCTCAATAATCTGTGTATCTTTATACTCCTCTAAAGTATCCAGATACTGTAAATGCAATTTAGAATAAAATAGGATTCATTTAGTCAAACCATGATTATGCATAAAAACACACAAACAAACAAACTTCTTAATTTTCAAAGATATATAACTTAAACTATATATATTTATTAGTCCATGAAATAGACTCCTAGACTTTTATGGAAAAAAATTTGTTTTTAATACGGGTGATAAAATTTTTATTGCAACACGAAATAATCGACGATTAAATTTAAAATTATCACATATGTACCTAATCTACTATTTAAGCCAAATATAAAAGAAAATTATTTAAGTAATATCTAAGTTTAGTGATAAAACATATGAAAACAATGTAGACGACATTTTAATAATTACTAATTAAGAAATGATTAAAGGAGATGGTTAAAGGATTGATGTGATGATGTTAGAAATAAATGTTATTTTTACAAAATTATTTAAATGTTATTTTTCAATCTCAATTTGCTACCCGATGATGTGACGAAAGGCTGATCAACCTTGCCCATAGCGGGAATCGAAACTTCGACCCGTGTCGTGAGAGCGCGAAGACATACCTCAGCGCAACCGGGCTTGGAATTAAGTATCACCTTAATAAAAATTAACTTTTTATCCATTTTAAAGCAAAATAATGCTATTTGTATCTTCAAGAACTTATTTCACGAATAATCAGACTTTTTAGGCATGGTGACTATGACTATACAGTCATTATTGTGGTACTCTAGTATAAATTAGGTCTTATGCTGTCTGTTCAAGAATATTAATTCAAAATTATTTTGAAAGATATCATTCGTAACCTCAGATATTCTACTACCCTCCACTGTCATTACATTATAAAGCCTTTAAATATAAAAAGACAGTTATGTTAATAACGATTATCAAATACGTTACTACATATCTCAGTTAAAATTATACAAAATATTATTAGTAACGTATACAAAGATCATAAAAGAATCAATTTCAGAAGATGTCTTAAATCAAAATTAAGAATAAAATATTTCTTATTTTAAAACATCTTGCATATTATATTCATTCACAACTATTCCAGATATAACCAGATTTCCCTAAATCTTGTCCTTAGCTAAAATATTCGAGAACATACTCCGGGTAATCTTGGAGGAAAATCTACTACCCTCCAGTGCCATTACATTATAAAACATTTAAATATAAAAAGAAAGTTATGTTAATAACGATTATCAAATACGCTACTTTATATCTCAGTTAAAAGAATACAAAATATTATTAGTAACGTATAAAAAGATCATAAAAGAATCAATTTCAGAAGACGTCTTTAATCAAAATTAAGAATAAAATTTTTCTTATTTTAAAACCTCCTACATATTATATTCTTTCACAACTATTCCAGATATAATCATATTTCCCTAAATCTTGTCCTTAGCTAAAATATTCGAGAGCATACTCCTGGTATTCTCGGAGGAAAATTTACTACCCTCCAGTGTCATTACATTAAAATCATTTAAATATAAAAACAAAGTTATGTTAATAACGATTATCAAATACGTTACTTTATATCTCAGTTACAAGTATACAAAATATTATTAGTAACGTACACAAAGATCATAAAAGAATCAATTTCAGGAAGATGTCTTAAATAAAAATTAAGAATAAAATATTTCTTATTTTAAAACCTCCTGCATATTATATTCATTCACAACTATTCCAGATATAACCAGATTTCCCCAAATCTTGTCCTTAGCTAAAATATTCGAGAGCATACTCCGGGTATTCTCGGAGGAAAAGAATTATTACAAAGGCTTTATACTACCCACGATTTTCTTATCTGAAATTTGGTGACCAATAGATGCATTAGTAGAGGCAAATGCATCTGTCATACGTTAAGCCTCACGCAAATGCCATATCCTGCAGATGCTCTCAGTTACACAACTCAAGATACAGTCCTCTAGGAGCGCTGGACGAATAAAATACATAAATAACCCAATTCCGAATCTTGCATTTCTGCATTTTTCTTACCAACTCCCTTTTATAATGGTCTCTCAAAAGCTTATTTCCAATAAGACGACCGGCCCCAAGGATACAAGCTATTTGCTCAAACAAGCTGCAGAATCCATATACCCCCAGCTTCGACTCTATCTCGAAGAAACAGGAAATGCAAAAAAATACCAACAACGTTCTGTTCTTATTATGCCTAATGTATAAGAGTCCAGTTTGGTTTATTTGGATACAGCGGAATCGATGTTTGAAATATTCTCTCTGAGTCTTTGAAGACCCCAGATAAACTAGACGCTGCAGTAGCAAACCGCCTTCGTTGTGTGGCGGGGACTTGATGTTTATTTTTAGTAGCGGCGGACAGTTCTAGATAAACATGTTTTCTTCTTTAGGATCGGGAGTCAGATTTGAATATTTGGAATGAGAATTGCGGGGACGAAATCGAAAAAATGCAAATTTTTTTTTCCTGCCGTGGAATGACCAGAGGCGAGGGGCTACACACGTGAAGTTTGGGATTTAGTAGAAATTGAATAAGAAAGAGGTAGAGAGGCGTTTTGATAAATCAGAAATGGAGATCACATGCCGAGATTGGGGCGAAGTTATTTGAACCCGAGATGCAATTTTCAATCAGAAAGAAGGTTTGTCCATTTCGGAATTTTTAAGATATGATTTATTTATTCAATAAAGCGTAAGATATTTTCGGAAATAGGATTTGTAACATATAACAGCAAATGAACAAATTTTCTTTCCAATTTTCAAATCGCATATTATCACATACTTTTCTGAAATCCGAATAATTTTTCCTATGATTCATCAATAATTTACAAGATGATATTGCTGGATTAAAATATATTAATATTTAAATAACTGACATAAAATTTTAAAATATTACAGAATTATTTCCATGCCGTATGTGAAATATCATCACTGAAGTGATTAGGCTAAACATTGAAAATAGTTTAGTAAAATATATAACGTATGAAAAATATACTGGGTTTCTACTTGGCAACACAATATACTTGCTGATAATCTCTTTTCTGTTCATAACTTTAATTGTATTTTTTCCCACAGCAAATTCTGTATTTTTCCCAATATGTGTCACAAATGTGGGCAACCTATCCACACAAATCTTCTAGAAAGGCAATTATACACTCCTATCAGTCACAATTGAGCTTCCACATTTCCTGTACTGCACATGATATTTAGCGATGTTGTGTACAACAAATTTTACAGAAGGGGATAAATTGATGCGTAGTTAAAAACATTCCCTATATAATAGCCTAAGTTATCTGTCCGTCTGTCCTCGAATTTATGAAGCGGTTGGACCTGTACTGGATAAAGGAGTTTATATTGGATTCTTGATGAGTTAGGGTTAGCAACTTTCGAAATCCACCCGTTCCCCCTTTTCTAGCGTTTAATGCCATTATTTCAAGCGCTATTTTCAGGTGATTAAATTTATCAATCTATCACATAATAGATAGGTAAAAAAACCATTTGTTTCTACATTATCACGTCATTCCTTTAACACCCTTATATATTCATTTCTTATTTTAAATTATTTAAATATCGTCTGCATTATTTTCGTACGTTTTATCACTGAACTTAGATATTGCGTAAAACTTTTTCTTTTATATTTGACTTAAATAATAGATTAGGTACATATGCGATAATTTTAAATTTAATCATTGATTATTTTTGTTGCAATGAAAATTTTTTCACAGACATTAACAACAAATTCTATCTACCTCAAGAGTGTAGTAGAAATGATAGTATTATTCCTTTACTTCCATTAATAACTATGGAATAAAAATTGGGAAGAACTTAACGATAATTTCGACGTAGCTAAGAAAACTTTGAATTATCCTTCTAAATAAATTCAGCTTGATTCTAAACTGCATTCACAGTATCGGGAGATTTTAGAGTAGTATGAAGATTAAACAAATTATTGAGTGTGTACCAGATAATTCTCAGCCATAAAACAAATCATTTTTGTATGCCTTATAGAGTACTTTACAATTCTGGAAAATTAAAAATTTTACTGATCCCGTCATATGATGGGCTATATGCTACTATTTTTATATTTATTATATCGAACACCCATCATGTTTTGCGTTGGCTGCTATAACTCAATAAACATTCCGTAAATCTGATGGATTCAAGTTGATTTAATTTTATTAACATTTATATGCTAGTAATGCTATATGCTAGTAATGGAATAATATGGAGAAAATGTAAATAAGAAGAATATATATTTATTACAAAATTATAACTAGAAAAAGCTTTTCTTTAAATAAAAATTAATTAAAATTTATATGAGGGCCAAAACCTTATGAGTAATATTCAAATACTAAAAATAAAGGTTATGCAAGTAATAGCTGAAAATTTTAAAACTGTTATTCAAACAAAGTTTTGATAATTTAGCCAAAAAACTATTTCTTATAAAGAAATCATACTAGGTACCTATTGTTCTATTTACCTACAGATATTTTTATTTAAATTAGTACCGAAAGAGGCAATATACTTACTGTGCGAAAAGACGAAAGAAAAGAAAAACACATATACATTTTTTTTTTCAAATTTATTGCATAAATGTCTTATTGCATTGAACAAAAAAAGCATTTCAAAATGATTGTAAATTAAAAATATGCATGAAACATATAACAAATCTTTCGTAATCATTGTTGAATGTTCATCATGTATTTGGGTTCATTCTGTATTTCGGTCTATTTTCAAATCAGATGATATCCAAAACCTGTTATACCTGAAAAAGAGAAAAAAAAGAAATTTTAATCTATTTATGAAAATAAAAACACTGTAATGTCCAAGATATTTAATCAATTTATTTTTATAAAGAACAATATAGTAATATCTGAGACACAAAAAATATCATCAGAAATCACAATTTAATCATGCATGTATTAAATCTTTTCGCATTGTGTGGGTGTGATTTAAATAAAAACTTCTTGTGTTACCCACATTTAGTAAATATTAAACACCTGCTTCATGAGCAATAAACTTATGTCTGCATAAAACATTACATACGTAATCATCTAATATGTGATTAAGATATGGAAGCTTATGAATATACTAAATATAGCTATACTAAATATTTACTAAATATAAAACACCTTCTTCATGAGCAATACACTTATGTCTACATAAAACATTACATACGTAATCATCTAATATGTGATTAAGATATGGATTCTTATGAATATACTAAATATAGCTATACTAAATATTTACTAAATATAAAACACCTTCATAAACATCAAACTGATGTCTTCCTAAAACATTACATAAATAATTACCTAATATGTGATTAAGATATGGAGTCTTATATACTAATATAACTATACTAAATATTTACTAAATGTAAAACACTTTCATGAGCAAAGAACTTAAGTGTGCATAAAACATTACATTCATAACTATCTAATATGTTATTAAGATATGGAGGCTTATGAATATACTAAATATAACTATACTAAATAAAACTATACTAAATATTTACTAATATAAAACACCTTTTTTATCAGCAGCCAACTCATGTCTGCTTTAAACATTACATACATAATCATCTAATGTATGATTAAGATAGGAGGCTTATGAATATACTAAATATAACTGTACTAAATATTTATTAAATATAAAACACCTGCTTCATGAGCAAACAACTTATGTCTAAATAAAATATTACATACATAATCATCTAATATGTGATTAAGATATGGAGGCTTATGAATATACTATATATAACTACACTAAATATTTACTAAATACAAAATACCTGCTTCATGAACAACCAACTTATGTCTGCATAAAACATTGAATGCATAATCAACTAATATGTGATTAAGATATGGAGGCGTATGAATATACTAAATATAGCTATACTAAATATTTACTAAATATAAAATACCTGCTTCATGAGCAACCAAATTATGTTTGCATAAAACATTACATACATAATCATCTAGTATATGATTAAGATATGGAGGCTTATGAATATACTAAATATAACTACACTACATATTTACTAAATATAAAACGCCTGCCTAATGAGCAACCAACTTATGTCTGCATAAAACATTACATACATAAATATCTAATATGTGATTAAGATAGGGATGCTTATGAATATACAAGTAAAATATACACAAACATAACTTTGCTGTAGTATTGAATTAAGTATACAGTGTTGCAATACTTTAAATTATACGTAATAAAGTAAAACGGTTAAATGAGTTATTTTTTAAACATTAAAAAATGGCCTTGAAGTTTTATTAGTTTCAAAAAATTATGATAGGTAAATAGATTCCTGTATGTCATATTTATTAAAGAACAAGGACTCGACTCTTTCAATCTTTCTGTACATTATTACTTCTAAGATATGTTTCACTATTACTTTAGGTTAATTTTCCGAAAACAAATAATGCACATCGTTGTATTCTGCTTGCGATTTTCCGGTTGAAGAAGTTGGACTCAAGATTCCAAAATGGTAATATTTCAGCCTTTCTCGCCTTGGAGTTTCTTTTTTGGAGTTTTCAACTTTCTCCTATATAATATAAATGTATTTTTTTTTTTCTTTTCACAAAGAAGTAACCTTTTATGCCGGGTGTAGAACTGAGATGTAACTTGGAGGCTTTGGAGCCAAGTTATGTACTCACAAATCCTCTTCTCCTAAATTTACAAAAGGCTCGTGAATTTTGAAAAATTCAGCCTTCATGCTTCAAAAAACGCTTTACATTTTGTCCAAATGGTCCAGTGGATCCGTTTTTTTACCTTCCTCTCGCCCCGATTCCCTTCTATTTTTTCCCCTTTCCAAACTCAGGTATTTGCCTGACTGACATGCGTAGTGTTTCTGCGGCGCATGTCCAGAATCCAGTAAAATAAAAGATTTTTTCATCCATTGTAGGAATATCTATTGAAAAGATGGAAAATACACAGCACCAAAACGAAAAAAAAAAACCCAGGTAAAAATTGCTCTGGGGCAAATGCAACCTCCAAAGCTCTTTTCTGCCGATGATAACGTTGCTTCATTTTGCAAAATATTTCTCGCAAGTTGCCAGACTCTAAAGAAAGTCCTGCAGTTTAATGTTTTTTTTTTTTTTTTAAAGAATTTACAGTTTGCATCCCAATATGAAATTAAGCAAACTTTAATTTAAAACTAATAAGAATGTGAAAAATGAAGTTAAACTTAACAAATTAGTTCAATCAGTCAGCCATGTCAACCTGCCGAACGATGGCACATTGTTAAAAGGTATTGGAGAGCCCGTAAACTAATGGCTTAGGCGCTAATTGTTCGGTTTTAGTAAAATGTAAAAAAAACGTTTCTTTTGTATTAGTGTGGAAGGTCAAATCAGTTCTAATAAAGTTCATAGGTTACAAGAGGGAATCCTCTTAACATCTAGGTATTGGAAACATGTTAAAGGAAATTTTAGCTTGCATGTTTTTATTCCAGCTTATATTGATGCTTCTCCATAAAATTTACAAAGACAAGGCATCTTCCAAGGCGGACACGAATATGTATCATGCCTCTGTATTGCACCTAATCTCCTAACTCCAAGCCCGCCGAACGATGGCCGAATGGTTAGGGTGCTAGCT
>CM063506.1:30664464-30671964 GCA_032207245.1 Pardosa pseudoannulata
AGCTTATTTATTTATGTACTTTAGTCAGAAACACACAGAGGTCTAACCAAATGCGGTTTTATCACAAATGCATTCTTAGGTTTTGCTCCTCTTCGGTTAAAAACTATGCAATCCAAGATTATTTTTAATTTTGTTTCTGAAGATAAGAATCTGCGCATGGTTTACAGTTTAGACAAATAATTGAGAAAGACTCCACTTTCATCCGTAGTTTCTGAACTTCTCTGAGCTTATAAAATACTTAAAACCTATTTATTTGTGAAAATTTAGTCAGATACAAACAGAGGTCTAACCAAATGTGATTTTATCAAAAATGCAATCTTAGGTTTTGCTCCTCTTTGGTTAAATTATGCAATGTTAGATTATTTTTAATTTTGTATCTGAACATAAGAATCAATGCATGGTTTAGAACAAATAATTGAGTAAGCCTCTCCTTTCATCTGTAGTTTCTGAGTTTATGAAATACTTAAAGTTCAAATTAAGTAAGAAAAATAAAATAACGTTAGTAGTTAGTAACAAGTTTATCAAACGTAAGGAGTTTATCTATATGATTTTTTAGAGATACTTGCCATGTCTATTTTGACGCAATATCGTGTGATAACGTACCACGTACGTAATATACCATGTGCTTGGTACATTATAATGTCAGGGGATCTCTAGAAAGTTGGCTTTATCTCGAAAACTAGAATAAGAAAGAATCATGGAATACATAAATCTCTGAATTTGCTTTAGTCCTGCTTGGCGTATAACATGCATCTAAATTTTTTTTCAATTTTCCATCCGCATTCCTTGCTGACCAATACCTAAATTTTACAGGATCGAATATTTAGATTCATTGCCTCAAGAAGCATGGAAAGCAAGTCGAATCCATACTTATATGGCCCCCTAAAGAAAAATGTCTTCGCTCGCAGCAATCATAATTCAGGCATGTTTAAGATGGCACGGGGATTTTTCAGCGAACTTACAGGAGAATATACAGGTCATGTGATTTTCTCTGCGCATCTCCTTACATATTTATATATATTTTTTTTTACTCTGTAAAATCTAAATCTATCCCGTGCATTAGGGATAATGATGTCTCTCCACCAACCCGTATTTTCTTGACAGATGTTTTTGATAACTTGTTATTTCAACAGCTCTTTCTCTTTCGCTAGAAGAAGTTTCAGGCGCTATTATTTGGAGAGTTCTTTAAGCTAAAGAAGAGAAAGGGAATCTGTCAGCTATGTGGGTGGGTGAAGGGACAAGGCTTCAGCCAGTTGCCTGAACATTCTGTAATTTGGGTGTGCGCGCGTAGAAAGAGAACATTTGCAAGTTCACGCAGTATCTATCTTCTCCTCTCAGCCCAGGTAACAAGGAAGAGTGTGAGGCTGAGTTAACTGACTTAGAAATAAGGGAACACTTTTCTTGTCAGGATAGTTCTTTTTTTTGTCCTTTCTATTTCTTTAAAAGGAAAGTGATGCGATGCAAATTGAATTTTTGTATTTTCCACACCTCTAAACAAATATCCCTCCCTGCAGTTTTAGAGAAACCTTTTTTCTTTCTGCAAGATGAAGTCATGTTAACTCTTCTGTTTTTTGAATTCGTAGGTAAACGATTTTATTGGTACTTGTCGATCCTTTCCAAAATGAAGCGTAAAATGATACACTGTGTGTATCATTTAACGCTTCATTTTACAAAGAAGTCAAACACATATGTTTGTTTGTTAATTCAGCCATGTTAACGCCTTTAATATCAACTACTGCGAGGTATTCAACAAAGTAGTCATGTTGAATTTTATGACTAAATCCGAATACATAATAACCTTTGTTATATTTAATTTTCTGAAGGGTAATAGTTTTAATATTGTATAAATAGCTTTATTTTAATAGTTTTGTTTTTTTTTTTCCCAGAAAAGATATCAATATTATTCTAGATGCAAAAAGTAAGATAATTTTGCAGTATTATTCTAAACATGCAGAACATGTAATGAATAAAAAAATCTTTAAAAATATAAATACAGGGAAATAAAATTCCTTGCATATTTTAATCACAAAATCTTAATAATAAAATACTAGAATAATCTCGAGAATTATGATATTTTTTTTACAGTAAGAGGCAGAAACTACATATAAATATATATATATACTTATATAAAGAATGTTGAATATATATAATGCTTATTTATATATGTATATATGTATATATATATATATATATATATATATATATATATATATATATATATATATATATATATATATATATATATATGTATATATTTATATGTATATATATATATATATATATATATATATATATAAACATGTTATGAACTAATCCAGGAATAGATATATATGAGTGTGAGTGTGTGTGTGCAAGTATTTCGAAAATATTGCGGTTATAGATAATGAAGAGGAAATTTAATTTTAGAAATAAAGTACCATGCTATTACTTTAAATCTTACATTACACAGTTCAGTTAACAACTATCCTTTGTTCGGTTATTTCATTGTATTTCTTATAGCTTTAGTTGTTCAATATTAAGGTGACTTATATTTCGTTTTCTTTTACTTATTTTTTACTCATATAGGAAAATTTTCTGATGGGAAAACTACCTCCGTTTGGCTAAAACCTACAAAATAGCAAAGCATCTTTTTCAAGTTGTGAACATAAAGAACACTGATTCATATTCTAATTCGGGGGGGGGGGGTAATTATTCTAGTATTCTTCAAATTCTTATTAGAATATAAATCCTAATTTGACATTTATTCAACTTTTCATTAATTTGGACAAAATAATTCGATAGTCAAAAGGGAGTTAGAAAGAAACTATTGCAAATTTTTGCAGTTATTTTATGTGTAACTATCTTATTTAAATTTACTAGCTGATTTCCACTAGTATAACAGGGTTTTACTCTTCATATAGTATAGGTGATAATCGTATTCCCCTTTAACTGCATGGATAAGAACATTTTTTTAAACTTCACTGTTCTCTAGAATGTATCTGGAAAAAACAGGAGATAAAAGAAGGTAGCTTCGTATTGAAAGTCTATACTGCTTAGATAGGGCATTTGGATTAAATTATCAGCAATTTCGTTTTTCTCGATGTAAACAATAATAGGATTTTGTCACTCTGGATAACAATTCAATAGTCAAACATATTATTACATGTAATCTAAGTGTAATTTTTATAGTTCTTACATAAATTTGCTCATTTAATTTGATATTCATGGTTTTCTCTGGATTTTAACCGTTTGAGTGCGGCTTGTTATATGCCAAAAATGCGGAGAAACGTGATATCACTTGTCTTGTTTTGTACCGAAAATGCGGAGACGCTGATATTGGTTAGTATAATTTTATCATCTATTGAGAGCAGTTGAATTCATATCAATCGCAGTTTGTATTCATTTTACTCGTGTGATTTTTAATAATATAAAAATTAAAATAAAATACAGTGGTAAGTTGTAATGCAGTAGAGCCGTGGATTGTGATACGGTAGACAAAATAAGCGTGTTTTATTTATTTATTTATTTGTAGTAAAAAAAACTGTTATGTTGTTGTATAGAAATTAGAAACTGTTTTCACTTTCTCAACAACTGTTATACTGATCATTATTGATGCTATAGAAGAGGAATGGTTAGCAAGCAAAAATGCCACAGGAAGACTACCAATAAGTGCAAAAGTTTCTTTAGAAAAATTGCCTGGGTAAAACTTGGGACAATGTGATGTATGCAGTAAAAAAATGGTAATGGAATTAGACGATTAATTTGCGATTTATGTAAAAAAGGATTTCATGGAATTTGTGCAGCAAAACATTCTTGTAGTAAGTGAGAATGAAGAATATTTTTCTTGGTAAAAATTACTTGTTACATAATAATTAGTGTTAATTTAAACCATTTCTATTGTTCTCCAAAAACAATTACTAAGCATTTCATTCCTCACTATTAGCATATATATAAGAAAACTCTTCAGCACTCAAGCAGTTAATATATTTATGGTTCTTAGGGTAATCTTATATCCATTATACGCACATATCTTTACAACAGTAATTTTATTATGTTGTCTTGACAAAATTATATCTTGTTAGACCTTAAAGGTAGCAAGATATACTAACACTTTCTGCTGAGAAGATACATTTTGGCCAAATAATCAGCCTGTTCACTTCCCTTGATGTTAATCTATGCTTGCATTGAATTGAAAGTTGAGTATCTCCAAGAAAGTTAAATTTGACAAGTTAGCAAGAACTTTCAGTAGGCTGCGTTCAACTCCACTAAATTGCCTCTAGGGCAGATCTTACAGGTATGGAATTCTACGGAGTTCTTCCCCCTAAGTAAATCTTGTATAGATAAGAGCAAATCGAAAGCTTTAAAGTTTAATCTTCATACGAATGTGGAAATGACTACAATATTGCCACACTTAATATCCCTTGGCGTATCTTGTTTTCCGACAAAATGGGATAGGTTCTAGATCCGACATTTAAATCTGTTACATCATATGAAAAAAATCTATGACAGAATGAATAAGGTAGCGTCCCTGAAATAGGATTCATAAGTTTTGATTCTCCTGGCTTTCATTTTACCTGACAACTTGGCTTAGGAATCCAAATGGTGTTTATTTATTGTGACATTCACAAAGACATCTAAATCTCTCACGGTGTGAGTAGGATCATTAAAGTAAAAAAATCTCTAAAATTTAAATTTAGAAATTTTCCGACTTCAAGGAGATCTACAATATTTAGTTTCTTACATTTTGTTTCCCCTGCATGCATTTGTGAGTCCTTACAGATATGAATTTATTTCTTCAAAACTTGTTATTATTATTAAACATAGTGGTTACTGGTCGTCTTTATTTTAAACAACTTCATGTTTCAAATTATACATTTAATTTTCTGCAGTTAATAATTTATAGCAATTATTTTTTACGATTTCTTTATTTTATATAAAATATCTGCAGTCGAATGTAATAAAATACAAAGCCAAATAAGCATGAAAAATTTGCAAGTAATGGAATACAAAATTATTTTTGTATAAATTTTAGAGATGGATAATTTTTATTACATGCCCTTCAATAATTTAAATCATGTTTCATTAAAGTATATGTTATTTAAAGAAGAATTTATCATAGTAAAGGTAAATTTCTTAATTTTATGAAATGCGGTTGAATAAATCTATCAATAGATCTGCATCTTAACTGAGAAAGTGCATCTTAGTGTTTATTTATTTAACGATATTTTGTTTCTTAACAGTAGGTACCAATAAATGTATATATACTTATACATTTATTGGTACTTAAATGTCAATAACCTAACTGTAAAATGGAATCTAATGAGCATACATCCCAATTAAATTAATCTAGGCCTCTTAGTAATTATTTATTTAACGATATTTTGTTCTGTAACAGGGTAGACCAATAAATATGTATGTAAAGGAACTTATAACTTTTTAAATGTCAATAAAAGAGTAAAATGGGGTTTAATGAATATACGTCATAATTAAATTAATCAGAGTCTCTTAGTAATTATTCATTTAACGATATCTTATTTCGTAACAGGTTGGACCAAAAAATATGTATGTAAAGGAATTTATAACATCTTAAATGTTAATATCCTAACTGTGAAGTGGGTCTTATTAGAACTACTTCCTAATTAACCCCTTAACGTGCACGCTCGAGTTAACTGGAGAACGCTAAACTAGCCAAACTGTGTACTCTCGAGATAATTCGAGCGATGTTGTAATTTTGTAGATATTGCTCTGTGTGTTGTCAATGAACGTGTAATATTACAGTATTCGACTATTTTCTGCAATGTTATCAAAATCCAAAATTGCAATAGAAATTTTGATTATTTTTGTATTTTTGTAATTTTTTGGGGCAGACAAAGTTCTAAATTGTGCTTTTTACATTGAAAAAGTTTATTTTTTGGCCGGCTATTTAAAAAACTGTGCATTAAGGGATTAAATTAATAAAGGCTTCTTGCTAATCACTTATTTAACGATATTTGTTGAACTGTCATAAGGCAAAAATCAACAAAACAGGGCAGAAATTCGGAAGAAAAGAGGCTGTTGAGTAAAGTGGACATAAAAAGAACATGAAATTCTTATTCCCCCTTCATTATTCTTATGTTTTTAAATAACGAGGGCGTACTGGGAAACTAAAGCGGCAGAATAGCAGGGGGAGGCAGTCATAAGAAATAGATCAGAAGATACGACACGCCAATACACGTTATTTCACCTAAAAAATAAGATTTTGCTTCTCTGCCACCCCGCCACCATCCGCTCGCATTATCGTTAGATAGCAAGGAATGAAATAAATTCTCATTTTTATTGGCGCTTGGGGATATCTAAAAACTAGGATTCTGAAATATCGAAAAAGTGTTTCGTTGAGCGAGAAGTAATGTTTTAAATTATTTCTTTTTCTTGTCTTTTGCTGGGTTATCTGTAGCACCTCTCTTGGCCTGGGGAGAGCAATGGGTTCAGATGCATTTTTAAGCTTTATTACTTTGACAGGAATGAATGTGCGCTTTTGACGACAGCGGCCCTAAATGGCTGATGCCGCTACCAGCTGTGGCAATATCGTTACGAGATTTTGCTTTTGCTTCTTTTTTTATTTTTAGAACCTTTCGTTTCTGGTGATTTTTTCTTCTCTCGTTTGAAAATTTCCTTGTCTAATCATAATGCATTTTTTATTTGTACGACAACAAGCTTCCTGGCGAAATCTGTTATGTCAGCACGGTTATAGTTTTCGATGAAACAATTTATTTATTTATTTATTTATTTTTTCAAAATTTCAAATTGATGGATTCGAGAGGAAATGCTTTCAAAATGGCATTGAATGATTTTTATTAACCCGTTGAATGCCCCAGCAATGTTCAGAAATCGGGCCTAAAATGGCATTTTGATTTAATCACTTATATTATTAAAAACTATAATTTGGGGACAGAAATTCAACAAAGTCCTGAATTATTTATTTTTCAAGAGCTGTGATTTTTGTTCTTTTCTCAGAAGCTATCTATCGATATTAGTATTTACATCCTAAGAGGTTATTCGTAGATGCACAAAAATGGCAAGTAAACACAGTACGAGATAACTATTCGCCCTAAAAAAGAACGCAATCTACGAGTTGGCAGTAAACATGTTAATTAATTGTCCATCCAATGTACACATCAAGTAAAAGTGTCACAGAAGACGGAGAAATGAGGCAGTGCTATTACTGGGATATAATAAAAACAGTCATAATATTGTATGTTTGATTAACCTTTTCGTTCCCACAGTAGCCTTTTGAGTACTAGTAGTTGGCGTCCTAGAAGAGAACGCAATCTACGAATTTTCTCGTAATTGGCAGTAAACATGTTAATTAATTGTCCATCCAATGTACACATCAAGTAAAAGTGTCACAGAAGACGAAGAAATGAGGCAGTGCTATTACTGGGATATAATAAAAAAGTCATAATAGTGTATGTTTGATTAACCTTTTCGTTCCCACAGTAGCCTTCTGAGTACTAGTAGTTGACGTCCTAGAAGAGAACGCAA
>CM063506.1:30676964-30684464 GCA_032207245.1 Pardosa pseudoannulata
AATAAAAATCTATTTTGTCAGAGTATTATCAATAGTTCTATTATCCATCAGAACTGTTATCAATATATTTTTACCAATTTAATTGAATTATTCCCTATTTTATAATATACGTTATATTTTTAATTTAATAACAACCTTAAATTTTTTTTCTCGTTATAGTAAAATAGATCTAACACCATTTGTCAAAAATTGAAACTACATGCATCTATAATGAGAAAATTCATTATCCGACCTGGAATCGCACTCTGCCAACAGTAGAAAAGCTGAGCATTTTACACAGACATCATTGTATATGTAAAGGGGCAAAGGTAAGAGAATAGAAACAGATTAAAAGATTAATGTTCATTCAAATTAATTATTTATTTTTAATGTTGTAATGTTATCATTAATTCATGCATTGTTATTGAAAATACTTTAGTACTTAGATGAGAACCTTTAACTTGAGATGACTCTGAACTTTTAACTTAAGATGAGAGTTTAGAGGTAGATAGACAAACAGTGCTATTTCAATAAAAGCATGTAAATATTTTACTATCTTTAATTGTACCGTAATGTATCTAATATATCCTAAATGCATTCAGTGCATGCAGAAAATTGTGTGGTTTGATCTACCATTAATTCCTTAATACTCAATAAAATTATACAAACATTTCTCAGATATTCACAGACTTGTTTCATAGCTTACAAAAATTATAGAATTATTTCTCTTATTTGATTACAACAAAAATATAAAAAATTAATATAGAAGAAATAAAAACTTTGTTATATCACTATCCATAAAATTGAAAAAGACTCTACTTAATAAATAAGCCTAAATCTAATTTTTCTGTGTATTTTTATATTCGTAGTACCTATAGAGTGAATTATTATCATTATCATTCAGATTTTTAAACTATTAGGTTATTTTTAATGACTAATTAGTTATAATTTCATTCTACTTCTACTTTGTTTAATAATTTGTATTAATTTAACTTTTTTAGGTGAAAGAGATTTGTATATTGTTAATTCCTTCTACAGAATGCAGTTTTGAGAGCACGATTATTTAAGCTTTTGGTATATACTAATTTTCTAAATTAAGATATAATTTGGATAGTAATAAAAATATTACTTTATGTTCAAAATTTTGCTGTATTAATTATTTAACTTTTACCATCATTGTAAGATAAGACGAATGGATTATGTCATAATTTTATAAGAATTGAAATCTGTCTTAAATGTTTCAAAAATTTGCATGTTTTAATAAATTTTTAGATATTTATAGTTAATTGAAACAAAGTCACATTTTTTACGCACTAAAATTTCTTTAGAAGATATGATAGCTCTTAAACAATTTTCCAGTGCTAAAGATTGGTTGAAATTTTAAGCTTTTGCATTGGCAAAAAGAAACATACATGCAATGCAATAAAATTCAGCATAAACTACCAGACCAATTCAGCATTTATCATTAGAATAATCTGATAAAATGGTAAAGAATATATTTGCAATAGCTTTCCAAAAAGCAAATCCTCCTATGCAATATAAAAATGCATGTAAGAAAGTCGTACGAAGCCATTTGAATTCAATTTCTCATATTGATGTATTACTATAACTTGTTCCGAAAAAAGAAATTGAATTTTCAAAACTTTTTGCATAAATATGCTTCCAGATTCAAACCTGTTAGGTGCAAACGAGGGGAAAAAATCATATATTGAAATCTCGCAGCTACAAAGAAAAAAAAACACCATCGATGGAAAAATATAAGAAAAAAATTCTCTTAAGGCCCCCTGCAAAATGGCCAATTTAAAACTCTTCAAATAGGAAAGATAAAAGGAAACTGAGAGAAAAATTCCTTTCTTAGACCTTTAAAAATAAAATAGAATGAAAAATACTGATGATTCCAAATCACGTTCATCTATGGACGCCACATCAACACCTCCCACCCCCTGAAAAAAAGAAAAATTTTTTTTGAAAAAAAAAATGCGCCGAAAAAAACTTTTTTCTTCTGTCCCCCAAACAAAAAACCTTCACATTGGCGATTTCAAAATGAAGGGAAAAAATCCTGGATATTAACGACTAATGGCTATCTATCCAAAAGACATGCAGCCCATTTCAAAGACGGGACTGCGAAAGACAGAAAAAAAGAATAACGAGGGAGTTCCCGCCCAGGAAAAGTGGTGTAGGGAACACTGTGATAAAAATTAGTCAGAAAAAGTGAAGGTTTAGATAGTTGGCAAGAAATGTGCTACATGCGAATATAGCAAGCAATTTCTACCAAGTAAAATAATCGTAGTTGCATAAATCCTGATACTGCAATTCCTATTTTAAATTAAAACAAAATAAAATATTTTTTAAATAGCTGAGTAGCAATTTTGGTTAAAGATTGAAAAGAGGGGAGACAACACCATTGTGAATAATGTTGAAATTATTAACAACGCAACCGTTGCTGGTGTTTGTTTTGGTTGCTGTGGATATTCCTAAATCATTTCAACCCCATAAAGTCTGATAAAAAAATAACGTTGATTTAGACAGTTGTAGTCTTAAGAATGAACCTGTTAATGTTTTTTTACAGTTGTTAAATATTTAAAACCGGCTGGATTGTAGTTTGTTAAGCGTATTGTGCAATTTCTATGAAGAAAATTCCTCGTAGTTGTATAAATCATGAAATTTCAATTAATATTTTAAATTAAAACAAAATGAAATAAAAATTTTAAATAGCTGAGTAGCAATTTTGCTTAAAGATAGGAAAGAAGGGATACAACAACAAATTGGATAATGTTGAAATTATTAAAAATGAAACCGTTGCTGGTTTTTGTTTTGGTTGTTGTGGATATTCCTAAATCATTTCAATCCCATAAAGTCTTCTAAAAAATGTGATATTGATTTAGACTGTATTAGTCTTTAAAATGAGCCTGTTAATATTTTTTTTACAGTTGTTAAAATTTTAAAACCGACCGGATAGTAGTTTGTTAAGCGTATTGTGCAATTTCTCGGAAGAAAATACTCGTGGTTGCATAAATCCTGATACTCCAATTCCTATTTTAAATTAATAGAAAAGAAAATAAATTTTTTAAATAGCAGAGTAGCAATTTTGGTTAAAGATGGAAAAGAGGAGAGACAACACCATTGTGCATAATGTTGAAATTATTAAAAATGAAACCGTTGCTGGTGTATGTTTTGGTTGTTGTGGATATTCCTAAATCATTTCAACCCCATAAAGTCTGATAAAAAATGTAACGTTAATTTAGACAGTTGTAGTCTTAAGAATGAACCTGTTAATGTTTATTTACAGCTGTTAAATATTTAAAACCGACTGGATTGTAGTTTGTTAAGCGTATTGTGCAATTTCTCGGAAGAAACATATCCGCAGTTGTGAAAATCATAAGACTGCAATTCCTATTTTAAATTAAAACAAAATGAAATATTTTTTTAATAGCTGAGTAGCAATTTTGATTAAAGATTGAAAACAGGGGAGACAACACCATAGTGCACAATGTTGAAATTATTAACAATGATAACGTTGCAGGTGTTTGTTTCGGTTGTTGTGGACATTCCTAAATCATTTTAACCCCTTAAAGTGTGCCAAAAAATGTAACGTTGATTTAGACTGTTATAGTCTTGAAAATGAATGAACCTGTTAATGGTTTTTATGGTTTTTAAAATTTTAAAACCGACTGGATTGTAGTTTGTTAAGCGTATTGTGCAATTTCTCGGAAGAAAATACTCGTAGTTGTATAAATCATGAGATTGCAATTCCTATTTTAAACTAAAACAAAATGAAATAAAATTTTTAAATAGCTGAGTAGCAATTTTGCTTAAAGATAGAAAAGAGGGGAGACTACACCATTGTGAATAATGTTGAAATTATTAAAATTCAAAACGTTGCTCATGTTCGTTTGGTTTATTGTGGTCACTAAATCATATCAACCTCATATAGTCTGCTAAAATATGTAACGTTGATTTAGACTGTTGTAGTCTTAAAAATGAACCGGTTAATGCTTTTTTACAGTTACAGTTACAATTTTAAAACTGGCTGGATTGTAGTTAGGCGTATTGTACAATTTCTACGAACAAAAATACACGTAGTTCCATAAATGAGACTTCAATTCCTATTTTAAATTAAAACAAAACAAAATAAAAATTTTAAATAGCTGAGTAGCAATTTTGGTTAATATTGGAAAGAGGGGAGACAACACCATTGTGAATAATGTTGAAATTATTAAAAATGAAACAGTTGCTGGTGTTCGTTTCGGTTGTTGTGGATATTCCTAAATCATTTCAACCCCATAAAGTCTACCAAAAAATGTAACTTTGATTTAGACAGTCTTAAAAATGTATGAACCTATTAATGTTTTTTTTACGGTTGTTAAATATTTAAAACCGACTGGATTGTAGTTTGTTAAGCGTATTGTGCAATTTCTCGGAAGAAAATACTCGTAGTTGTATAAATCATGAGATTGCAATTCCTATTTTAAACTAAAACAAAATGAAATAAAATTTTTAAATAGCTGAGTAGCAATTTTGCTTAAAAATAGGAAAGAGGGGGAATAACACCATTGTGAATAATATCGGAATTATTAAATATGAAACTATTTTTGGTGTTCGTTTCAGTTATTATGGAAATCCTTAAATCATTTCAACTCCATAAAGTCGGCTAAAAAATGTGACATTGATTGAGACTGTAATAGTTTTTAAAATGAACCTGTTAATGTTTTTTACAGCTGTTAAATTTTAAAAACCGACTGGACAGTAGTTTATTAAGCGTATTGCGCAATTTCTACGAAGAAAAATACTCGTAGTTAATAAATCATAAAACTGCTATTCCTATTTTAAATTAAAACAAAATTAAATAAAATTTTTAAATAGATGAGTAGCAATTTTGGCTAAAGATTAAAAAGAGGAGAGATAATACCATTGTGAATAATGTTGAAATTATTAACAATGAAACCGTTGCTGGTGTTCATTTCGGTTGTTGTGGATATTCCTAAATGATTTCAACCCCATTTTATTTAACTGATCCCATATTTATGAAGTTGGAGGATAGTTCTTTACAGTTTGAAATTCCATGCTTAATTCTAAAAACTTTAATTTTTATTTCCATGTACAAAGTAAAATAGGTATTCGATTCGCGAAAAATTTCATAGCATAGATTTCAAAGGAAGTACTTATTTTGAACAAGTATAAATCAATTTTGACATATTTAAGTTTGACTTTAAAGTTTCAAGGAAACTTTAATTTTAAAACTTTAAATATTCTGTTTGACCTTGCGTACTACCTAACCCTTTAAACATGCCTCAATTAATTTTGATAAGTTTCGGTATTGGTTTTGACCATACCTATTACCTAGTACTCGATTTGAATTTGTCTGAATCAATTTGATAAGTTTGAGTGTTACGTTAAAGTTTAACGGAAACTTTAATTTTGAAAATTTGAAAATTCTGTTTGACCATGCGTACTTCCTAACGTTTTGAACATGCCTCAATTAATTTTGACAAGTTTCAGTATTCTTTTTGACCATGCCTATTACCTAGTATTCAATTTGAATTTGTCTGAATGAATTTCAATAAGTTTGAGTGTTACGTTAAAGTTTGACGGAAACTTTAATTTTGAAACTTTAAATATTCTGTTTGACCATGCATACTATCTAACACTTTAAACATGTCTCAATTAATTTTGACAAGTTTCAGTATTGTCTTTGACCATTATTATTACCTAGTACTCATTTTGAGCATGTCTGAATCAATTTCGATAAGTTTCAATATTACTTAAAAATATTACAGAACTTTAATTATGAAATTTTAAATATTCTCTTTGACTATGTCTGTGCTCAGTTTGATTAGTTTATCCATGAAGTATGCGCGTCTGCAGAACTCAAAAACTATTAGCTGTAGAAAGTTAAAACTTTGTACTTAGCACTGTTAAAACATCTAGTTGTGCACCTGCTTTTTCAGCCCTCTGCATAACGAGAAATTTAAATATAACGAAATTTATGCGGCCAGACATAACTAAAAAACGATTAGCTGTAGAATATTGAATTCAGGACTGCACAGAATAAAATAAATCTTAAGTTTATACAACTTTGAATATTACAGCACGTCACGTTAGTGATCAGCTATTGTTTTAAATACCATAGAATGTCATATATAGAAAGAAAAACTTTGTTAAAAAAGATTTATTTAGTATTACACGGAAAATTTGTACTGTAAAAGTGTTTTATAAGAGATAAAACTATTTGTCATGATTTTAAACTATGTACCTGCTGAAAAAGTAAATTATAATGCGCTGCTCCGAAAAAACATAAAGTGTCGATCCAAATAGAAAATATATAAATAAAAGAAATTATTTGAAAAATTTTAGCCAATTTATATGATTGCCCTTTACCTGCTCTCAAAAGGTTGGTTGGTTGGTTTAGAGTACTACGGTCAACTTTTTGCAACACGAGGGATCCTGAGATCGGGACTTACTGCTTAAAGCCGATTCCGAAAATTCACGCCACAATAAGAATCGCACCCAAGAACTCTCGTACAGAAGATCTCTGTCACCCTAACCTTTCGGCCATCTTTCGGGTTACTGTAACAAAAACTCGTTCTAAGAAAACGTAAAAATTCTACACGCTATTTTTAACGTTGTCTAAATTAAGACGATAGACATTAAAGGGTTGAACATGCTTTCCAAAATAAAAGAAGAGAATAAATTATTAAATGAAATCAATCTCCCTCAATCTAAACCGATTCCTCCAACCCCTCCCCACTATCTGTTTAGATTTTTAATAGAACGAAACTTCTATAACAATTTTCACCCAAAAATTAAAATGGAAATTTCAACATACGAGGAAGTATAATTTTCCATTTCCAAGCTCTTTTACCCGGCATTATTTCTCAATATCCCGAATTTGTATATGAACAATCTGGTCCAAACAGAAAAATAAATAGAAAAACAAAATCGTAGATCTAGCAAATAAGAGCTCTGTCAAATGTTGCCGAGATCAATAAGCTCTCTTTCGCCTCAGCCATAAAAAATATTTTGCCAGGAAATTCCAAAAGTCTCCCTCTGTCACGCTTATTTTTTTGGATCAAAGACCGATCTAGATTATTGTTTTAATCTTCCGAGTTTATTTTAAGTTTTATAAAGAAAATTTATCTGGCGCCACAAAAGATTTCTATTAATCCTTTAGACTGATATGACTTCTTTATTTCATCCTTTTACCACGGTTTCCTGTCTGTATTTTTATAAACCTAATAGACATGTCACTACTTTAATGAAATAGAAAATAGAAATTGCAGACTGTGACGGTCTAGAACTTTTGATTAAGCATTTACACAGCTTGTTTTAGGATGCAGAATTTGAAGAGTCTATCCAAATATTAAATTTTAAGAAATATTTTTAAATACAGTAAATATAACAGATTTTTTATGTAGGCTAATGGAGTCATACGATTTGAACCCCTGAAAAAATTTGACAAAAATATGAATTTTTTTTAATCGGAAAATGTCTAATCATGCTAAGGCTACTCTTTCACACTTG
>CM063506.1:30686964-30711964 GCA_032207245.1 Pardosa pseudoannulata
TTGATGAAATATTTTAGTTATCTGAGTTAATTGAAAAATATTACTAATGCGAAATTTTGATTGCAAAGTTATCTTTTCTAAAACCAGGTGAGGTTGAATTTATAGTTGATTTTTCTTCACGAAATTCTTATTTGTTGAAAAAATATTTTAGATACATTTATTAGCCTGCAATTATTTTAGCAGATTCTGAACCTAATTTTATTTCATTTTCATTTATTTGTTTAAAATGCGAATTATTAATAATGGTGTAAGAGACAACTGAAACCCAGGAGGTTGATTTCCAAGTCTTTGCCCGATAGGTAGTTTAATTAAATCTGCATTGCCTGAGATTTCTTGTATACCTATATTGCCCAAAATCAGTCAGAATGACTGCATTGTGAAATTAATTTTTAATATTATATAATAAAGGAGGGCGGAAGTAACTACAATTATTCATAAACCCATTTATATGTTATAGAAAAAGTCAACAAATTCTAAGAAATTGTGTCATTATATTTCAATTGTTTTTCTAATTGAAATTAAAAAAGAGTCAAAATGACTGTCTTGGGCAATCTAGTGTTGAATCTGCATTGTTTTTCTCTTTTTCTATAATTGACGAACTTTAACTTTTTGTGAATATGAAAGAACTTTTTCAAATGTTCTAATACATCCATTAAACAATTTAAAACTAGTTGTAAGTTATTTAATTATCTAATTTATTTTACACTTTCGCTCTATTGTTTCTGTTATATATATTATACTAAAAATATTATTAATAAAGATTTCAGTTACAAAATCTTTGGTTACATATCTTTTAAAAAACCAGATGTGACTCAAGATATAAGTGCTGTTTTTTAAATAAATACTTATTCGGTGAAAATGTTCTCTGTATAGAATTGTTATGCTGCATGAATTTATTAAATTCTGGCTATACTATTGGCCTGTTTATTAACTTATTAAATACATTAATTGTAATATTAACAACGGTATAAATTGTTTTTTAAACCAATTCTTATCCAAGCATAAAATTTTCTGGATTCATTTGTTATGTTGTATTGATTCTAACAGAATTTGAATATACTGTTAGTTTCTTCCAACTTTTTTTTTAAATAATATTATTATAAGGACCACCTCTAATTGGTATATGGATTAGACAGCTCCTCTATTACATTTGAAGGGTATGGGTACAGATACCATGTCAAACTTAGTTGACATGGTATCATGCTGTCCATGAATAAGGAGTAAAGTTTATATACCCACCTAGTATGGTGTTCCCACAATAAATGGTCAGACAATATATGCGGCTTTGTAACAGGCAAAGGATAAAAATAAAGGTACGAGTATTTCAAAATAATAATAATAATAATAATAATAGTAATAAATAAATAAATAAATAATATTAATAATAGTATAAAATAGTTTTTAAACAAATTCTTATCCTATGATAAAATTTTCTGGATACAATTGTTAGGTTGTATTGATTCTAACAGAATTTGAATATACAGTTAGTTTCTTCCAACTTTTTTTAAATAATATTGTTATAAGGGCCACCTCTAATCGGCATAGGGGTTAGAGCGCTCCTCTACTACGTTTGAAGGGTGTGGGTTCAGATCCCATGTAAAACTTGGCTGACATTTATGCTGTCCCGAATAGGGAGTAAAGTTTATATACCCACCAAGTAGGGTGTTCCCTCAATAAATGGTCAGAAAATATACGTGTCTCTGTAACAAGAAAAGAATAAATATAAAGGCAAGATTATTTCAAAACAATAATAACAGTAATAATAATAATAAATAAATAAATAATAATAATAAAGGTATAAAATGGTTTTCAAACAAATTCTTATCAAATGATAAAATTTTCTGGATACAATTGTTAGGTTGTATTGATTTTAACAAAATTTGAATATACTGTTAACTTCTTCCAACTTTTTAAAAATAATATTGTTATAAGGGCCACCTGTACTCGGCATAGGGATTAGAGCGTTATTCTACTGCTTTTAAAGGGTGGGGGTTCAGATCCATGTAAAACTTGGTTGACATTTATGCTGTCCCTTAATAGGGAGTAAAGTTTACATACCTTCCTAGTATGCTGTTCCCACAATAATCTGGTCAAAAAATATAGGCAATTTTGTAACAGGTAAAGGGTAAAAATAAAGGCAAGAGTATTTCAAAATAATAATAATAATAATAATAATGAATAAATAAATAAATAAAGTAATAATAATGGTATAAGGTTTTTAAAATTTCTTAGGATTTCTTTTACTCGTTTAGATGCGATTGTTATGTTGAATTTTTTTAGCAATTCTTAATATGTAGCAGTAATTTTTCTGCAATTAATTTAAACTAATCATTTACAATAACTTTTTAAGGTTAAACAGTTTTTTTTAAATAAAATTAATAAATTGTATTGATTTTAACAAATTCTGAGCATACTATTAATCACTTTTCTTCACCTTATTTAAAATAATAATTATTAATAATGACATAATATTAAAAAATGACACAACAAAGCATAAGGATGCTTGAATGCAGGAGGCAGAACTTTGAAGAGAATTTAAGAGAGTGCCTCTCTCGGCTAAAGCATTTATTCATCAAGGCTGCTTTTTGACACACTTCACTTATGCCCAAATTCTAAGATAAAGAATTTAAGGAAAAGGACCAGATGAAAGGGGGGGGACTCTTCGAAATCTTAATGCCTCCCTTCTTGAAGAGTCGTCATGGAAACGATTGATGACGTCACGGGGTGGCCGTTTGTCATCCGGGTTACGGCTCGGTGACACTAATCGCGCACGCTCGACTGCCTGATGGCCAACCGGCAAGATGCCGTGACACCTTGTGCTTTGAATAATGCCGCTGGCCCCCCAAAAAGTTCTTTCGATAACTTTTGGACCGCGAAAGGGTGGTTTTTTTTTCAGTTTTTTCGTTAGGAGGGAGCCTTGATGTCCAAGAAATTGATGCCCTGAGCTGGTTATTACTGGGGACCTTTTTTATTATTATTATGAACGAGAGGTCATTTATATTTCGAAAGGGGGGGGAAGAAGTGAGAAATGCATTCAAATGAATGGGATTCCAGGAAATGAGAGGGTATGATTTGAGTAATGGCTTCTGAAAAACTGTGAAAAGTTTTGGGAATTTTATGATAAACTGAGATTTGGTATGCGCATAAATTTTCCCAAATTGATCTCTCGTTAGGGAGGTATTAAATACCCTCTAAGCGGTGAAATTTTTGAATTTTTATTTCATCTAGATACTGTTAATGGTAAATTTTCCATGCTTTCTTTATTTAATATAGATCCAAACGTGTACCGGTCTGTTAATTAGGTAGTGATAAAGGGAATTTTAGAAAAATGTTTTATAACATTTTACACAATATTTTACAAACTTTCTCAATTATCAGTAATAATTTTTAAAGAACCTATATTAATTTTATTTCATTGGGATAATTTTTATGATATAAATTCCCGACTTTCTTCGTTTATTATACATCCAATAATCCACCTGTTTTTTAACTCGCTAGTAAAAGAGGAATTCTTTAAAGAAAACACAGTATTTTCTAATCTAGGTTTTAAAGAAAATTTACAATTGCTGTAAAGTTTTTACCGAATCTGTAAAATTATGGGCAATAAATTTGTAAAGAATGTATTGTAACACATTGTGTGCAGGTACATTTCGCAGCGGAATTGTACCGGGAGCGGGCGTTTTGTGCATAAATTTAGTTATTCAGTTAAATCTCAATAGATCGAAGACTATTTAATTTTTAACCAACTTTTCGTATTTTACAATGAAATATATAAACAAATATATAAATAGACAAATAAACATATATATATATATATATATATATATATATATATATATATATATATATATATATATATATATACAAATATATATAATATCATTTTGGCAAGGATAAATAATTTTAAATCTAAATAGATCTTTTAATCAACCTTTCCGTTCTATTGTTCCTCATCGACTGATGTAAAAACTAGCATTTCTTTGTCTAATTTTTTCCGGAATCTATGTAGTAGACAAGAACATTCGACTTCTTTTTTCCTGTTTATACCATTATTTTTGTACCCAAAAACAAACCATGTTGTTACACTAACCCGTACTAGTACGTGACCCGCGATCAAGTATCAGTCGTCAGAAAAAGTACTAGAACGTGTCCCGTGCTTAAGTATCAATCGACAGCAAATGCACTTGTACGTATACCGCATACAATGTGTTAATATTGTTTTTTCATTTAGATACTAAGTGTAAATTTCCCTCATTTTTTTAATATGCCATACATTCAATTGTGCAACGGTCTATTAACTATCAAATGATATAGAGAGTTTTTAAAAATTTTTTAAATATTTTTTAAAAAACTTTTTATCCAATATATCTTGTAGATTAATACATAGGCCAAAATATGGTTTGAGTAAAATAATTATTAAAGCAATCTTAATTTAGAAAGATAATAACGTGATATGATTGATTATTCCTATTCAGACATTTTGAGGTTTGGGAAAATTGTTTAGCATGCCTGCATGTAAGATTCATTTTAAAGTTTATTTTTTACTACAGGACGAATTAGTTTTTATTCTTTATTTCTTTCTTTAGTTTAGAGAGCCGTTGAAAATTTTGCTATGCAAGGAATAATTACACTAGAACTTACTGTGTAAAACCTATCTCAAACCGATAGGAAAGCACATACCAATAGCAGTATTTGAACTCAGGAACGGTGGTACATAAAGACAGCACGGACTGATTCATAAATCGCTAGGGTTAAATGGTTTACAGCAGTTGCTAATTTATCCACAGCTAGGAAGCACTCTTAAATACAAATTCAAAAGGTGAATTTGTATTTGTAAGTATTTTTCAATTTTCAACAATATTGTTAAGAAGGTATATGTATGTTATGAAATCTCATACAGAATTTATTCAAATGTGTTATAGCAGATTCTGAAAATTTTGTAACATACGCAATTTCAATGCTGACTAAATTTACTTTAGACTTTAACAAAATGCTGATGCAAATCTTCTGGGAGACACAGGTTTTGAGATAAAGATTTACCAGGAAAACTAAAACCGTTACTGAAATAAAAACTGAAATTCTTTTAATATTTATTTTCTTTTTGCATGGTAAATATATTTACCATGTAAATTTAAGTACCCAGTAATTTTAAGTTAAAGAAAGGGAAATATTTACAAGTTAATGATTTCGTAGAAAAGTGATTTCAGACAATATTATACATGTATAAACATTGTATAAACATTTATATTGTAGACAGTTTTCAAATTAAAAAAATGAAATTCTTTTAATATTCACTTTCTTTTTGCATGGTAAATATATTTACCATGTAAATTTAAGTGCCAGTAATTTTAAGTTAAAGAAAGGGAAATATTTACAAGTTAATGATTTCGTAAAAAAGTGATTTCAGACAATATTATACATGTATAAACATTGTATAAACATTTATATTGTAGACGGTTTTCAAATACCTGATATATTGTATTTCAACAATTGTTATTTAGGTAAGGGTTTTTAAATTACAGAGATGGAAATATTTACTACATCATTATTTCGAAAGAAGAAGACAAGATTATATAGTAAGTTTATATAATCAGTAAACTATAAGTTCATCAGAAAATAACAAATAAATACTGTGAAACAATTTGAGTTTTATTCATAACATTTTAGTATAGACCAAAGTATAAGTAACAAAATACTTAATGCTAGATACGTAAGATAATATATTATTCAAGAACTCCTTTTATGATGTCTTATTTTGAGATTGCAGTTATCATCAGTACTGAAATTTTAAAAGTTGCTTATCAGGAAATAATCTCAAAATAAATATTTTAATACAAGTAAAGATTTAGATTTTGTTTTAAAACGAGTGATAATAGTAAATTAGTACTATCTTTAAAAAGCATTCAAAAAAATAAAATAAAAAATTTTTTGTCTTTACCATTTCTTAATTTGTAATAAATTTTTGGATCAATACTGATATTTTTAACTGAACTTGTATGAATTTACGAAACTTCATGCTAAGCATTCAAGATTATAAATTACTCAAATACTGATTTTTGATAGTTCATTGTGATACTGCAGTTACCATATGCATCCACTAATCTGGAAATAAACTCAAAATAATTGCTTTTAACATATGTAAAGATTCAAAACTTACATGAAAATAAGAGATGAGTGCAAATTAGTACTTTCTTTAAAAATTATGCATAACACTTAAGCAAACTTTTTTCTCTCATTACTATTCCTTAATTTGTAATAATCTTTCAAACAAACTTCGATTTTTTTCTTTAAATAATTTTTTATATTCAGATTTTTAAGCTTTTAAAATACTTTATTTAGATATAAGTCCTATGCAGAATCTGTAATATCTATTATTCAATAACTATTTTGTGTATGTGCAGTCTTGAATTAAAACTTTTTAATTAATATAAAATAACACTTTTAAGAAAAAAGATTAATATCCATAAAAATAAAGTTTATTCATCATAATAAAGAATAGAGATGCTTCTTTCACTGAAAAATTGTTAAATTTTAAATTTACAATTCAATTTCAATTCCTCACAGAAGTGAAATAAATTAAAGGAAGTGTACAATATCCACGAAGAATGATTAGATATTTCAAACATGAAATACGAAATTAGAATTATCATCTAAATTAAGGACGTAATAAAGTAAAAATTGTCTACAATGAACGGCTATAAGAAAATTTATTTAAAGTATTTTCAATCCATTTGAAGCAATTAGGATAATTACTTCTAACGGATCAAAAGTACAAAATTTTATAGACTGAAGATTATAATAAATTAGAATTTACATTTCAGAATTATGCAGGAATATTTAAAATACATTACTCAAGGGAAATGAATGTATTTCAGACATCATAATTTGATTTGAAATATAATTTCTGGCAATAACATACGCAAGTAATATATGCAACATTTAATTTCAAGGTAATATCCAAAAATCTAATATAGATTATTTGTATTTATGTTTAAATAAACACCTGAATAAGGTATATTTCTGTTATATAGACAGTATTTTTAAATAACTAAAATATTTGCCATATCATAAATTCGTAAAACAAAAATGTTTAGAAAGTAAAATACGATTCATCTCTTCTCATTTAACATATTTCTCAAATATCTAATATAAATGTTATTACATTTCAATTTCAAAAAGTGTCATGTAGATATTTACTGTATAAATAACGCTTTTTAAAATCCAAGGATAAATAAAAATTGAATTTCATTCAGAGAAAAGTGTATTCCATTCTTCCTAAAGGTAAAAGAGCGATATTAAAAAATAATTTCAAAATTATCACTTTTATTGTTAAAAAATAATTTTTAAAGTAGCCTCATGAAATACAAATCATTAATAATTGTTGCAGCTTCTATACATTTAATTCAACAAGTGTTATTTTAACAGTTCTTTGTAAGTTATAGAAAGAAATATATATATATATATATATATATATATATATATATATATATATATATATATATATAATTTAATAGTATTGTATAAAAAATAATTTCAGAATATTACATGCATGAAAAACATTTATTTTGAACAAAATTTCAAAATATTTATATGAATACACATATTTTTGTATTTAAACAACTGTTATTTGGACAGTGATGAAAAATCACTGTTCAAATTAAGTTAAAATATGAAAATATTTAGTATATTATAACTTAGTAAGAAAAAAAAATTATACAATAAAAATAAGTAAATTAAAAAAAATAATAAATAATAATATAAATATAAATATAATATATATATATATATATATATATATATATATAATATAATATATAGTGTAAACATTAATTGCTTTGTATTTTACACATTTTTACATTATTCACACATGACATTTTCATATTTTCTTTGTAAATAACACACAAATATTATATATATATAATAAAATATTATATTATAATATAATATATATAAATTTATATATTTATTATTTATTTATTAAAAATGATTATCAATTATCTAGTGTAAACATTAATTGCTTTGTATTTTACACATTTTTACATTATTCACACATGACATTTTATATTTTCTTTGTAAATAACACACGTATAAATATATGTATATATATATATATATATATATATATATATATATATATATATATATATATATATATATATATATATAAAATAATATATATTATATATATATATATATATATATATATATATATATATTCATATATATATATATATATAATATATTATATATATATATATAATATATATATATATATATATAATTTATTTATTAAAAATGATTATCAAATATCTAGTATAAACATTAATTGCTTTGTATTTCAACAAGTATTACTTATGCAGTAATTTTTAAGTTCCAGAAATGTTAATATTACGATAGCATGGATGAAAAGAAAATAATTAGAAAATATAAAATATATTTTTAAACATTTGAAGATAATTTTCAAACATTTCATATAGATGCATATACCTTTGCATCTTAACAAATATCATTGAGATTGTTATTTGAAGGTTTCAAAAAGAAAATATTCGCGATGTAATGGTTCAAAAACTAACACTTATATAACATTTATTCAAAATTATATTCCCTTTGAATGTTACATCCACCTAAGATTAATAGTAGTAAACAACGAAACCACAAAACTCTATTTTCCCGAAGGTTACAGACCGATTCTGTTCCTAGACTGAACGAAGCAAAACTAGAGCTAAGATCTTGGGTTTTTACTACACAAAAATTCCCAGAGGATAAAAAAACACGGCCACCAGAATCCGCCGAGAATAGCCACTGCCACCGGAATAAAAAAAATTCCGGGAAAAAAATAGTCTATATATAAGTTTAGGCCAGTAGTAGACGAAAGAAAAAAAAAGACTAAGAGACAGAAAAAATGGAGAGAGAGAGCAGACTATACCAGTAGGTCAAGGGCAGGTCAACTAAAGAAAAAAAAGGGTCAAGATGCAAGGTCAATAACACGAAAAGAAGACGAAAGTAGGAAAGAGAACGAATGGGGGATAGAAAAAATAGAAAGAATGATATGGGACATTCTGTCGTGGGAAGTAGAAAGTCTGCTAGCTGTGTCCAGTGGGAACATATGTATGCTATTGATGGTCAGCGGAAAAAGAACCCGAAGAGTAGATATATATATAATGCTGGGAATGTGCTGGGAGAAATAGGTGGAGAAAGCTTTCATGTTGTGATGGTTAAATGAGATCCCGCTAGAATAGATGTTACAGGATGTAACAACGTTTGGTTTGTAAGACGTTTATTGTATGGGAGGGGTTAGTTCCGGAACTTAAGTGAATAGAATTTAGAGAAAATTTTGAATAAAATGAACATTTATTATTATTAATGATTTATCAATTAATTTTACTCTTACGATGGTATTTATCTAGTGAATTAATGAATTAATTTTAAAAGTTTAAAAATTTTAAAATGAAAAATCTATTGGTTTGTAAAAAGTTTGATATAAGAAAAGATTGTGCCGGGGTAGTTTTATATCTGTCAGATTTTTAGAAATTTAGAAAAATTTGAATTAATATTAGACGTTTTCTTTAGACGTAATGAAAATCTATTTTTTATCATGTGGTTATATTTATCATGTGGTTATATTTAAGGAATTGGATGGTTTGAAAATTTTTATTAATTATTTTGCTATTGATTTTCACTTACGATGATATTTATCTAGTAAAAGTAAATATGATTTTAGGGAGAAATATTTCGAAGCTCTTTCAGCAATGAATTAATTTTAGTATCTTTCAGATTTTTAGAACTAATGAAAAATTTTGATTAATACTAGATGTTTTCTGTAGAAGTAATGTATATATATTTTTTTATCGTATGGTTATATTTAAGAGATTAGATGGTTTGAAAATCGTTATTAATTATTTGGCAATTGATTTTGCACTTACGATGATATTTATCTAGTAAAAGTAAATAGACGTTTAATGTATGGGAGGAGTTAGTTCCGAAACGTATGTGTTTATAATTTAGAGAAAATTTTGAATAAAATTTACATTTATTGTTATTAATGATTTGACAATTGATTTTGCTTTTACGATGGTATTTACCTAGTAAAAGTAAATATAATTTTAGGGAGAAATATTTTGAAGCTCTTTTAGCAATGAATTAATTTTAATTATTTAAAAATTTTAAAATGAAAATTCTATTGGTTTGTAAATAGTTTGATATAAGGAAAGGTTATGCAGGGGTAGTTTCATATCTTTCAGATTTTTAGAACTTAAGAAAAATTTGGATTAATATTAGACGTTTTCTTTAGACGTAATGAAAATCTATTTTTTATCATGTGGTTATATTCAAGGAATTGGATGGTTTGAAAATCGTTATTAATTATTTCGCAATTGGTTTTGCACTTACGATGATGTTTATCTGGTAAAAGTAAATATGATTTTAGGGAGAAATATTTTGAAGCTCTTTCAGCAATGAATTAATTTTAGTTTGATATCTTTCAGATTTTTAGAACTAATGAAAAATTTTGATTAATATTAGATGTTTTCTGTAGAAGTAATGTAAATCTATTTTTTATCATATGGTTATATTTAAGGAATTGGATGGTTTCAAAATCATTATTAATAATTTGGCAATTGATTTTGCACTTAAGATGATATTTATCTAGTAAAAGTAAATATGATTTTAGGGAGAAAAATTTTGAACCTCTTTTAGCAATGAATTAATTTTAACACTTTAAAAATTTAAAAATGAAAAATCTATTGTTTTGTAAAAAGTTTGATATAAGAAAAGATTGTGCCGTGGTAGTTTCATATCTATCACGTTTTTAGAACTTAAGAAAAAATTTGATTAATATTAGTAAATTTGTAAACATATTTTTTAACATATGGTTATATTTAAGAAATTGGATGGTTTGAAAATCGTTATTAATTATTTCGCAATTGGGTTTGCGTTTAAGATGATGTTTATCTAGTAAAAGTATATATGATTTTAGGGAGAAATATGTTGAATCTCTTTTAGAAATGAATTAATTTTAACAGTTTAAAAATTTAAAAATGAAAAATGTATTGTTTGTAAAAAAGTTTGATATAAGAATTATTGTGTAGGGGTAGCTTCATATCTTTCAGATTTTAAGAACTTAAGAAAAATTTTGATTAAAATTATATGTTTTCTGTAGAAGTAATGTAAGCACATTTTTTATCATGCAGTTATATTTAAGGAATTGGATGGTTTGAAAATCGTTATTAATTATTTGGCAATTGATTTTAACTTACGATGATATTTATCTAGTAAAAGTAAATAGACGTTTAATGTATGGGAGGAGTTAGTTCCGAAACGTAAGTGTTTAGAATTTAGAGAAAATTTTGAATAAAATTTACATTTATTGTTATTAATGATTTGACAATTGATATTTCTCTTCCGATGGTATTTATCTAGTAAAAGTAAATATGATTTTAGGGAGAAATATTTTGAAGCTCTTTCAACAATGAATTAGTTTAACAGTTTAAAAAATTTTTAAAAATCTATTGGTTTGATATAAGAAAAGATTGTGCCGGGGTAGTTTCATATCTTTCAGATTTTTAGAACTTAAGAAAAATTTTGATTAATATTAGACGTTTTCTTTAGAAGTAATGTAAATATATTTTTTATCATGTGGTTATATTTAAGGGACTGGATGGTTTGAAAATCGTTATTAATTATTTGGCAATTGATTTTGCACTTATGATGATATTTATCTAGTAAAAGTAAACAGACGTTTATTGTATGGGAGGAGTTAGTTCCGAAACGTAAGTGTTTAGAATTTAGAAAAAAATTTTGAATAAAATTTACATTTATTGTTATTAATGATTTGACAATTGATTTTGCTCTTATGAGACATTTATCTAGTAAAAGTAAATAGGGTTTTAGGGAGAAACATTTTGAAGTTTTTTAGCAATGAATTAATTTTAACAGTTTAAAATTTTTAAAATGAAAAATGTATTGGTTTGTAAAAAGTTTGATATAAGAAAATTTGTGCCGGGGTAGTTTCATATCTGTCAGGTTTTTAGAACTTAAGAAAAAATTTGAGTAATATTAGTAAATTTGTAAATCTATTTTTTAACATGTGGTTATATTTAAGGGATTGGATGGTTTGAAAATTGTTATTAATTATTTGGCAATTTATTTTGCTCTGACGATGGTATTTATCTAGTAAAAGTAAATATAATTTTAGGCAGAAATACTTTGAATCTCTTTTAGAAATGAATTAATTTTAACAGTTTAAAAATTTAAAAATGAAAAATGTATTGGTTTGTAAAAAAGTTTGATATAAGAAAATATTGTGTCAGGGTAGTTTCATATCTTTCAGATTTTTAGAACTTAAGAAAAATTTTGATTAATATGAGACGTTTTCTTTAGAAGTAATGTAAATATATTTTTTATCATGTGGTTATATTTAAGGGACTGGATGGTTTGAAAATCGTTATTAATTATTTGGCAATTGCTTTTGCACTTATGATGATATTTATCTAGTAAATGTAAATAGACGTTTATTGTATGGGAGGAGTTAGTTCCGAAATTTAAGTGTTTAGAATTTACAGAAAATTTTGAAAAAAATATACATTTATCCTTTATAATGATTTGATAATTCAATTTTCTCTTACGATGGCATTTATCTAGTAAAAGTAAATATGATTTTAGGGAGAAATATTTTAAAGCTCTTTTAGCAATGAATTAATTTTAATGGTTTAAAAATTTTAAAATGAAAATTCTATTGGTTTGTAAATAGTTTGATATAAGGAAAGATTATGCAGGGGTAGTTTCATATCTTTCAGATTTTTAGAACTTAAGAAAAATTTTGATTAATATTAGATGTTTTCTGTACAAGTAATGTAAATATATTTTTTATCACATGGTTATATTTAAGAGATTACATAGTTTGAAAATCGTTATTAATTATTTAGCAATTAATTTTGCACTTACGATGATATTTATCTAGTAAATAATATTTTAGGGAGAAATATTTTGTAGCTATTTTAGCAATGAATTATTTTTAACAGTTTAAAATTTTTAAAATGAAAAATCTATTGGTTTGTAAAAAGGTTGATATAACAAAAGACTGTGCAGGGGTAGTTTCATATCTTTCAGATTTTTATAACTTACAAAAATTTTTTATTAATATTAGACTTTTTCTTTAGAAGTAATGAAAACTTATTTTTTATTATGTGGTTATATTTAAGGGATTGGATGGTTTGAAAATCACTATTAATTATTTGGCAACTGATTTTCCCCTTAAGATGATATTCATCTAGTAAAAGTAAATAATATTTTAGGGAGAAATATTTTGAAGCTCCAATCAATTAAATTTAACAGTTTAAAAATTTTAAAATGAAAAATCTATTGGTTTGTAAGAAGTGAGATACAAAAGGTTTGTGCCGGGGTAGTTTCATATCTTTCAGATTTTTAGAACTTAAGAAAAATTTTGAATAACATTAGACGTTTTCTTTAAAAGTAATGTAAATCTGTTTTTTATCATGTGGTTATATTTAAGGGACTGGATAGTTTGAAAATCCTTTTTAAATATTTGGCAATCGATTTTGCACTTAAGATGATATTTATCTAGTAAAGTAAATATGATTTTAGGGAGATATATGATTTTATGATTTTGAAGCTCTTTCAGCAATGAATGAATTTTAACAGTTTAAAAATTTTAAAATGAAAAATCTATTAGTTTGTAAAAATTTATACAAGAAAAAATTGTGCAGGGGTAGTTTCATATCCTTCAGATTTTCAGAACAAGAATTAAGAAAAATTTTGATTAATATTATACGTTTTCTTTAGAAGTAATGTAAATCTATTTTTATCATGTGGTTATATTTAAAGGATTGGATGGTTTAAAAATCGTTATTAACTATTTGGCAATTGATTTTGCTTTTGCGATGATATTTATCTAGTAAAAGTAAATAATATTTTATTCTTCTCGTCAGTTGGTTTGAAAAAATATTATTGAGTGTTTCTTAAGAATAGCTTCAAATCTGCTCTTAAACTCTTAGAATTTAGAGAAATTTTTCAGTAAAATTAGCATTTATTGTTAATAATGGATTGATATTTTTTTTTTTTGCTCTTACATTGGTTTTAGTATAGCAATACTAAACAGTGTTCCCTCGAGAACAATGCATTTATAGAGTAATGTTACAGATTGATTAATTTTATATAGTTTTATAAAATTCATATGAAAAAGCCTATATAATTGTTTCTTTTGTATAGCTTTTTATTGTACAAGAAAGTTTACAAGGATAGGGTCACATCTGTCCTAAATTCTTAGATTTTAGGAAGATTTTATGCACAATTAACATTTATCCTTATTAGTGAGTTGGTAATCTTTTGCATTAGCGGTATTTTTAGTGTCGTAAATTAAAATAGTAATTTTAGAGAAAATAGTTTTAGATTCATATTATTGTTAGATTTATGTGTATACATAAAGGGAGATACAGATTAATGTATATATTTCCTAAATATTTGGTGCAGTTGTTATGTAAATCGAGAATTATAAGATTTGTGTTATAATTGTTTGTAATTAAATATCTTGATATAAAAATAATTACAATGTTAATCGAAGCATAATTGCCTTCAATTGTTAAATTTTTGTTTTATTTGCAATATTTTATAAATCTGTGACTCTATTAGTAAGCAATAATTTTCTTCTTCATTTTTTTGTTTATTTAAATAGAACAATGCACTTAATATTAATCCTTATGAATCTATGTTATATACAATTGCTTAAGAAATCGGTTACTGTTATTAAATTAAAGAAATTAGAAAAATTAAATGAATTTGTATAATTTTTATGGAAATTTTTATTGTATTTGAGTCAGTAAATAGAACTTTATTGTCTAATATTCAAATGTTTTTCAGATAAAGAATAAATATTAGTATTAGTTAGGATAAAATATTTAAATGTGTTTTAAATTTTATTATAAAGAATTATCTAAATAAATTTCTTCTATAGTCCCACTATTTATTTAATATATGAATTTCTCTATCTGTACTTCAAT
This sequence comes from Pardosa pseudoannulata, assembly GCA_032207245.1. Classification (NCBI taxonomy): domain Eukaryota; kingdom Metazoa; phylum Arthropoda; class Arachnida; order Araneae; family Lycosidae; genus Pardosa; species Pardosa pseudoannulata. The sequence goes on from CM063506.1 coordinate 30,701,979, forward strand.
CTTAGTCATTTTTCTAGTTATAATCAAAGGTAGTCTCACATTAAACAAAGTATTGAGAAGCAGAAATACTTAAGAGTAGATAGTACTTTCGTGATTTAAAATTATCCTTATAACAGCCTTTTTTCAATTTATTAGAAAATAAAATATTTTGCATCTTTTAGAATACATTATTTACAAGTTGTTTAATAACAATCTAGCTTTAAAATAATTATTTAATCTTACAATTTAATAGTTTATTTTTATAATAGCATGAAAATACCCATAACATCACTTTAGAAATATTTACATTAGGAACTAAATTTCTATATCAAATTGGATTAAACCAGATGTTTTGTGTTATAAATTAAAATTTAAAGGTATCTTACATTTCAAATCTATAGAAATCTTTAATATTAATAAGCGTTTATCAACACTAGAAAATTAATGATATTCATCATATCAGTATAACAGAGGCTCACAGAAAAAAAAAAGATAATTATCTTCTATTTAATTAAAAAAGTCTTTTCATATTTACAAATTATAAAATACTATTCTTCAGTTATGTAAACTCTATTTTTTCAACTTAGTGTATTTGATTTATGTTTTTCAAAAAAATGTATCACTTCATATAAAAAACTAATATCTTATAAAGTTGAATTCTTAGTAACGAAAAAAAATTATTATAAACACAGCAGAACACTTTATTATGTGTTGAATCAAAGATAGGCTGTTTTAATTAAAACATTCAGCTGAGAAGACACTATCTCCTTTTAAAGGTTTCTAACAGAATATGAAACGGCAAATTATTATTTCCTTTGTTATGCATGCTCACGCATTATAATGCTATTTCGTGTCATGTAGGTATAAAAAATAAAATTCATATGAATCCAAACGAACTAATTTTCTATGAAACAGCATTTAGTTGGCAATAAACTATCTTTAAAAGCAATTCTCAAGTAATCTACATTTACTAGGTTTTACTTGGAACAAATTACTGGTTATTATACTTACAAACTAGCTTAGCTATAAAACAATTTACTCTCAGTTTATTGTCTCTGACATGTATAAATGAGATTTTTATTGAAAGATTTGTTTATTTTTTTATTTCTTGACTATTCTTTTCCAGAATAAATTGAGTTGCTCTACCTTAATCTCTAAATATTCTCTTTAGAGCAGTTTAGAACTTATTTTCTGAGTAGACTTTTCATGCCTACCATGGCTGTTAAACTTTTTTTTGTGTTAAATTAGTATCTCTAATTGATTTTCTTAATATTTTTTCTTAGTTATAATTACAATACATAATAAATTGTATTGCGCTATCTTATTTACTAAATACAACCTTTCAAATAATTTAGCAATTGTTTTCAGATAACAAGATTTTATTCGAAGATTTCTCATGAAAATGTGTAACTTTCTTATATATCAAATTAACTTTTCTAAGTTTATTTTCTTAGGTCTTCGGCTGTCCCCAGAATGAGAGAATAATTATATAATGCACATAAGATATGAAGCTTTAAATTCTAAATATAATAGCAATAGCCAAAAATTATACCTAAACTATAAACTTAAGACACTACATCAAATTATTTTCCGAATGAAATAAATATTTCATTTTGGATCAATTGTGATATACAAGCATGTAAAGCATTAGATGTCTATATCATATTTACTGTACAACACAGGTAAAAGGGTAATTAATTTCCTGAATATTAATAATCACTTCACAGCCTTTCTTTAAAATAATTGAATTCATTTATATTTCTAAAGAGTAATCTTTGTAGAAATTTAATAGTTATTATTTGTTAAATATATCGTGATATAAAAATTAAAAAATATATTCATATTTGCTAAGTGCACTTTTATTCAGACAATTTTCTAGACATTAAAATTTCATTAAATAAGTTTTAAAAAATCATTAATTATTCACTTATATCTCTAATGAAAAATCTCTTGAGAGTTCTCTAATCAGAAAAAACTCTCTACATTTCTGACATAGATGATTTTTTTTGGGGGGTGGGAATTTTAAATATGTATATTTATATTTACTAAATAGAATTTTTTCTTCAGACAGTATTCCAGATATTAAACTTTCACAAACTTAGAATTTTATATAAAAGCTCTCAATTATTTGTGTTTATTAAATAAATAACTGTTTTATGTAATTCATATCTGCATTTAAGTTTATTAATGATTTAGTTATTTTTATTAATTTACAGAGAGGAACTTTCATAATATCTTACTAAGTCCCCAATTATATGTATTTACTAAATAAATAACTGTTTTATGTAATCCATATCTGCATTTAAGATTATTAATGATTTACTTATTTATATTAATTTACAGAGAGAAACTTCCATCATGTTTAAGTCCCTAATTATTTGTATTTACTAAATAAGTAACTGTTTTATATAATTCATATCTGCATTTAAGATTATCAATGATATACTTATTTTTATTAATTTACAGAGAGCAACTTCCATTATGTTTTACTAAATCCCCAATTATTTGTATTTACTAAATAAATAATTGTTTTATATATTCCATATATGCATTTAAGATTATTAATGATTTACTTATTTTTATTAATTTACAGAGAGGAAATTTCATCATGTCTTACTAAGTCCAAAATTATATGTATTTACTAAATAAATAACTGTTTTAAGTAATCCATATCTGCATTTAAGATTATTAATGATTTACTTATTTATATTAATTTACAGAGAGAAACTTCCATCATGTTTAAGTCCCTAATTATTTGTATTTACTAAATAAGTAACTGTTTTATATAATTCATATCTGCATTTAAGATTATCAATAATATACTTATTTTTATTAATTTACAGAGAGCAACTTCCATTATGTTTTACTAAATCCCCAATTATTTGTATTTACTAAATAAATAATTGTTTTATATATTCCATATATGCATTTAAGATTATTAATGATTTACTTATTTTTATTAATTTACAGAGAGGAACTTCCATCATGTGTTACGAAGTCCACAATATATTTGTTTTTTCTAAATAAATAACTGATTTATATAATCCATATCGGCATTTAAGATTATTAATGATTTACTTATTTTTATTAATATACTGAGAGGAATTTCCATCATGTCTTACTAAATCCCCAATTATATGAATTTACTAAATAAATAATTGCTTTATATATTCCATATCTGCATGTAAGATTATTAATGTTTTACTTATTTTTATTAATTTACAGAGAGGAAATTCCATCATGTATTTTTAAGTCCCCAATTATTTGTATTTACTGAATAAATAACTGTTTTATATATTCCATATATCCATTTAAGATTATTAATCATTTACATTTTATTAAATTACAGAGATTAACTTACATCATGTCTCACTAAGTCCCCAATTATTTGTATTTACTAAATAAATAACTGTTTTATATACACCATATCTGCATTTAAGATAATTAATGATTTACTTATTTTTATTAATTTACTGAGAAGAACCTGTACCATGTCTTACTAAATCCCCAATTATTTGTATTTACTAAATAAATAACTGCTTTATATAATCCATATCTGCATTTAAAATTATTAATCATTTACTTATTTTTATTAAATTACAAAGAGGAACTTGCATCATGTCTTACTAAGTCCCCAATTATTTTGTATTTACTAAATAAATAACTTTTATATAATCCATGTCTGCATTTAAGATTATTAATGATTTACTTATTTTTATTAATTTACAGAGAGGAGCTTGCATCGGTCTTACTAAGAATGTAGAGTCAATCTTTCAAAGGCACACATTTAAACCTTTTATGTTGCATTGATTTTTCTAAGTTACCTTTTTTTCCGGAGCCTCCGTTTAATCGAATGATTTTCTAAATGAAGACTTCCAACTTGAATGAGAAACCCAAAAAGAAATATCAAAGTTTAAAATTCCCAGGAAAAAGCTATAAAATTAAATGTGAAACCAAACTCAATTGAATTTCTGAAAATAAACACTGGCCTAACTTTTTCCCCTGATCAAGATAGAAAATAAAAAAAAAACACAGAGAAAGAGCTTATTCTATGGAATTACCGGTCCCTTTGCCTTTCTCTATCAAAAGCGCCTTTTACTAATATTGTTTTAGTTTTTAGATCTCCATCAACTCTATATGGTGTGCACGTGCGCTTCTTATAGAAAAAAGAAGCAAAGAAACAACAAATAAACTGAAAAAAAGAGTAGGGAGGGGGGGGCTCTCTTTGACGAATGCATTCCACCATCTTGATTGCAAAGAGGAAGGAGACAAATTTTAAACTTTTCAATCCGAGAAATTGCGTTTCTCAGAGTACACTTACGGGTAAAAAAAATAAATAAACAAACATCGCAGTAGCTTTTAAACGAGAAAAAAGGTAACGAAGTAGAAGCCTTGGGGACCTTAAGAGCTGGAATTTACTTACACTGATCGCTTACGGAGCCATGTTCTCTTGGATGGAATAAAGAGTACAGACATTTCGAGCAATGGTAGGAGGTCCTTAACTTCGGTACCACATTACGACTTCTCTCTTTGAATGTACTGGGAGACTAACGGGTTTTTTTTCCCGAGATTTTTAAAACTTAATGCGATGTTGAAATAAAATATAGAGCTCCGGTGGGCGAAAAGGGAGTCGTTCATTTTTAAAGATGTATCTTAATTCTTGGAAGGAAAAAAAAAATTCCGGATGTCAAGAGATGGGTAGTTTATCTGTTGCGCGGGAAGAGTTCATTCCCGAGGAAAGATGATCTGCTTTCAAGATTTTGTTGATGGGCCATAAGGTTTAGAGGAAAAGGGTTTTAAATCTCTCTGGTTTCTTGATGCGCATGCCGGTCCATTATTTGTCTGACTTCCACTTTTCTTTCCGTCTGTTCTCGTCTTACTATTCCATTTATACTTCCATTTATGCACATTTATGTGCATAAATGGAAAATATCTAACACTGAGATGAATAAACCTTGAAATTGTACTAAATTTATATGTTAAAGGTTGTGTGTAAGCTTTGGAATAGGTGGAGGATTATTTTTAGCTATGTGACACAAAATATAATCCTCTCACAACTGAGTCTCAGACTTCATAATTGGAGTAATAAAAAAAACTTTGAATTACTTTTTACAAGCTTTTCATCGCCAACATCTTTTATGCATAAAGGTTTTATAACTATCTTCCTTCATGAGGAAGGTGCAGGTTCATTATTTAACTCACTTCCTCTGTTCTTTCATTTCTTACCATCATACTATTTGACCATAAATGTGCATAAAGGGAAAATACCAAACACTCAAACAAATATTCAACATAAACCTTAAAAATTGTCTAAATTTATGTGCTAAAGGATACGCTTTTATTTTGGAGTAGTTGGATATATTTACCAATGTGGAACCAAATGTAAACTTTTCACCTACCGAGACCTCATGTGAGACTTCATCCTTTGAGTAATAAGAAAATATCTATAAATTAACTTTTGACAAACTTTTATGTACGATCACACAAAATTACTGAAAAAAGTATTGAACATAAACCTTAAAAATTGTCTAAATTTATGTGCTAAAGGATATGTGTTTAGTTTGTTGTACTTGGATATATTTACCAAAGTGAAACCAAATGTAAACCTTTCATCTATTTACACCTCATATGACGCTTCATGCTTTGAGTAATAAAAAATATCTATGAATTAACTTTTGACAAAATTTTATGTACGATCACACAAAAACACTGAAAAATATATTCAACATAAACTTTAAAATTGTCTAAATTTATGTGCTAAAAGATCATGTGTTTATTTTGGAGTAGTTGGATATGTTTACCAAAGTGAAACCAAATGTAAACATTTCACCTACCGAGACCTCATGTGAGGCTTCATACTTTGAGCAATTAAAAATATCTATAAATTAACTTTTGACAAAATTTTATGTATGATCACACAAAAATACTGAAAAAATTATTCGACATAAACCTTCAGATTTTCTGAATTTATGTGCTAAAGGATATGTGTTTATTTTGGAGTAGTTGGACATATTTACCAAAGTGGAACCAAATGTAGACCTTTCACCTACCGAGACCTCATATGAGGCTTCATACTTTGAGCAATTAAAATTATCTATAAATTAACTTTTGACAAACTTTTATGTATGATCACACAAAAATACTGAAAAAAATATTCAACATAAACCTTAAAATATTTTTTAATTTATGTGCTAAATAATATATGTTTATTTTGGAGTAGTTGGATATATTTACCAACGTGGAACCAAATGTAGACCTTTCACCTACCGAGACCTCATATGAGGCTTCATAATTTGAGCAATTAAAAATATCTATAAATTAAGTTTTGACAAATTTTTATGTACAATCACACAAAAATGCTGAAAAAAATATTCAACATAAACCTTAAAAACTTTCTAAATTTATCTGCTAAAGGATATGTGTTTATTTTAAAGTAGTTGGATGTATTTACCAGCTTGAAACCAAATATAAACCTTTCATCTACCGATACCTCATATGAGATTTCATACTTTGAGTAATAAGAAAATATCTAAAAATTAACTTTTTACAAACTTTTATGTACGATCACACAAAAACACTGAAAAAATATTCAATATAAACCTTAAAAATTGTCTAAATTCCTGTGTTTAAGGATATGTGTTTAGTTTGGAGTACTTGGATATATTTACCAATGTGGAACCAAATGTAAACCTTTCACCTACCGAGACCTCATGTGAGACTTTATACTTTCAGTCATAAGAAAATATCTATAAAATAAGTTTTGGCAAACTTTTATGTATGATCACACGAATATACACAACAGGGCTTTACAAACATACTCTACATAACTAATTCATTTTAATTTTCTAAATATATTTTCACAGTGTTGATATGCACAACACAACTTGCAAAGACTATATAAGGGAAATTTGTGTGTTTCACACACAGCTATTTCATTGCTCTTTTTTTAAATATATACTTAAATTTCTATGACTATTTTGGGTATTTTAAATATAAAAATACATGTTGTTAAATAAAACGCTATTACTCATTCAATTATTAACCAATGTTATTAATTCTTTTCTGTCTTTTACAGATAAATAATTAAAGACAAGATCTCGATAAAAAATATGAATAAATAAATTCTTTATATTTTCTAGAAGAAAATGTTAAAATAAAAGTTAAAACATGTTGTTCAACAGTTGTTTAACAAAATCTAGATAACACCTTCTTACAGTGAGAGGAAATAAGTTTGGGACGTTTCATCCTACTCTATCTGTTACTACACTCCACCCATTGACTTAAATTTAGTCAAATAATTTTTCAGGGGTGAATTTTTTATTCGAATAAAATGATTCACTCTTTTCTCACTTTTTAGTATTTACTCTTTTTGCAAACCTCCGATTATTTTTCAATATCTTCAGATGTTTCCGATATAAACTGGAGCATACTTTTTAATATTGCATGTATATAAAATGTAGACGTTTAATACCATTCTTCGGAATATATTGAAAACAACTATCTTTTAATATTTGAGGGTCCTTCGCTCAATCCAAGTATACATACAAAATTCGTCTATTCCTTCCATGTATTTACCAACTGCTACTAAGGTCGCGGCTTGATGTTCACTGCATTGCATTTTTCAAGACTAAACATTGCAGCACTATCGTGCCGCGTAACATTCTGTCGGTTAGAATCTGGTTCAAGGAAGAACTGGCAAAGTAAAAAACATGCAGTAATGAAAAATGTCGGAAGATTTAAAACATCAATTAGCCAATCTAAAATTTAAAAAATTATCTCACTTAGATGAAATCTGTAGAAAAGAAAGCTAAGTTTACCCTAAGCTTATTTAAAAAAAGTAGTTCAAAAGTTTTTCTTATATTATTTATTTTAAGGTAATTTGTAATCCCAGTATGCTGCTTTGTATATATTTTACTATACTATAAAATTCTTAAGCAGAGGATGCAATTTTAATCTTTTGACAACTTTAAATGACTATAAGAACTAAAAGACTAAAAACAGCTTTTTAGTTATTCAATTTCACAAGTTTAAAATACGAAAAATAGAATCTGTTTGAAGGAAAAACTAACTGCAAAGTAGAAAAACATGCAATCATTAAAAATGTCGAAAAGTTTAAAACATCAATCAGCCAATCTAAAATCTAAAAAATTATCTCACTTAGATGAAATCTGTAAAAAATAAAGCTAAGATTACCCTAAGGTTTATTTAAAAAAGTATGTTCAATATCTTTTCTCGTATTATTTATTTTAAATTAATTTGTCAAGTATCCCAATATGCTGTTTTGTATATATTTTACTATACTATAAAATTCTTAAGCAGAGGATGCAGTTTTAAACTTTTGACAACTTTAAATGACTATAAGAACTAAAAGACTAAAAAAGCTTTTTAGTTATTCAATTTCACAAGTTTAAAAGAATTAAAGTATCGAGTAATTTTTCTTTCTCAAATATGATTTCAAATGAATTTTAAAATACTATTGTATTGACTGTTCAATATTTTCCAGTTTAATTAATTATGATGTATTAATTACTAATTTTATAAAAGTTAAAACAGCTTTTTAATGTTTCACAAAATATTTGTATAATTTTATTTAGTATTTCAAGAACTATAGTGTTTAGAAAAAGATACACTTTTGACAATCACCAAGAATATTTTAGAAGGTTTCTAAAACCTCACAAAAACTAACAAAAAATATTTAAAACCTTAAAAGGGGAGCACCATAAATCTCCTAATTATTTAAATGATTTAAATTTCAACTTATAATTATGCTATTATACAAATTTTTAAAAACAGAAATAGGTACAGAGAAGCATGGATCAGATTTTGAAATGTTAAATTTAAAATTTATAAAAGTAGATTTTATCATTCCTTCACACGTCTTTTTAAACTTTTGAACAGCCTTAGCGTTACACTAGAATCAAAACTACTTTTGTTTCTAATTATGCTATTATACAATGTTTTAAAAATAGAAAAATAGCTACAGAAAAGCATGGTTCAGATTTTGAAATGTTAAATTTAAATTTATAAAAGTAGATTTTATCATTCCTTCACACGTCTTTTTAAACTTTTGAACAGCCTTAGCGTTACACTAGAATCAAAACTACTTTTGTTTCTAATTATGCTATTATACAATGTTTTAAAAATAGAAAAATAGCTACAGAAAAGCATGGTTCAGATTTTGAAATGTTAAATTTAAATTTATAAAAGTAGATGTTATCATTCCTTCACACGTCCTTTTTAACTTTTGAACAGCCTTAGCGTTACACTAGAATCAAAACTACTTTTGTTTATAATTTTCCAATCAAGGCATATAATTATAGCTGTTTAAATTTTCTGCTGGGTTATGGAGAAAGTGCGTTTCATCGTTTTATTTTCTCGAGCCATTATTTTCACTCCTGCCATTTTTTCTCCTTATTTCATAGCGGTTGAGGGGAGCAATTTCTCCAGATGACTGGCGGGTGAAACAAACAAAGAAGGAGATAACTAGATGTAATTCTGAAAGCAATTTTCTTGAATCGCCCTTGTCTTCAATTTCTAGCCGCTTGATGTGTTGCGCTAAGTCAACATACCGGGGACTGTCCACTTAGAAACTTTACACATTTGCCTTGCTAGCTCTATCTCGCCCAGTGCCTTACGGCTAATAAGTATTTGGTGTGGTTATTTAAAGATTTACCAGAACGGTTGTTATAAGAATCTTTATTTTTTCTGATTGAAAACAAATTAAATTATCATTATAATAAGCATTTGTAACTGTAACATTTAAACAATAGATGATTTCTTTTAATCGATATAATAGTTTTAAAACTACTTATGTGGTTATATAAAGATTTATAAGGATTAGAGAAATAGTTTAAAATTCAATCTCAGGAATAAATGTTTAAAATAATAATTAAATGATAGCAAATTAGTAAAGCAGTTTATTAATGAATTTATATTAAACTTTTTGAAATCTATTAAAAATGTATAAATTGATGCCTTAACTCTTATTAAAATACAGAATCAAACAT
>CM063506.1:30716964-30724464 GCA_032207245.1 Pardosa pseudoannulata
TGTAATTATTCTATAAACAATGGATTTTAGAATGGTTTAGCTTTATTTCACAAATTAATCCTTTGAATTTATGTCTTGTTTATCATAGAGAACTGCATGAGTAAAGCATAATGTATCACCTTTTGGATCAAATTAGCATAGTTTTCCAGTTCACGTATTATGCATATTAGCCAAGTTTTTTTTTTCAGGCAAGTCTGTACGTTATACTGAGAGCAAAAACAATAAGATGATAAATTAGAAAGTCGTTTTCGTGTAATATGTCATTTTATGACTCTATGATAAAATGTTTAAGGCTTAGTGTGGTTTGAGCACCTACACTCAATTTTCTGTACCATAACAGGTAATGAAAAGAATCCATATGCCAAATTCCAAACGACAACAATTATCCATACCAAAAGATGAATTTGAAAGCACAAACTGTTTATTATACAAAGAGGTAATACTTTACCCATTAGGATATCGTCCGACTATATTTTTCACAATAAAAATGGCAAATTATATGATAAAAGATAAATATGGAAAACTGGCATAGCATCTCATATTGTGTGTATCATTTTATGTAATGACTGATATCTGTATATAAAAAGTTGGGGATCAATATGTGCAGTTATATTATCTAATTGAAAGTTTTTGTGTTCCTGTATAATATATTATCCTCTGTTATGTGATAAAAGAATTGCTATATTCGAAAATTCATATAAAAAAATCCATATTTTTAACAACATATAAAAATTATTAAAAACCAACTTTTTTTCGAGGTGAAAGTTCCTCAAACCACAATAGAAAAAGACTTGATAACAAAATTTGTTTTCAGAACTCAAGCTTTTGTTTTGTATACTTTTTGAATTCGGATTCGATACGTTTGAGTTGTAAGTTATGTGCTAGAAAACCAACCTCATTAAACCTGTATCCTAATAATTTTTCTATGTGAAATGTATGTAACGTGGATTAACTCTGGAGTAAGTAACTTCCTTTTCATTTGTATTTAGTTTTGAGATAATTCTGATCTAACTATCCAACGTCCATTTGGGCATCCAACATCTTATTTCTGGTTTTTTGTGTGTTTACAGATACTATGCCATCCTCATTACCTCAAAGAATGAAGATTTTCAATAAAAACGGCCTAACTCGAACAAGCCTGTAAATTTTGAAATTTGTGATTAAGGGTCTATTATTTTCATTATACAGAGATATTTCTCCAAAATGTAAACAGTTACAAGTTACTGCCCAACGATTTAAAAGTATATATGAAGCTAAAAAGGATTTAGATGACTTCTAGAAAATAAGTCATGAATATAACGCTATACCAAATGATAATAATAAAGCAATAGCCCCTTCATATGATCTTCATTTCGAGTGTTCCTCATACCAGCAAAAATATACGCAGGACACCATTATCATGTACTCGAACAATAACTTATCTACAGGCGATGCATTATCTAACATTGCACATCAGAGAGGGGGAAAAATCGATTCACTTAGCATAATATCTCTGGCTGTATCGCCAAAACAATGCACAAAGTACTCGATTCTCAAGTTCTCATCTCGGAGCTTAAAACTACCACTTCACACTTTTACATCCGATCCCCAGTGTAACCTTTTAAGAAAAGCTGTGCTTCCTACACTTAGTAGCGGCTACTGTACGTGTCAGTTGTAACAATGACACCACGTATATTTCCTCGACGCTCTCCTGCGTTAACAGGGGCTCGCGTCAATTCTTAACAGCCAACGCTACCCGCCACCCCCTCCTCCCACTCCTTATAATTTTGGCGCCCTTTTTAGTCTACCCCCCTCTTCCAAACGATTTTGAGTGCTCCCTGCTTTTAAGTATTTGGATGGCATGCCGTTGCCTCAAAGGCATAACATTGTCCAAATGGCTTTGAGAGGGGGAGGGAAGTTGTGCTTTTTGTTTTATACCAGATCGGGATTTTTAATATTTCTTTCGTTTTTTTCTTATGTTTCATTTTTATTTCTGGGTTAGGATTTAATGTAATGTGATGATAAAAATTTTTATGATAAAAAATGTATCTTTGAGATATAAAAAGAAAGAAAACAATATTTCTTGGACAATTTTGATGCTTTATGTTAATACATGTATGTGTGTGTGTTTGTGCTTGCGTGTGGGTGTGTATGCCCATCACTTTGTTATGCTATTTCCATTTTAAAAAATGCCTTTACCCTTACAGTACATTTGAAATTTGAAATTTAGATTTAAAATCCTTTTTAAAATAACAATAATTAACAAAAAAAAAATCTACGTTATGTATTAAAAACAGCAATACTTCAGGTTTTAAAGGTTAGGGAAGTCACATTCATAAACAATAAGGTAAATATATTTGGTTATATCATTGACAAATATAAAATAATCCTAACAACAAACAAGTACTGCTGGTTATCCTGTCGACTTCTTTTATCTAGAATCTTGATATGTAATTGCTGATGATAGCAGTACATCGGAACTTGTTTTAGAAGTTGTTAAGAATCAATGTCAGTTAAAGTTTAAATTGTTTATAGCATCTGATATCTGTATAAACCTTATAATATAGTACGAAATATTTTGAATACATCAATATTTTATTCATCCAGTATGCATAGGAAAAACTTTGCAATTGACCAGTTATTATTCGAAAGGTTTTAACATCTTTGGTCTAAGAAAGAGAATAACAAGAAATATCGTTCATATTTAGGAAATATTCAAGCCAAAGTGACTGTACTTATGTGTAAGATCTAACAGATGTGTTAACCATTATTAAGAAAAAACGAATTTTTCATCCCCAAAAGGACTACTTAAAAGTACATAAGATGTTGTATCAATATGCTAAATCTTGCTGCACTTATTTCAGTACTTTGTTTTACAAAATAAAAACAAATTGTACCGTAATACAGTTAAAAAGACAAGTTTAATAAGTTTTATTCATGCACTATAAACTACCTAGATACTATATTATGTTGAGAAAGTGTTTAGATAGTTCAGATAAAATTTAATTTACAAAAGAAACCAACAAATCTAGCATATTTGTACAGACCTACACAAACTCACATATATACATATTACATATATAAAAACATATACATATACACACACATATATACATATATGTGTGTGTGCAGACATATGTTTTTATATATGTAAAATGTTCGGTACTCATTCATAATCACAACACAGTTTATTTCTAGTGAGATACATGAAATCCATACAACAGTCAAGCACTTTTACAACATCGTGCACATAGACCATGTGATCCCGTACATACACCTTTCAGGTAGGGATTCCTCAGGTAAAAAGACTACGAACAATCCCTAAGCACAACTGATCACGTGATAAAAAAATACCCATGTTTAAAGAGAAAGCGCTACCTATTGGCTAAAGTAGTACAGACAGAGGCTGAATTAAGTCTATAGCGTGTCTGGAAGGAAAAATCAGAATTACCGCGCAAACCCCGAACTTACTTTATGAACAAAAGTTATTAAATTAATATTAAAATACGTAAATAAGGTATTTTAATATTACATATATATATATATATATATATATATATATATATATATATATATATATATATATATATATAAATGTGTATATATATATATATATATATATATATATATATATATATATATATATATATATATATATATATATATATATATATATATATATGTATATATATATATATATGTATATATATATATATATATATATATATATATATATATATATATATATATATATATATATGTAATATATCAAAATTATTTCATTTTAATATCTCTTAAAAACCACCTTTCTCCCATTCTAATTCTTTAAAATCTTTTTTCTCATCCACAAAATGTCTTAATCAAAGGAATGTCCTCGACTGAACTTTCCAACACATTTCCCAAAAATGTATGTGCAGTAGATGTAAATTTCCTGTCCCTTCACACATTTTCCAGCTGTCGCCAACAAATGGCTCAATTATTCTCCTGATTTAACAGTTAAATTCGCTGATTAAGCTTCTTGTCCCTTGGGAAACTTCTAGCTGTCTTACAGTTCTGTTCGTTCAAAGAGTTTTTCGTATCATTTTCTTATCTGCCGTTGACTTACAAAAATCTTATTTTTAGCAGCTTATGAATAAAGTTTACGTTTCGCTACGAACTCTGCCTTTTCTTTTTAACATAATTTCCAGACTGCAATTTACTCAAGTAGTCTAATTGCTTAGGCTTCCGAGTAGCTCAGACAAGTAAAAAGAATAGGGGCTATAATTTCAAATGAGTCCAGCAGTTATATAATTCCTAGATTACATATATAGCATGTGTATGTATTAATTGTATTATAGATAAGTTAAACATTCTTCTATCTCCCAATTACGTGATGCTTGGTAATTTTACATAGGATAAATCCAAAATTTATAGAATCAAAATTTTTGAATCAACTATTTTATCATGAGAGATATTTTACAAAAAAAAGGGTGATAATAATATTCAAGTTAACAATTTTAGTGTATTTGCCAAAAAATGAAATTATGAATATATTTTGCAATCTAAATATTTTGGCATATTTTACTGTGAAATCTATGTATAAAAAGAAAATATATTTATTGGTTACATCATTTTATTCTCAGTTTCTAAACTAATCTGAAAAAACAAATTCTTTTTTTTTTCGAATTTTTCTTTTTATATTGTATTGCTTTCTCTACATACAGTACGGGTAACAAAAAATGCGTAAAGAATTCCCAGAATTCAGTTTTTTGGAGTAAGTTTGCACACATCGTATTTTAACATCCCGGGGCGACTAATTATGTTTCACGCACGAATAAATCCGATCTGCTAGTAATGCAGGTGCAAAAACATTTCATAAAAAAACGATTTCTATTTCTAATGGAAGCTTGGTCGTGATTTAAAATGAGATATTTCCTTTCGGAAATATGCCGCATTTTAAATCTGACCAACATATAGAGAATGAAAGAAGTAAAAAATTTCGAGTGACATTATAAAAAATATAATTTAGTGATTTTTTTTTAATACACCAATCATTCAATCCTTCTATAAGTACAATTATAACCTTTTTTGAAAAGTATGAGTCAAAATAGTTTAGTTCAGTAAGTATATAAAATAACTGAAATGGATGATACTTTTAGCCACTGCTTTCATCGAGTGATATAACTTAACACAATTTGTGCGGGTACATATAGAAGCGGTATTGTACCGGGAGCGGGCGTTTTAAATGTAAATTTAGTTATTCAGTTAAATCTCAGTAGATGGAAAATTATTTAACCAAATTTTCATATTTTATATTGAAATATATAAACAAATATATAAATAGACAAATAAGTAAATATATATATATATATATATATATATATAATATATGTATACACACACACACACACATATATATATATATATATATATATATATATATATATATATATATATATATATATATATATATAATATATATATATATATATATTTATATATATATATATATAAATATATATATATATATATATATATATATATATATATATATATATATATATATATATATATATATATATATATATATATATATATATATATATATATATATATATATATATATATATATATATAACTATAATATATATATATATATATATATATATATAATATCATTTTCGAAAGATTAAAAAAAAGTTAATTTTAAATCTAAATTGAGTTTTTAATCAAACTTCCCATTCTGGGGTTCCGCATCGACTGATGTAAAAACAGGTTTTTATTTGTCTAAATTTTTCCAGAATCTATGTGGTACACAAGAACATTCAGCTTCGTTTTCCTGTATATACAGTTATTTTTGTACCCATAAACAAACCATATCGATACACTAACCCGTACTAGTACATGACTAGCGCTCAAGTATCAATTGTCAGAAAACGTACTAGTACGTGTCCCGCATACAGTATGTTAAAAAGAATAAATAGATATAATTTCTTATCTTTAAAAGAGGATTATTTTACTCTTTATGGAAGCTAAAAATTTAATATTTAATATACAAAAATTTTCACACTCAGAAGCCACATGATACCAAACGATGGTCGAATGGTAGATCACTCCTGATTGGTATCGGGGTTCACGGGTTCGAATTCCGCTGACGGCAGGGATGTTCGTAGCCATTCAGAATTGGCTTTAAGTAGTAGTTCCCGATCTTATTAGCCCTCGTATATGAAAACATTAGCGCTCTAAATCAAACACTACAAACAAAACTGTGCAAAGTAACTTGGATACAAAAATCTGATAATTGGGAAATAATGTCATGACAAAACATTAACTATATTCAATATTTTCTGAAAATTAGTTTATTCTTATTATAATATATTTCTAAGCCTAAAATGTCTTTCGCCATCAAAAATTACTTCACAGCGTCCATTCAATAACTAAAATCATGGATTTTTTCTGCGTTGGTTAGAGGTAAAAAGATTGAAGTCAAAATGTGTGTAAAACTGAAATGATCAATACTATTAAATACAGCTTTAAACTAATATTATCCTTAAAAAGAGTAAATAAATGTAATATCCTCTCTATAAGGAAAGTATGTTTTCATTTTAAATAAAAGTTACATCTTACTTGTCTTAAATACAACTTAGCACACTATGAACAAAACTATGAAATGTAAGCCAAATTAAAGTCTATAAATGACAAAATAATGTTGTGAGAAACCGATTTCGGGAATTCATTAAATAAACGATTATTTAAACCACTGCTTTTAATGAATTTTAACGAAATAGGGAGTAATTTAAGAAACTGTAAGACACAGCAAGAGGGGGACTCTAGTATTTGCATATGGATTCTGAAAATTTAAATTCAAAGTTAAAAGAAAAAATATACTGAAGATTCAAAATTAAAAGATTTAAAAGAGAGTTTTCAGTCTTTCTAAAATTCATCTCCTAAATATATCATCTACCACATTTCACACTATAAATAAAACTGAAAAGTTAGGTGAAAATAAAAGTTTGAAAATGGCAAAATAATTTCAGAAAAAATGGCAAGCACATCTCTAAAAATGTTTTTATTACAATTAATTCCATTAAAACATTAACGCCCGGATATTTCTGATGACTATATATTAGTAAATACCTAACATAGAAGCTATTATAGACACCTGGAAGTAAAACAAAATATGAAATTTAAACACCTTTAAATATGACATCAAGTCATCATTAGTGAGGAGGTGTCATTTTAAAACATAATAAGATGTCTTTAAAAAAAGGAAAACTATATTATTATTTGCTATCATATATGAGAAAAGTACTGAAAAGAGATGACTTATTATAGATATGGCTATTCGCCATGATTTTGACCGGTATACGTTCAGAATACCGGTCATAATACGTTCCTATTCTAAGCTTGAAAATCATAAAATGCCGATCGAAATGACAAAATTATAGATAAGATCATATTTGAAAACTTGGGAGATTATTCATAAGATTAATATATTTTTATTAAAAAGCAAGAATCGTTTCAAGAAAACAAAAAGTCCAC
>CM063506.1:30731964-30751964 GCA_032207245.1 Pardosa pseudoannulata
TCTTGGGATGTGTATCAGCTTGACCCAAATCTTTTTTTTTTTTTTTTAGATTTTTATATTTCTACAGTAGTAATACGTAATTCTAGGCTTGGTAACAGAAATAGTCCAAATAAATTTACCAACTCTTCTATTATCTTGTGCTGTGTATAAATTAAGCCAAATCTTTTTATAATTTTTTTAGATTTTTACGATTCTACTGTAGTAATTCGTAATTCGAGGCATGGTAACATAGATATAGTCCAAATACACTTACCAGCACTTCTATTATCTTGTGCTGTGTATAAATTAAGCCAAATCTTTTTATAATTCTTTTAAATTTTTATGATTCTACAGTAGTAATGCATAATTGTAGGCTTGGTAACATAGAAATAGTCCAAATAAATTTACCAACACTTCTATTATCTTGTGCCGTGTATAAATTGGGTCCAAATCCTTTTATAATTTTTTTTTAGATTTTTATGATTCTACAGTAGTAATTCGTAATTCTAGGCTTGGTAACATAAAAATAGTCCGAATAAATTTACCAACACTTCTGTTATCTTACGCTGTGTATAAGTTTGGCACAGATCTTTACATAAATTTTTCAGATTTTTTACAGTGGGTGGTAATGTGTAATTCTAGAATTGGTAAATTAAAATTTATCCTAATAAATATACCTACAATTTTCGTGCTACCATATCGAGATCGAGATATGTCACAGGTACCTTCCGAATTATAGTAACGTCAGAAGTCACCAGAGATGGAAATTCAGTATCATAAATTCTCCTCTCTCCTGCGTCTTAACGACAATTCCTAATGTCATTAAAGATACGGATGTCGACTGTGACATATTTCGACTGCAGTATGAGCACCCTTCCGTTACATCGTACTGTGTATCAATTTGACACGAATATTTGTAAAAAAAATCTCATCGACTTCATAGATAAGTTATAATCTTGAAATATTTTATACTAATATATCTCCTAAGACAATACTTCAGTCATTAAAGCAATAATTATAGAACAATTAATTAGATAAGTACATTATAAAAGTTCATTTTTTTCTAGTTGCGTTACCTATTGGCTACACTTTAAACAATTTTAATAAGGTAAAATTATATAACGTTATATATAGTGGGCTTTCATTTATTCACATCTTATGTGATTCTCTCAGTTATGCATATCTTTTATTCTACTTGAATCGATCTCTATGGAAAAAAATGGCAAAATTTCTCTCAGCTATACTAGTTTAGTTATACGTCACTCTCACATATACGACTCTTTTTAGGTGAGAAATACGATCTCACATAAACGATAACAATTTAATCAAACTAAATGTTTATTAGGATTTTATAAGTTTTGACTGTTGTCGACAAACGTTATTTTGTCTCTATTACTCAGATAAGAGGAATTAATAAAGAGAAATATTAGTGTGCTTGTTCGGAAGGGAAAATGCGAATACGGTAAATATAAATTTTATCTTTTGCCTTTTCGTTTTCATGCTTATTAATGATGCATGTACTTAAATATGAGTATAAAAATTTAATGAATTATTAGCTACACACGTATATTTATAAACATAAATTATTACCTCTCTCCTAATTCAACTTCTAATTTTCTGAACTTAAATTTTCCAGCTATCCTAATAAAACCAAGAATGTGATTCATTAAAATTGAATTCTATCTACACTTCTTAGAACTAAACTCTAAACTAATAATTACTACGTATGGCTCTTTCTTACATGTTTTGATCAAGCTGTCAATTATCTCAGTTAAAATTGAGAATTCTTGCACTCTTTGTTCCATTGTATGCAATAACTTCACCACGACTATTCTAACAACAGAAATACTTCATTTAAGGCTCTCTCTCGTGACAAATTAGCACTTCTGCTGGGCATTTTCGCAAACTATCAAATTCACGGTTATCTGTTGTCTGTGCCTGACGTATCAGTCATATCTCTAATTTTTAATAAAAAAATAGAAGATTTGATATTAGTCTGGTCTTGTACACCAGCAAGTTACCTTTTATGATATAACTGCAGTAAAGTTCCGTTTGCCAACTAAGCTCTGACTCTAAAAATATGGGTTACATCCTGTTCGGGTAAAGAATAATTTTTACCGGTTACTTACATACACACATACATTTACATAGACGAGAAAATGTTTAGAATTTCAAAGTCTTAATCACAATAATTTTGAAAGATATTAATTATTAATTATTTTCAAAAAAGAAAGTTATTCAATGCGCAATCGTTATGTTCAGCAGGCATCTCTTTTACGTATAGGATTATTTTTATTCCTAGGATACTTTTTGGGTCTTAGAATAAAACTGAGATGTTATTGCCAACCTTCTCTGGAAATGTAGTTATAAAAAACTAATAGTAGTTAAAACATCCATTTTTCCATAAAAAATATGCATAATAAATCATTTCATTTCAAACGAAATAGAATTTTGCCTCTCAAAATATATTAATTTTATTTAAATTTACTTCATACTCTACTGAGTAAATTATAGATAAATATGGAAAGAATATGACAGTTAGAAAGGCACTTAAAGTGCTTTAAAGGCTTATAAAATTTTAAAAACCTGTTAAAAACGTCATGTGACTCTTAAAAGTCTAAAAATGTAAAATAATTATCATTTTTACCGTTATAAAATCTTAAATAACTTACTGTTTTTATTATTGTGACGGTTATTATGAAATAATAATATGATGTTGCTATCATTCTTATTTCAAACTATATTTTCTTCAAGAGCTTTCAAATATCAAGGAAAAAGAAATTTCAAGATAATGAAAAGTCATTATCAAATTTCCCTCTGTGAAAGAGAAATAATGCATTTTAATGCCGCAACTCAATTTTCTACTAGCACAAATACCTTCACTAATTCCATTCTATGTTTCATTTCAACTTTTTCCCGCTCTAACTCAGCTAATCTTAAAGTCTAAATACTGAGTGAATAATCTAATAACGCCGCAAAATGCATTCAATCAATTCCCCGCCTTCGAAACATGAGAGGGAAAAAAAACACACAACGATCCCTGGACGTTAACGCAAACCTGACTATTTTCGACTTGATCGAATTTCCAAAAACGTAATCCTTTCTAACTCCCTAGTCTTTGCCTTTAAATCATATACGCTTCGTACAAAAATTCTTACAGGAAGGGGAAAAAAATCCCTAAATCCTCCCTCAGAGAAAAAAAAATATGTTACAATAAATTTCCTTGTTACGCAAGGTTTTCTCATTTCGTATTTCATTTCTTCTTCTTAAAGGATAACAATCCCTATCAAGGGAAGAACTGGGGGGTAGTAAAGAATTGCGCAGCAAGGAAAAAAACTGAGGCATGCAAAGCGGTGGGTGCCTATGCGAAGGGAAGGTGGGGGTCAGTAAAGATTGACAGCTCCTTTTCCATTCTATTTACAATCCAGAAAAACGCAATTTTCTCTCGGTACACGCTTACGTTAGGTATTTCCCTACGTTCGCTGTTAAAAAGCAACGGTCGGCTCCGAGATATTTATTTTTACTTTAATCTGTTTTCCCCAGCGGTGCAAAAAAATATTTTTTTTTCTTTCGTTTTTTAGGTTTTTTTGACAAGTATTATGAATAAACCAGTTTCGCCGGGAATTACTTGGGATGCGGATTTAGTTGCTTCCATGATTTTCGTGCCCAACTTTCTTTTTTTTTCCTGTTTATTCCCCTTTAACTAGAAATGCAAAGCTCGCAGATTGCGCTGTAGCGAATTCTCTGCGCCTGCGCAAGACCTTATTAAAGGAGCAAACGCGACTCCGGCCCGGATTTGCAAATACCAGGGAAATGATTTTGCATAATTAGGTGGCAGGGCTGTAAGGCTTCCGTTAGAAAATTAAGTATGAAAGTTGAGTAAAGAGTAATATCAAATTAATAACTTTAAAACATAAATGGGAAATAATTTAATTACTGAAATATTTCACTTATTTTGACATTATATCTTGTTTCATTTCAGTATTTTTTGATAGAATATTATTTCAATTATAAACTTAAGTATGAAATTTGCGTAAATGTTTATTTAAGTTATAAACTTTGAAACATAAATGGAAGTAATTTAATTACTCAAGTATTTCACTTATTTTGTCATTATCCCTCGTTCGTTCTCGGTGTTTGTTGATAGAATAAATTTAAGTATGATTTAGTGTAAAATTAATTATGAAAGTTGCCTAAAGATTTATATTAAGTTATAAACTTTGAAACATAAATGGAAGTAATTTAATTACTCAAGTATTTCACTTATTTTGTCATTATCCCTTGTTCGTTCTCGGTGTTTGTTGATAGAATAAAATTAAGTATGAATTAGTGTAAAATTGAAAGTTGCTTAAAGATTTATATTAAGTAATAAACTTTGAAACATAAATGGAAGTAATTTAATTACTCATTTATTTTGTCATTATCCCTCGTTCGTTCTCGGTGTTTGTTGATAGAATAAATTTAAGTATGATTTAGTGTAAAATTAATTATGAAAGTTGCTTAAAGGTTTATATTAAGTTATAAACTTTGAAACATAAATGGAAGTAATTTAATTACTCAAGTATTTCACTTATTTTGTCATTATCCCTCGTTCGTTCTCGGTGTTTGTTGATAGAATAAATTTAAGTATGATTTAGTGTAAAATTAATTATGAAAGTTGCTTAAAGATTTATATTAAACTTTGAAACATAAATGGTAGTAATTTAATTACTCAAGTATTTCACTTATTTTGTTATAATCCCTTGTTCGTTCTCGCTATTTGTGGATAAAAAAATTTAGGTATGAATTAGTGTAAAATTAAGTATGAAAGTTGAGTAAATATTCATATTAAGTTGTAAACTTTGAAACATAAATGGAAGTAATTTAATTACTCAAGTATTTCACTTATTTTGTCATTATCCCTCGTTCGTTGTCGGTGTTTGTTGATAGAATAAAATTAAGTATGAATTAGTGTAAAATTAATTATGAAAGTTGCTTAAAGATTTATATTAAGTAATAAACTTTGAAACATAAATGGAAGTAATTTAATTACTCAAGTATTTCACTTATTTTGTCGTTATCCCTCATTCATTCTCGGTGTTTGTTGATAGAATAAATTTATGTATGATTTAGTGTAAAATTAAGTATGAAAGTTGCCTAAAGATTTATATTAAGTTATAAACTTTGAAACATAAATGGAAGTAATTTAATTACTCAAGTATTTCCCTTATTTTGTCATTATCCCTCGTTCGTTCTCGGTGTTTGTTGATAGAATAAATTTAAGTATGAGTTAGAGTAAAATTAAGTACGAAAGTTGCCTAAAGATTTATATTAATTTATAAATTTTAAAGCATAAAATAAAGCAATTTAATTACTCAAGTTAATTACTCACTTATTTGGTCATTATCTCTTGATCGTTCTCGGTATTTGTTGATAGAATAAAATTAAGTATGAATTAGTGTAAAATTAAGTATGAAAGTTACGTAAAGAATTATATTAAGTTGTAAACTTTGAGACACACATGGAAAAAAAATAATGACTTAAATATATTATTTATTTTTGAATCATATCATTTATTTTCTAATTATATCTTGTTTATTTTCGGTATTTGTTGATAGAATAAAACTTCAATTGTAAACTTAAATGTGAAATTTGAGTAAACATTTATATTAAGTTATAAACTTTGAGACAAATAAAAGTCATTTAATTACTCAAGTATTTCCCTTAATTTACCATCTATCGCTTGTTCGCTCTAATAAAATAAAGATAAGTATGAAATTGTGTAAAATTAAGTATAAAATTGAATAAGGATTTGTATTAATTTATAAACTTTAAAGCATAAATAAAAGTAATTTCATTAATTAAGTTAACTGCTCACTTATTTTGTCATTATCTCTTGTTCGTTTTGGGTGCTTGTTGATAAAATAAAATTAAGTATGAAAGTTACGTAAAGATTTATATTAAGTAAAGTACTTTGAAACATAAATGGAAGTAATTTAATTACTCAAGTATGCCACTTAATTTATCCTTCGCACTTGTTCTTTCTCGGTATTTGTTGACAGAATAAAATTAAGTATGAATTAGTGTAAAATTAAGTATGAAAGTCGAGTAAAGATTTATATTAAGTTATAAACTTTAAAGCATAAATAAAAGTAATTTAATTACTCAAGTTAATTACTCACTTATTTTGTCATTATCTGTAGTTCGTTCTCGGTGTTTGTTGACAGAATAAATTTAAGTATGAATTAGTGTAAAATTAAGTATGAAAGTTGAGTAAAGATTTATATTAAGTTGTAAACTTTGAGACACAAATGGAAAACAAATTACTGACATAAATATTTCACTTATTTTTTAATTACATCTTGTTTATTTTTGGTTTTTGTTAATAGAATAATATATCAATTGTAAACTTAAATATGAAATTTGCATAAACATTTATATTAATTTATAAACTTTGAGACATAAATGGAAGTAATTTAATTACTCAAGTATTTCCCTTAAATTACCATTTATCGCTTGTTCGCTCTCGGTGTTTTTTGATGAAATAAAATTAAGTATAAAAATTGTGTAAAAATTTATATTAAGTTATAAGCTTTCAAACATAAATAAAAGTAATTTAATTACTCAAGTTAATTACTGACTTTTTGTCATTATAAAGTAATTTAATTACTCAAATAATTTACTTATTTTATAACTATCCCTTGTTAGTTCTCGGTGTTTGTTCATAGAATAAAATTGAGTTTTAATTAGTGTGAAATTAAGTATAAAGTTACGTAAAGATTTATATTAAGTTGTAAACTTTGAGAAACAAATGGAAATAAATTAATGACTTAAATATTTCATATATTTTTTAATTATATCTTGTTTATTTTCGGTCTTTGTTGATAGAATAATATTTCAATCGTAAACTTAAATATGAAATTTGCATAAACATTTATATTAAGTTATAAACTTTGAGACATAAATGGAAGTAATTTAATTTCTTAAGTATTTCCCTTAATTTACCATTTATCGCTTGTTCGCTCTCGGTGTTTTTTGGTAACATAAAATTAAGTATAAAAATTGTGTAAAGATTTATATTAAGTTATAAGCTTTTAAACATAAATAAAAGTAATTTAATCACTGACTTTTTTGTCATTATAAAGTAATTTAATTACTCAAATAATCCACTTATTTTATCATTATCCCTTGTTCATTCTCAGTGTTTATTGATTAAATAAAATTAAGTATGAATTAGTTTAAAATTAAGTATGAAAGTTACTTAAAGATTTATATTAAGTTGTAAATGGAAAATAAAATAATGACTTAAATATTTTACTTACATTTTAATCATATCTTGTTTATTTTCGGTGTCTGTTGATAGAATAATATTTCAATTGCAAACTTAAATATGAAATTTGAGTAAACATTTAAATTAATTTATAAACTTTGAGACATAAATGGAATTAATTTAATTACTCAAGTATTTCACTAATTTTATCATAATCCCTTGTTAGTTCTAGCTATTTGTTGATAGAAAAAATTAAGTATGAATTAGTGTAAAATTAAGTATGAAAGTTGAGTAAATATTCATATTAAGTTGTAAACTTTGAGACACAAATGGAAAATAATTTAATAAATCAAAAATTTCAGTCATTTTATCATTCCTTATAGCTTTTTTTTTACATTTGTTGATTGAGTAAAAATTGAATTAGGAATTGAAATATAAAATTTAAAGAGATATACTACGTTATGCACTTCAAAAAATAGAAGGAAATAAATTAGTTATGCAAATATTTTATTTATTTTATCATTGTATCATTTTTTTAGTGTTTCTCTATAGAATAAAGTTTCAAGTAGCTTTTTGGGGTGTAATAAATAACCAAAAATTTAGATGTGTTTATAAAATTACTTAAATGTAAAATTTCATAAATATTTTATTATGAATTTTGTAGATATATTCAAATGTATTTGAATTTTAGATTTTAAAGCTCTTCAGATACCAAATTATTTTTTAAATAATTTCATATTTTAACTTTCTTAATGATGAACGAACGTAATATTTTTAAAAAAATAAGAAATTTGATGTTACTTTCTTGCTTTCAGTAATTAAATTCTGCTGTTTGTCAAAATACTTCTACTTTTCTCCGATCTTTTTTATATCGATATTTGTTTTTCATTTGAGAACTTTTAATGCTTGGTTACCTAATCTTCTAAATAAAAGTAACAAATTCATTCATGTATTATCGGAATAAAATTCCATATCCTGTTAATTACCGATATTATTTAACATGTGTGTTTTACTGACATAAATGTTTGGATTAAAAAAACATTTCATTTGACTGTAGAAATAATAGCTATATGGACTGTATTAATAGAAGAAATAAAAGTTTGTGTTACATTAAAAGCATTTCAATACGATAAAATTCGCTTTTGTGCTAACATTTCCAAGTCAAATTACAAAGTTGCCCAAGAGATTGTTTCAGGTTACTGACATTAATAATTGTGTAAAAAGCTGATATATTCTGAAATTATTGAAGATTTTTAAAGAGTTTAAATGCACTTCCCGAAGAGGAAAATTGTAAAATAATCGTTGATTTGGAATTCAATTGATAATCAATTCCTTCAGGTTGCTGACATAAATAACCATTTAAAAAGATAATATATTCTGAAACTATTGGAGATTTTTAAAGAGTTTAAATGCTCTTTCTCTAGAGAAGAATTGTAAAATAATCGTTGATTTAGAAATTCAGTTGTTTAATAAATTGCTTTAGGTTGTTGACAAAAATAACCGTTTAAAAAGCTGATATAATTTGAAATTATTGCAGATTTTTTAAAAGTATAAATGCTCTTTCTGAAGAGAATTATAAAATAACCGTTAATCTAGAAATTCAATTAATAACCAGTTTCTTCAGGTTGCTGACATAAATAACCCTTTTGGATATAATTTGAAATTATTAGAGATTTTTAAAGAGTTTAGATGCACTTCCTGAAGAGAAGAATTGTAAAATAATCTTTTATTTAGAAATTCAATTGATAATCAAAGGCTTCAGGTTGCTAACATAAATAACCATTTAAAAAGTGGATTTAATTTTAAATTATTGCAGATTTTTAGAGATCCACTTCCTGAAGAGAAGAATTGTAAAAAAATCATTTATTTAGAAATATTCAGTAAACATTTCAACAATGTGGGATGTATCATAATATAAAAGGAGAACTTTAATCTTTTTCTATGAAATTTTTCCTAATCGCTATTTTTCATACCTTTTAATCATTTAATTTAATGATAAATGAATTAATAAATTCTCTTTCGCAAATCAAAATTAAGGAAAAAGTTATATTTATATATAACAAATTTGTGGCACTGCTCACTGCTCCAATCCGCAGAATTAATGTAATCCGTTTAAATTAAAATTTTACAGAGAGTTAATCCCCAGTTTCTTAAAGTTTTAAAGATAGTCAATTAATTTTTTTTGCTATTAATGAAACTAATTTAAACATAAAATGGACAACTTTTATTTTGGATTAAAGTTATTAATTTCAAAATAAGAATATATTCCTTAAACACTGAAATAACAAATTTTTCAACTTATAACATTGGAAAAAATGTGTTGAAATAACAAAGAAAAAACAATATTTGAAATGAAATTGAACAGAATACTGGTGAACCCTGTGTTAGCGAATTCGGTGTATAGTGAAGGCCTGAATATAACTGAGGTTTTATTTTGGTTGTAGCGTTACAGTCTAATGTTTTGATACACGAAGGTTAATGAGACCTGGACCTACTGCTCAAAGTCGATTTCGATTGGTTACGAACAACCATGCTAGGAGGGGGATTCGAATCCACAAACCCTGATATTAAACAGCAGAGCTTAATAATTCGGCCATCGTTAGGCCCAATAACGGAAAGCAGTTTTCCTCCGGTCATTTTCCTTTTATTTTTAATTCTAATTAGCCATTTCATAATAAACCTTCGAAATCTTATGAATCATATATAACAAACTTGTAGTCAGCTAAATTTAAAATTTTCAGCTTGTGAGATTTTTAACTGTTCAATAGTTGTGGAAACAGTATTTCTTATCAAATACCATAAAATAATGCTTGAAATTAATAAGTTTTTATTCTCACCAAGTTGAATAAAGTATTGGAGTCCTCTATTGTGTTGGACAAGGACATTCATGAAATATTCTCGGCATTAAGCCAGAAGATTAATGATTATTTCTTTATTAAAAGTGTAAGCAACAATTAAGGGTAAAATTAATTATTTTTTCTGTGTCTCTCTATTTAAAGAATTTAATCAAATTTTGTCTATTTAAATCATCAGAGAGGGTTTGTAATATTTTTTTGTTTGCATTTCTATTTAATACGTTTCGACACTCATGAGTAACATTAATGCGTAATACAATTCAGATATAGCGAACTATCAGGTAAACAATCAAAGCCTTTAATTTTTGAAGCTCGTCATAACAGCAGTCAGCTATGTGATGAACAGAAGTACTATAAGAAACTTTAAGGATCTTTAATAGATCTGCTCTAATTTTAATAATAGACATAAAAAAGTAAATCATTAGTAACAGCATGCAAACTTATACCTTCATCAAAGGTAACTACTAAACAAACTTTTATTTAAGTCCGAAGAATATGTGCATATATATTAAGTTACTTGAAGCTTAAACTTAATATAACGCTTCAGCTGCTTAATTTTGTGCTAGGTAAAGCAGCCATATATTTTTTTTTTCAGTCTACCTATGAAATTTGAACCCACCAGGAGAGTATCCCGAGAGACTTATAGAAATTTCATCTGATCTAGAACCCCAGTTGAAATTCTTTAAGATACGCCCTCTATCGGGTAAATAATCAAAACCTTTGATCTTCGAAGCTCATTATAACAGTAATCAACTATGTGGTGAATAGATGTACTGTGAGAGACTGGAATGATCTTTAATAGATTTGATCTAATCTTAATCATAGACATAATTAAGTAAATCATTAGTAACAGCATGCAAACTTATACCTTCATCAAAGGTCACCACTAAACAAACTTTTATTTAAGTCCGAAGAATCATATGTGCATATATATTTTAGTTTCTTGAAGCTGAAACTTAATATAACGCTTCAGATGCTTAATTTCGTGCTAGATAAAGCAGCCATATATTTTTTTTCTGTCTACATATGAAATTTGAGCCCAACAGGAGAGTATCCCGAGAGACTTATCGAAATTTCATCTAATCTAGAACCCCAGCAGAAATTCTTCAAGATACGCCCTCTCCTGTATGTGCAAAACTGAGAAATAAGCTTTAAGTTATAGATGTTCGATAAAGAATCGCATACATATATCTCCACACCTTCCGCACAATCAAGTCTCCAAAATATATCAGAAGGAAAAAATGAGAAAAATCTCAAATCGAAGATTGCCATAAGCCGCCATTCTAAGCATGCGTCTCCTCCCCCCTCCCTTTCCCTCTTTCATCTTTTGATCCATGCGAGTCCCCGTCAATTTTTTCGCCCACCCCCGTTTCCCCTCTAGAGTTCTATGTACTTCATCAGAGGAATTTTTTAGCCTTCGAGCTGCATAGCACCAATTGAGAAGCAGTGCTTGAACCGCTTCGTAGGTAAGGAATTGACATTTTGGGTCCTTATTTACCATTCTGGTAGGTAGTCAGGATTTTTTGGTAGGTTAAAAATCGATGTACAACACACAGCTGCATCTTAAAAGGGAACAAACTTTCCTCATAACGAAGCAGTTCGGCAACTATTGGAGAGTAGTTTTTTTTTTCCCTCCGCTCCTTTTCTCAATACTGAAAGAGAAGAACATAACTTCTTGTAAGTTTATTTTACGAAATAGATGTTTTGTGACTATCCTGAAAGGATTTTAGCGCCTTGATGTATGAATGGATGGAGCAGATTTACGCTTTTTGCATTTTTCTCAAGAATTTGAATTTTTTACGTGAAAGAAAACTGCATATTTCTCACTGGTTGGTTCTCTTGCTCAGACAGGTATCGGTATCGATTTAAGTTTTAGCTCCAGCATTAAATCAAATTAACATTTCAAAGAACAACTTTAAAAGTAACAATAAAGTACAAATATATATTTAGATATTTCAGTGCATTAAATTTAAAAAAATAAAAGCTTAAAATATCAAACTAAACTCTGTTTCCGTGCCTCTTGAAGGGTTCTATATTAATTTAAAAATTTCTTACAAATACTCAATATGCACGCTATTAAGGGAGACATATACATAATCATACTAGTTTAGTAATCAATCAAGAAAAATAAATTTCAGGGATATTAAAGCTGTCACTAATGGCCTAATATAATAAACTAAAGTTTGTTTCGACTCCTTTTGAACAGGTAATATATTTGTGTAAAATTTTTCTACACGCAAAGAATATACAATTTTTGAGAAAAACATATCTTATCATGCTATTTAAGTTAAGTAATCAATCAAGTAAAAGAAATTTAAGTGGAATCGAATCTGTCACTAATAGACTATAATATTGAAGTAAAGTTTGTTTCGATGTCTTTCAAATGGCTTTAAATTATTTGTTTACATATTTCTTACAAATACACGATACATGCGAAATTAAGGGAGGCATATATGGACATATACTAGTATGGTCATATATATATATATATATATATATATGTGTGTGTGTGTGTGTGTGTGTGAATTTAGTGCAGCGCATTCTCGCAAGGTCGCGCCCTCATCACTGAGTGGGGTAAGTAAGGAACGACAGAGGGACATTCGAGTCGGAGTCGTGGAGAAGTAGTGACCAGGTCGAGTGAAGGACCTGTGGCAATTGAGCTCCCTCAATTTATTAAACACCGAGTAGGGTGTATTTTCTATGTTAAGCACCGAGTAGGGTATCTTACCTATGTTAAGCTTCGAGTTGGAAGTCTTGTCTATACCGCGTCGTCACTGTGATTTAACTATTTGTCTTTGTGCTTAAATGTTTTCTGTGTTGTTACGTCATTAAATGTTTGTTATTGTTAATTTAGTCTGTCATCGAATTTGTCTAACGACACCCCTAGACACCGAACCCTACATATATATATATATATATATATATATATATATATATATATATATATATATATATATATATATATATATATATATGTATATATATATATATATATATATATAACCATACTAGTTTAGTAATCAATCAAGAAGAAGAAACTTCAGTAAAACTAAAGCTGCTATTAATAGCCTAAAATACTAAAATAATTTTGTTTTGTCTCCTTTTGAAAGGGTAATATATTTGTTTAAAAATTTTCCACACGCACAAAATATACAATTATTGAGAAAGACATACCTAATCATGCTAGTTAAATAATCAATCAAGAAAAAGAAATTTCAGTGGAATAGAATTTGACCTCAATAATCTAAAATATTAAATTAAAGTTTGTTTCGATATCTCCGATAGTATTTTCTATCATATTTCCTATAAATACTTAACGTGCTATTAAAATAGACATACTTGATTGCACTAGTTAAGTTATCAATCAAGGAAAGAAAATTTCAGTAAAATCAAAGTAGACAAAAATAGCTTAAAACATTAAACCAAAGTCTGTTTCGATGTCTTTTGAAAGAGTAATATGCTTATTTAAAAATGTTCTACAAGCGCACAATATGTATACTCTTAAGGAACAGATATTTAAATTTACTAGTTAAATGACTAATGAAGAAAAAATTCATTTAGATGAAAACGGTTAAAAATAGCCTAAATAATAAAATAAAGTTTGTTTCGATGTTTTTCAAATGGCTTTGAATTATTTGTTTATATATTTCTAACAAATACACGATATGTGCGCAGTTAAGGGAGACATATATATAACCATACTAGTTTAGTAATCAATCAAGAAAAAAAAATTCAGTGAGATTACATCTGTCATTAATAGCCTAAAATACTAAATTAGTTTGTTTAGACTCTTTTTAAACGGGCAATATATTTGTTTAAAGATTTTCTACAAGCACAGAATATATAGTTATTAAGAAAGACATATTTAATCATGCTAATTAAGAAATCAATCAAGTAAAAGAAATTTCATTGGAATCGAATCTGCCAATAATAGCCTAAAATATTAAATTAAAATTTGTTTCGATGTCTTCGATAGCATTTTCTATCATATTCCTACAAACACCCAATGTACTCGCTATTAAGGTAGACAAACTTGATTGTACTAGTTAAGTTATCAATCAAGGAAAGAAAATTTCAGTAAAATCAAAGCAGATAAAAATAGCCAAAAATGTTAAACCAAAGTCTGTTTCGATGTCTTTTGAATTGGTATATTCTTATTTTAAAATGTTCTTCAAGGACACAATATTCGCTCTATTAAGGAGGAAATATTTAAATATACTAGTTAATTAACTAATGAAAAAAAAACTTCAGTTAAATGAAAATGGTTAATAATAGCCTGAAATATTAAACTAAAGTTTCTTTCGATGTCTTTCAAATGACTTTGAATTATTTGTTTACATATTTCTTACAGATACATGATATATGCTCAGTAAACGTATATATATCTGATATTAGTTCAGTAATTAAACCAAACAAAAATTTGACTAATTAATCAAGAAAAAATTCAGTATGATCAAAACAATTAATAAATTTGTTAAAAATGTTCCTACAAAGTACGTCCTATTAAGGCAGATATATATGAATAAACTTGTTAAGTAATTAAGTAAGAAAAAGGAATATCTGTCAGATTAATAACGCTTGAAATATTTAACTAATGTATATTTCAATTCTTAATAGTTAAAGTTCTTGCATATTTCTTACAAACACATAGTATAGCTCTATTAAGAAAGACAAATCTCAGTATACTAGCTACGTAATCAGTCACGAAAAAGGAATTTCATTCAGATTAAAGCAGTTAACTATATTATAGTATTACTTAAATCTCATTTAAAATATAGTTCGAAGCAATTGTTAACTCAGAAAAAATGCTACTAATTTTAATTGAACTCAATTCGAAAATTTTTGTTTTGAAGCAAAGTGAATATAATATTAAATTTTAAATAATTTAATATTATAATATTTTAAATAATTTAAATTTTAAATAATTTAATAAATTTTAATTTAATCAATATTAAATTTTACTTTTACATTTTATTAGTTTTAAATATAGGTGCTAAATAATTGGGGATGTTAGTTTAGCATGCCTTAATTAGGAGTTATTGCAATAATTTCTATCAGTTTGAAATTGAGAACTCATGTAATTTTAGAATGGGTGGAGAAAATCATCAACCATACAAATAAATTTCCCCCCACGTCAAAAACAGTTCGTGCAGAATAAAAACTCCCCACACAAAATTTTCATATCGTTTGAAGGGATATAAATTTTTCTATTTCTGAACTAAATACACCGTTTCGGAGATTTTTCTTCGAATCTGATTGGTTTTATCTGATTGCCCTTTTCTCCATTAAGATGCACAATTTTTTTAAGCCTAAAAAGACTTACCGAATAAGGACTGATATTTCTCCCGCATCCCCCACTAAAATGTATCCCTGTAAAAATTCCTTGTCATATATATATATATATATATATATATATATATATATATATATATATATATATATATAAACATATATATATATGTATTTATATACATGCATATATATGTGTGTGTGTGTGTGTGTTCAGAAATATTTTAATATTTTAATAATAAATTTTTAAGGAGATTTTTTTAATAGAAAGTGATGATACGCAAAATTTAAAAAAGAAAATTGTGAAAAGGAATGAAACATTTCTTAATAAATTTCTATTGCAATTATAATTTTTTCAGAGGTTGACATTGCTAAAACAATATCTATTTTATCTGCGTTTCGTAATAATACATATTATTAATGAGAGAAAAAAAGTCATGTTTGTGGTTTTAATAACCGCCCACTAAAATTCAAGAATGTTTTCGGAAAATACTTTGTAAAAGGCAGAATTATGTTGTTAATAAAGGTATTTTACCAGAAACGCACATATAAAACTGTCACGCAAACAACCACCTCGTGAAATAAAAGAAAATATGCAGCAATAAATTCATTCAGGGACTGAGAGTGTCTCACCCCATTCTGTTTTATTACCACTATAATCTGGGCCATCAATGTACACTTAATGAGAGACTCCGCTTCCAACCCTGCACTATAAAAACCGTTTCACCCCATATTTCTACACGGAAGATAATTAGCCTCAGTTGATCTGCAGATTTGGCGCCCAGGGTCTTCAGACTGAACAAAAGATTCTATTGTGACGCATCTCTCGGCTGCAGAAACACCTTTCGCAGTGTAGCATGCCGTACATTGTCAATCTTCCTGACAACAATAGTACTCTTATCTTCTTTTCTTACCTAATCTTATGGAATTTTTTTCCCCAGCATTTTTCTTTTCAGGATCGCGTAATGCACTTGAATTTTATTCTTTTGTTGTCGTGGCGCATATAATAGCAATTTTTCAACCTTTCAGCTTGATGAAGATTTTCCGCTACCATAATTTTCATCGTTGAGATGGAATATTTCTTTTTATTTTTTTTCTGACTTACAAGGGGGGAAAACTCGTTTAAAAGGTCTTTTTTATGTACTCTGTTCGAAGTCATTTAGTTGTTAAATTTTTAAATTCGCTATTTGGGGCGAAATATCATGACATTATTTAATTGATATGGAAAGAAGTACAGGGGGGGAAAAGACTTATTTTGACATTTATCGTTGTTTAACAATAAATTTTTGAAAAAGGAAATTAAACAATCTCAAATAAATAGTTTGTTTATTGCTACCACTGCGGTTAGTATCTCTTCATCTCTTCTGTTTCAGGAATTCCAAAAACTGCTTAAGGCAGACTTTCTTAAACTGTTGCTCGCGACCTTAATTGGGGTCGCGACAATACAAAAATGTTGGTATTTCTTTAATTATAATATAAATTTTAAAATTAGAGAATATTTCCACACAATGTATCAGAAAATAAAGAAAATACATAGAAAAAACGAAAACATTTTGATGTATTTTTTTATACTAGAAACGTTTATTTACTTGCTTTGCACTTGACGCTGCCAGTTCGTCAAAAGCTCTGGGAAAATAAGATCAGAGTTTTTTAAAAACATAAGTACACAGGTGTTTTTTCAATAGTTTACTTCCAAATGGCTATACTTAATGGGCATACTATCGTTTGGATTTAACCATGTAATTTAATTTAATCATTGAATTAATTAAATTCATTATTCGTTTAAAATTTTCACATTATTTCAGGTTTTAAAAGTAATGTTAATGACCTAAAACTTATAGCATATTACAGTACAGGTGAAAAAACAGAAAGTTTCAATCACGTGAGTGTCAGGTTTTTTCAATGACTATGAGATCCCACAAAATTTTCGTATACCGTATATAATAGTAGCCTAAGTTATCTGTCCGTCTCTCCTCGAATATATGAATCAGTTGGAGCTGGAATGGATACAGGCATCCATATTGGATTCTTGATGAGTTAGGGTTAGCAAAATTCAAAGCTAAAAATACTGTACTCTTTTAAACTTTCGAAATCCACCCCTTCCTCCCTTTTCGATCGTTTAATGCCATTATTTCAAGGCCTACTTTCCTCGGTTAAGAGAAGGCGATTAAATTTATTAATTTATCACATAATAAATAGGTAAAAATAACATTTTTTCTAGCATTATGACGTCATTCCTTTAACCGTCTCATTTAATCATTTTTTATTTTAAATTATTTAAATACCATCTGCATTATTTTCATACGTTTTATCACTGAACTTAGATACAACGTAAATAATTTTCTTTTATATTTGGCTTAAATAATAGATTAGGTACATATGTGATAACTTTAAATTTAATCATCGATTATTTTTTGTTACAATGAAAATTTTATCATCGGTATTAACAACAGAT
Organism: Pardosa pseudoannulata; assembly: GCA_032207245.1. Taxonomy (NCBI): domain Eukaryota; kingdom Metazoa; phylum Arthropoda; class Arachnida; order Araneae; family Lycosidae; genus Pardosa; species Pardosa pseudoannulata. Next base: position 30,749,792 of record CM063506.1, read on the forward strand.
ATTTTTCATAAAAGTCTAGGAATCTATATCTAGCCTTTAAGTTATATATCTTTGAAAATAAAGAAGTTAGTTCGTTTGTGTGTTTGTTTTTTATATATAACCACACAGTTTGCAATCTTTTCGCTAAATTTTGGACATCATTGATATATACCACCAAACAATCACTGTCAATATTAAAACCTCTGCTATTCATCCTATCACGTAATATGACAAACTAAATTAAAGTTAGCAACTAGCATGCGGTCAGTAATGATAAACAAATTATTGAGCTTGTACCAGATAATTCTCAGCCAAAAAACAAACCATTTTTCTTATATGGTCTCATAGGGTACTTTACAATTCTGGAAAATTAAAAACTTTAATTATTCCATCATATGACGGGCTATATGTTAGTATATTATAAGATTCTCACACCAAAAAGTTCAAGAAACTCTGAATAAAGTAGTTGGGTACAGGCCATATTGTAATCCTCTAGCTACTTGTTAACCTATAGGGAAAATTTCTCTAATTTTATATGGTTTGTTTCTAAAGATTTCTTCAAGCAAATTTTACCTCGGGATAGTGTGGAAAGTCCTACATAGTTTATTAATTCGAAAGGCATAGTAACGGATAATATTCGGGAACTTTTGGCTAAAGAAACATTTATTTTCCAGAACAATAAATCATTGCGGTGATCAACTGTAATTAAAAAATGAATCTTAGCCATTTCACTTTTAAATGCTATAAGCTCGCGCTGTTTCATTTGCATTGCAACCCTTTACAAGTAAGAAGAGATACATAGCTTGTGTCTTGCTTAACTAATGGTACTTTCTTAAAAGGAGATGATATCACAATTTTTATCTGTATGTTGATGCACAGGCAAAATCACAATTGAAGGTTAGTAAAGTTTTTCCCTAAATATATCTTTTAAACTGCGAATAAATTCTCAAACCATTTTAAGATGTAAAATGAGTATTAAAGTTTGATAATTTTTCACGCTTATCTTTTGGCATTACACATACATATATTCATCGAGTTTTTAAGTAGTCGTTAATTAGAATATTTATATATATGTGTGTGTGTAATCAGTGAAAATGTTTCTTCTTCGATTACCATACAGATTAGCCAGCATTATTTAATTTACTCTTCGTTTTTGGACAAAAAATATGAATTTGCATTCGGGAAACAATCAAAGAAAATGAAGTCCAGTATTTTGCAATTTCGTTAAGGATCAAAACATCGGTATACCGGTCATCTGAACAGAGCAATAGCACTGTATAAAATGTCGGACTACAAGGAGCGAATCCCATGCTTTTTTGTTGTCATAAGAATTAAGGTTGCTCAATTATTTTAACTAAACCTTAATCACGCTTTATTTTGGTATGCTTGACTAAACCTTAATTATATAAAATAGCTGAAAAATGCTGTCAGTGGACAGCAATTTAGGATTTATACCAGCGTTAGTTTTGAGAGACGGATAAAAATAATCTAACTCAGAGCGCACTCCTTTATCTGACTTTTTATTGTTGGGGTCCAACTTTGTGGAACTGCACATTTATTGACGATCAAAACGCATCGGCCTAACAAACCGTCTCTACAGTGATACAGCTTAGCGCAGAATGTTCTTAGATTAAACACACTTGTAACCAATGTCGTCCCCACAGCTAGCGGCACATGCCATTTTGTTCCCATAAGACTAAAGATAGATCAGTACTTTTGGGGAGGCAAGAATGAACCGTGATCAGCTGCACCAACGAGGACATCTACCTTAAAACAAAGGTTTAAGATGTTTTGTTTGTCCCCGGGTGTATAATCCACAGAAGCTCATAATGTAAAATGCAGTATACAGTAAAAATATTACAAACCAACACACCAACACATACAAATACAAAACAGACAAAATAACACTTATAAATAAAAAATAGTAATAATAATGAAAGAAAAAATAAATAATAATAATAATAATAATAATAATAATACTAACACTTATAAATAAAAATAACACTTATAATTAAAAAAATAGTAATAATAATGAAAGAAAAAATAAATAATAATAATAATAATTACAAGAGAAAATCAGGAAAATACATACAATAACGCGGTATAGTGAAAGTTCCATATTCGGAATCAGCCTACGGGGCTGCAGATTCTCCTAATTTTCCATTAGCCAACCGAACAGTTTGCATAGTCTGGG
>CM063506.1:30756964-30766964 GCA_032207245.1 Pardosa pseudoannulata
ATATATATATATATATATATATATATATATATATATATATATATATATATATATATATATATATATATATATATAAAAAGATATATATATATATATATATATATATATATATATATATATGGCTATATCGTCCATATTGAAAAAATCCCTCATGAAAAAAATTTTTTATATTTACGTTTAAAATAACTAAGCATAATTTCGATTATTTGCATCATTACTAAGCAATATTTTTCATTAATTTTGTTTTTTGTTAATGAAATATAGCATAACATGGATTAATTATTAGTTTCTTTGATTTTAGTAAATATTTTGTATTATTTTAAAACTTATGTTTGAAATATTAAAGGTTTTGAGCATGAAAAATAGTTTTAATCATGAAAGAAACCTATATGCGTGTGTGTGTATTTGTTTTTTTTAATTTAGTATCTTTCATACACAAAAAGGATTTTAATTAATTGAGGATAATTTTAATGTAAATCAGTTATTACAAGTGAGCGAAATTGTCATAGAATTGGTAAAAATATTTGTGACATTAAACTAAGATAATCTGGGACTCATCGATTAACTCTTTATTTTATGGCATAGTTTTATATATATAACAAGGAATGACAACTTACAGTGAACGAAGCAATTTTCTGTTGTCCGTTATCCCCTGTTAAAATGGGATTATTTTTCTATTTGAATAGGTTCGAGACTTTTCAAGATGTTAGATAGAACATATCAAATTCCATACAGCCAGGATAGGCAGCGTGTTTTTAAAAATTATTCAGCATAGTGCCTTATTTCAACTGCTTTCAAAACATGCTAATTGGTCTGCAAGTCCCTATATCTATTACATGTTTCTAAAAGTCAAACTGTTTCTTCGACTTGTTACTTTACCAACAATGGTTCCAACTACATTTTATCACAATCTACATTTGATTCTATTGCAGAAGTCAACCCGCTGCCATCGCTTGAGAAGCTTAAATCCTCTCCTTGATAAAATCTTATTTTAAAGAACTTTTCAAGCTATCAGCTACTATTGCTGACTTACCGTAACTAACTCTAAGCAATAGTATCTTAACTTCCTCCTCTTTTGGCATAACAAATCCCGCGCCTAAAATTCCCCCACCACTACATTTTTTACGTGCATTTTTTTGTCACCCCACCGCCAATATCCTGAAGTTAAAGAATAGCATATGGGCGAAAAGGGCCTCTTACATACAGGAGAAGGGAAGAAAAAAAAGGTGCTAGCCTCCTAAAAAAAGTAGGTGTCAAGAAAGAAAAACTACAAGAAGACTTTTCACCGATATTTATACGAGTGCGGAGGTACAACACTTCCCGTAGGTCTACCCTTCTTAACGGTCGTTGACCGTAGAAAAAAATATATCATCTATCATAAGTCGTGTGCCGCACGACAAATTTTAATACTTCCCGGGGGTATTGATCTCCCCTATAGTTTTGGGATACATCTAGACACCATGTTTACAACTTCTTATAACGTAGATTATTTATATATATATGTAATATATCTATACTTATGTATATATTTGTATGTATATATATGTATATATATATGTATATATATATATATATATATATATATATATATATATACATATATATATATATATTACATATATATATACATATGTATATTACATATATATACATATATATATATATGTATATGTATTTATATATATGTATGTATATATAAATATGTATAAATATATATATATATATATATATATATATATATATATATATATATATATATATATATACATATATATATATATAGATATAGATATATATATAGATATACATATATATTTATATAATATAAATATGTGTATAGATATATATAATCCCTGTTGTAAGAAAAGTATAACATCTATATATGTATAAATACATCCATACATGTATATATATATATATATATATATATATATATATAACATATATGTTTATATAATATAGATATGTATATAGATATATATAGTCCCTGTTGTAAGGAAAGTATAACATGAATCTATTCACCTAACCTACGTAATGTATGTTCTGTATTGTTATGAAATTTTATAATACATTATTAATTATAAAAATTAGACAATTTAGCAAAATAATATTTTTAAGAGTTCTGCTTATAAACACTATTTCTAATGTCTATTGATTATACAGTTGGTTTAGATTGATATTTTATAGATATGATTAAGAGACCGATAAAAGTTTTAAATCGGTTATGTAATTCATTAGCTAAAAGTTGTGAAAATTTGTATAAACTGAAGCTTTAGTAAATCAATCACATTGCAAACCAAATTATTCTATGATATTATGTTATTTTTATAATTTTCATTGAACTTTACCTTAAATAGTTTATCCTAGTTTTGCTTTATTTTTCTTAACTATATTTCAAACATATTTGAATATGCTTTGTTGATTCATTCAATAGTTAAAATATAGGAAGTGTATATTTCTGTACATTTAATTTTCATGGAAATTCGGGATATCGGAAAAGTTTTGAGGTAATTGGAAAGGTGTGATAAACGAAATACGAGATATTGTTACTTAACTGTACATGCACTCATACACACACACAAGTACACATAAATATATGTGTGTATGTTTGTATGGGTGTTTGGGTGTATTCACTTATTTATATGTGCTTATATATTAACAGGCAATTTTTACAATTTGCTTATATTTTTTGCCCCAGTCAATGTAATCCTAGATGTTTGTATGGGTGTTTGGGTGTATTCACTTATTTATATGTGCTTATATATTAACAGGCAATTTTTACAATTTGCTTATATTTTTTGCCCCAGTCAATGTAATCCTAGATGAAGCCCACAGTCATTCCTATAAAAAAAAGCATAAATCAATATTTAAAGTTTTGAAATTTAAAAAGCTTTTGAGATATAAATATCTAAGGATGTTAGTTAAGACAAAAATTCATTTTGAAATTTTTGCTTATATAGAATCAAAAATAGACTTTTATAATGGATACTTAGCTAGAAAACTACCATGTGCTCTTAATATATTCAAACTCTATTTCTTAAATTCCCCTCGTGTAGTTTTTTAGTCATTGAACAAAAGCTATAATTGGATATGAAGCATTATTGCCATTCATTTGCATCAAACTCTGTATTCAATGTTGGAAGGATAATTGCATTCGGATATCACGTTTGTCATCAGATAAGTATAAGTGATGTTGGATGAATACATGTAATAATTATTCCTTAAGTGATTATTTATAAAATTCCTAATGTATTAAATTTCTGTGAGTTCTGTTTATGACCCTCATATAATTGTTTCGTCATTGATTGAAAGTTGCAACTAATCGAAAAGGTTTATTACTAGCCATTTTCATCAAGCTATGTTTTTATCGTTTTATTGTTTTTATTGTCAAAAAACTCATGTTTGTCATCAGATAAGAATAAATGAAGTCTCCAAAATATTCAGTTTTAAGGGCTGTATCGTTTTTACATAGTTATTATTGTTTATTTTTTACAAGAATGATAAACAGAAATTCATACAAAGTTGGATATTAGGGATGAAATTTTTTTATCCAAAGTATATAAGATTGAAATGACTTATAGGAAAGAAAATATATTGAACTAATACACAAAAGATTGAACGCAAAATATATAATTTTAACGATGAAGTTCCATTTTTACTTATTATTTTTAAGTAATGAGAATAAACAGAAAATTTAGTTAAAAATTACATAAAAAAACTAAAATATATCATGATTTTTCCTAAAATATATTGCAATTTAAAAAAATCTTATATAAATGAAATTCACCAAATTTTGTCAGATATTATCAAAAGTATTTTTATGCAAATCATTATTTTTTCTAGCTTAACTTTCAGAAAATCCTAGAATTCGTTGAAAAGTAAAGATGTCCCTTGTAAAACTTCCCATCCATAGATGCGTTTATGAGCGCCCTCTATTGATAATACTTGGAAACTTGGAAAACTATGAAAAATGGTTTTATTCTTTTCCGTGTAATGAAATATTTAGAAAATGTAGTGAACCGAAACAAATTAACATAAATTGTTAAGTGTATGAGTGTGTTATTGAATTTATTTTTAGAAAAGAGTAAATATGAGCTATGCTTACTAGAAATATAAATAAAATATTTTTATGGATCTTTTTATCTAAAGTATGTAAGATTGAAATGACTTATATGAAAGAAAATGTATTGAACTAATACAGAAAAGATTCAATGTAAAATATTTAATTGTAATGATGAAGTTCCATTTTTACTTAATTATTTTTTTTACGTACTGAGAATATACATGCATATAATCTAGTTTTAGTACTACTATTGCAATTCCAAAAATCTTCCCAGTCTAAATACAATATGAATGATGTTACAGTAAAAATAATGGATAATTATAACACATTTATATAAAGTACATAATAAATATTAAAATTTTTAATCATAAAATAAATACGAATATATAAGCACTAATTTGATTTGATTTTCAAAGAAAAATTAAAATATTTCCAAACCTATTTTTTTACTGTAGCTACTTTTATATAATTTCTTCCAAAATTCTTTTGTTTGCTGTATGTTTTGAATTTAAGTTACTTCATGATACTTATACTTACATTATTTAAATTTTTATTACAAATTGAAACATACTCGAAGATAATTTACAAGAGTCAACTATTTTTTTACAATTATTAATTTATGAAGAAAGTTCCATAAAAATATTTTAAACTATATTTACGGATTTGCAATGTTTTTTAAAACAGAATTTCGGCTTTATGATGACATCTTTTAGCTATCAATTTTTGGTTAATTTTCTCATAACATCAAATATTAAAACTAAACTATATTTATATCAAGGGGATTGAAATATTTTCATAAATAATTTTTCTGGCATAAACTCAAATATTTGTGAAACCCACTTAACAATTTTTAACTCAGATTCTAAAATGCTTGTGGTGATCTATTAAAATATATTACGAAAAATAAGTTTGAAATATAAATTTTTAAACAAAATTCTGAGCGTAGAGTATTTAATAGGTACAAATTAAATTAGGAAAAAACTTTTGTAAGATAATGCCTTCTCTCATATTTTCTTGAGGAGTATTGGTAGCTGAACATGTATCTATTTCAATAGACAGAAGCTTTAAAATATTTAAAAATATATAATTATAAAAACATTTCTCAGGCATTTAAAATCTACTTCACCCCTTATAAAGTCATGAAGTAATTCGTCTTAATTTGTTATGAAAAAATAGGACAATTTATGCAACAGTTTTTGTTATTAAATTGATTAATAAACTTAAAAAATCACACTTAAAATCAACCAAACTTAAAAAATTAAATTAAACAAATTGATTAATAAAACTATATATATATATATATATATATATATATATATATATATATATATATATATATATATATATATATATATATATATACTTTTTAAATTTACATTTCGTTCTGACTTTAATTCCTATACAGTATAAAAAACAAAGGTTTACAGTTGGATTTCATAGCAGCCAAAAATATAAACATATCAAAATGCAAAAAATAGAAAGGATTAAGAAAAAATTGTAAAAGTATATTCATTGTTATTTCGCTCTATAGTAAAATTCGGTGTAAATGGATTATCGCCAATTAAATCTTTAAACATTGTATAAAAATAAAACGCTTATACGTATGTTTATTTTGAAAATATCCTAAGAATTGTGTTTCGCAGTTAAAGCTCTGTAATACCGTATAGACTATCTTTTCACAGTTACATATTTTGACTTTCTTTTTGTGTGTGTGTGTGGGGGGGGGTTAGTTGTCTGCAAATAGTCATCATTGCTTCTAAAAGGAATCGGTGTTATGTCAATGCATTTATATATAACCTAATAAAGACCAAGAACTCTTAATACAATAGAATTAGATAAAAAATAATACAAATTAACTTAATGCTTCAGAAAGTTTGAGCTATTTTTTAATTCTGAAAAGCATTTTTCTGATGAACATTATAAAAGTTTGGTAAAGAAAGGTTTAAAATAATTTGAGAATTTCTCTTTTTATTCCAGAGTCTACACGTAAAAGAGTCTTTTTTATCCACATATTGCCTCATCAGCTTATCATTAAAATCTATCTATCTTCATGGAGTTCAAAACAATGCCTTTCTTTCTAATTCTTCTTACAAAAAGTTAAAAATTTTGCATAAACTTAATTTAATTGCTTTTATCTACACTCGTATAGCACTACACGATTACACCTAAAAATATTTCTTGTCCTACCCTAATTCAAATTCTATTGAGAAAAACTGCTAGTGCTCGAAATCTAAATAAGCTGGTGGGAGTAATTCTTTTGAATGAAATTAGACTGAGCCTGAAATAATCAAAAATTATTATTTCGAATAACATTAAATTGATAAGGAATGAAATTATAATTATTCGTTTAAATAAACTTCATACTTCTGTTTCTCTTGTCAAAGCGTGATTAAATTTTTTTTCTACATTCAGAAACATCTTTCAGGGTTTTAAAATAATATTTAAATTTGGAATGTAAGATACTGTAAAGTTAATGCTCAACATATAAGTAACATACAAATACATTATCTAATAACAATTATTTTTTATATAGTTATTGTTTAATTGTAATTATTTTATTTAATTAATATATACTTATTATACTTTATATAATTATTTTTTAAAATGTATTTAATATACTTTCTAAATAATAATTATTGAATAATAAAAGCAATTAAACAGATGCTAAAAATTGGTATTCCTGAATTTGTTTTAATCGAGTGGGAATAATGTAGATAGTTAGGACTACTTGTACATTTTTAAAAAGAAAACTAGAATGTTTTGTAATTGTTTCAAAGCGTTCTATAAGACAGTTCGAATGACACCACAAAAAATAATACTACTTATACCCCCTTTTTATTATTATCAAGGTGTAATTAAAGATACCCGTCTATTTTTCTATAATCAGAAGTAAAATCTAAGGTTTTTAAAAGGCTATTGAAACTTGGAATATTAGATACTTTAAAGTTTATACTCTAAAATTAATTAAAGCTACTAATAAACATATAAGCCACACACAATTACCTTTTATATAAAGAAATATATCTACAAATTTTCGCTACAAATATATCTTCTTTGGAAAATGCGCTTAGAGTATTCTATTTCCTAAATATTAGTTATTCAGTACCAAGAGTTTTTAAAATATATTTCGTGTGGTTTTAAGCACTATCAAAAGAAGTATAGGGAAAAATACTCAAAATATAATTTAGAAAGAACATGCTGGATGCGATGTTTGTTTACAAAATATATTTGTGGAGAAAAATACTCAACATAATTTAGAAATAAGATGCTTGATGCGATGTTTGTTTACAAAATATATTTGTGGGGAAAAATACTCAATATAAATCAGAAAAGAAGATGCTTGATGCGATGTTTGTTTAGAAAATATATTTGTGAGGAAAAATACTCAATATAATTTAGAAAGATTAGAAATAAGATGCTTGATGCGATGTTTGTTTACAAAATATATTTGTGGGGAAAAATACTCAATATAATTTAGAAAGAATATGCTTGATGCTATATTTGTTTGCAAAATATATTTGTAGGGAAAAATACTCAATATAAATCAGAAAGAAGATGCTTGATGCGATGTTTGTTTACAAAATATATTTGAAGGGAATAATACTCAATATAATTTAGAAAGAAGATATTTGATGCGACGTTTGTTTACAAAATATATTTGTATGCTGAGTTTGAACATTAAAAAATGACTAATATTTTAGCTTTAACTATTCTTTTACAAAACTTGTGAATGCTTCTGAACGAATGAAAATAGAAAGATAACTTTAATTACATTTTGACAAGAAAAAACCGGGAGGGGGATTTCTGAAAGGGGTTTTAGTTTAAACGATGCCGTTCGACCTCTCCTGTTGAAAAATATATAATGCAAGTGTTCTGGTCAAACATTTAACCGTAGTGGGATATATTGTATTAAAAATATAATTGGCGATAATCCTTTTACATCTAATTTCACTACACAGCTTAAAAACCATGATTATAATTTTAAAATTTTCTCTATCTTTTATATTTTTTACATTTTTATATTTTTAAAATCTTTGCTACTGTGAAATTCATCTACAAACTTTTGTCTTTTACACTAATAGAGTTAAAATCGCAATGGAACTAAAATGTATAAAGTAAAGATATGAAGTTTAATTAATCTACTTGTATTTAATAACAAAAAATTATATTGTATCGATTTTCCCATGTTTTCCCTATAACACATTAATAGAATTAGAATGAAACTAAAATGTAGAAAGTAAATATATGAAGTTTAATTAATCTACTTGTATTTAATAACAAAAAATTATATTGTATCGATTCTCCCATGTTTTCCCTATAACACATTAATAGAATTAGAATGGAACTAAAATGTAGAAAGTAAATATATGAAGTTTAATTAATCTACTTGTATTTAATAACAAAAAATTATATTGTATCAATTCTCAAATGTTTTCCCTATAACACATTAATAGAATTAGAATGGAACTCAAATGTAGAAAGTAAATATATGGAGTTTAATTAATCTACTTGTATTTAATAACATAAAAATTATATTGTATCAATCTCCTACTTTTTCCTTATAATAAATTAATAGAATCAGAATGCAACTAAAATTTAGAAAGTAAATGTATGAAGTTTAATCAATCTACTTGTATTTAATAACAAAAAAATTATAGTGTATCAATTCTCCTACTTTTTCCCTATAACAAATTAATAGAATCAGAATGGAACTAAAATATAGAAAGTAAATATATGAAGTTTAATTAATCTACTTGTATTTAATAACAAAAAATTATATTGTATTAATTCTCCTACTTTTTCGCTATAACAAATTAATACGATTTAGTTCATGATTTTATAAGAGTTGAAATTGATCTTAAAGGATTCAGAGATATTTGTATAATTTTATTTTTTTTTAAGTATTTTAAGGCTTTTTTCTATTTAAACAAATATATGTTCCATTTGCACCAATACCAGATCTTAATGATTGAGTCTTTCCGTCTTATTATCACACTATTAAAAGAAATACGGTAGGAAATACTCTAAATATACTTTAGAAGGAAGATACTTTGCTTAGATATTTGATTATGAATGAGATCTTTGTGTTTTACTCATATGCTGAGTATTAACTGCAATAAAGTGTCTAATTTATTAAATTACCTCAGCTTTGAATATTCTCTAAGAAACCTTAGTGCATGCTTACGAACGACAGAAAGAAGAACAATAACTTTAATTGCACCTTAATAAGAAATATAACTGGGGAGGAGGAATTTGCAAAAGGGGCTTTAGTTTATAAGATGTCGATCGACCTCTCCTATTGAAAATAAAATAAAGCTAGTTTTCTGGCAAAGCATTTACCTGCAGATGTAACTATCCATCTTATTTCCACACTATCAAAAGAAATGTGAAAAAATACTCTACAATTTAAAAAGAAGATACTTTGATGAGATATTTGCTTATGCATTAGATCTTTGTATGTTACTTATATGCTGTGTATTAATTGTAATATAGCATCTTATGCTTCAAGTTTGAATATTCTCTTAAAAACCGTTTCTCATGCTTCTGAATGCAGAAAAATATATGGCTAACCTTAACCACGCCTTGATAAGGAAAAATATGGCGAAGAGAGAATTTCTTAAAGGAATATTGGTTTAGACCAGTGATTCTCATGGGGGCGGTGAGACTGTCTGGCAGTGACCTTGTTTCGGACGACAATGAGGCGATGTTATCAAGTTTTAGATTTCAAACTTAATTTTTACAATACTAAAAAAATTTATTACATTAATTATATAATTTGCACGATTTTTACCAGTAATAAAACAAACATACGCTGTGATACCAGAACCAGTTATTTCCATTCCCTGTGTTGTACGTGAAATTAATGCGATGTTATCTAATAATAGTTTTTACATGAATTTCATATATTTTGCCTACGATTTTTTACCAAGTACATAA
>CM063506.1:30771964-30814464 GCA_032207245.1 Pardosa pseudoannulata
TTTCAGCACCATGTTCTGTTAAACAATACACGTTTTTAGAAAGAATTAATTTATCGTATATTACTTTAACAGAAAGTAAACAAAATACATGCATCATGATATATTACGCAAATACTATATGACAAATGTGTTTTCCATAGTCGCAATAAACTGCTTTCCTTATAAAGGACATCAAAATTTTTCCACCCGTAAAATAATTTGATAGAGAATCCTAGTCTAGCATATATGTATATTCTTTCGTATATTAACACGCTCGGTTTGCGTGGAATACATATGTCACCCTACAACACAACTCAGCACGAGTTAGCCTACCGCCATCTGTCGTGTACTAAGGAAACTTGTATTTATTGCTCACTTTTTTTTTATACATACCGTGAGTTATTATAGGGTGAGGAGAATTTTTATGCGAATATAAGGAAATGTTTTTATACACTTCTGCTTAAAAGTTAATTCCATAGAATTATTATTAAACACTAAGATTCATTTTTTTCTGTATCGTTAATAGGACCATTTACATAAAAATTACGATTTCTTAGTACTTGTTAACTTTTATGCCTTATTAATATTTATTATTATCAGAAACGATTTTACCTTTTTTCTAATGGAAGATAACAAAATAATTAAGGCGAATTAAATACAGCGCTCTCACGTTTGCATAATTTATAACTTATAATACAATCAAAACTTATTTATTTTCTGATTTCATTACCATATGCAAATGTAGGCAACTATTAACTTACTGGTGATAGAAAATTACTGAAAGTAGTTTACATTATAAAGTTTATCATTCAATATATATTTTAACATGATCAAATAGCTTGAAATTAAAGAAAATCACATCTAATGGTCTCCTTATACCCAAAGATGAATTAAGATTTGTATTTTTATTATACACGTTTATGTTTTTCAATTAAAATATAGAAGCATGTTCTTTGAACACTGTTAAATCTTACAATAGTTTTATCACTTTAAAGTTTTGATGTCTAAACTTTTTCAAAATGTTCCATGCTTATTATTTTCCTTTCTTCTAGGTTTCAAATAAATTTTAAAAATACTTTATTACATGCTTACGTATGAACTCAAATACATGATTTCGTTTATAAATGTAATATAATCAGAATATCATACTAGGCGACCTAAATTTTTAAAGGAAAATTTCACATAGTTTACTTTTTTTTTACAAAGTATCATATTTCTAATTGTAGCATCATGCTTCTAAAAGTATTTAAATGACATGGTATTTTAAAAATGCTTTGTTTTCAAGGTTTTATATACTAATGTATACAAAAGAAGGCACAGTTTGTTTGTGTTTGTAAGATAATACCATAGTAACGAAAGTACGGTTTTAAATGAGACACCAAGAATTCACGTGACATATATATATCTTAAAATAACTTGTTTTAAGGAGCTTATATTCCAGTATATACAAAAAAAGCAAAGTTTGTGTATGTTTGTAAGATAATACCATAGTAATAAAAGTACAGTTTTAAATGAGACAACAAGAATTCAAGTTACATATATATTATATATATATATATATATATATATATATATATATATATATATATATATATATATATATATATATATATATTAAAATAACTTGTTTTAAGAGGTTTATAGGCCATTATATACAAAAAAAGTACAATTTGTTTATGTGTGTAATATAATACCATAGTAACAAAAATACAGTTTTAAATGAGACAACAAGAATTCAAGTGACATATTATATATATATATATATATATATATATATATATATATATATATATATATATATATATATATATATTAAAATAACTTGTTTTTAAGGGGTTTATACCCTAATATATACAAGAAAAGTACAGTTTGTTCATGTTTGTAAGATAATACCAAAGTAACAAAAGTACGGTTTTAAATGAGACACAAAGAATTCAGGTGACATATATTATAGATCTCTTAAAATAACTGGTTTTAAGGAGCTTACTCCACCATATCCGTTCTAAAAATTTAATTATGATGGATATATATAAATTTGTATATCGAAATTCTTTAAAAAGGGGAAAGAAAATATAAGTACCTTAATTGATTAATATTTCACGCAAAAATTTTCAAATTTTATGCTTCGAAAATATATTATGATTTATATATTAGAATCCAATTTAAAGCTTATTCGAGAAATTATTATCTATTAGAATTATTTGAACAGTTCTTTTAATCAGATTTTAAATTCTAAAACTTTTAAAATTCTATAAACTCTTAATAACTTTTTTTTATATTAAAATTTTTGCTCAAAAATTTTATTCGGATCTATAAAGTCGTCTGCATAAGACAGTGAATGGATTTTCAAATTATATTTTATCAAATATTTATTAATTCGTTATTAAATATATTCGTAAAAAGATATTGTAAGTTTTAAGCCCAGGTCTATTCTTTACAATGTAGAAAACAAGCATGTAAATTTCAATAATTGTATTATAAATTTAAAAAGGCGTAAAAATATTCCAGGGAAAAATCCATTTAAATTTTTTTCTTAAAAAATGAATCTTTAAAATGTATATAGTAACATCAAATATGTAAGCAACTTTTCAAATAAAGATACATATTTTAATTTAATGTATTTTAATTTAATCCGTGCACGTGTAGAAAATTTAAGCAAGTCATTAAAAATAATTTGATATTGTGACAACATTTGGAGTACCGTGTCTGATGAGGTTTTAAAATTAAAGTTGGGTAAATCTTATAGATTCTTCAGATATAATTTTTACTTAAAATTTCCGGTATGTTTTTCAAATTTCACTATTAAAGTATCAATTCTCTAAATCGAGCAAAAAGTTTTAATTACATAAATTTGTTGTTTACAAACAAGAATGATGTTTGAAGGATTTTTGATCCTACATAACTATTGTTACATAAAATATTAAATAGAGTACTACCAACAAATGTTTATGTTACATTGTCATATTTTTTAAAACCTGTAATATACCTCTGCTAAACTACACTCAATAGCAAGTAATTTTCTAT
The DNA here is from genome assembly GCA_032207245.1 of Pardosa pseudoannulata. Classification (NCBI taxonomy): domain Eukaryota; kingdom Metazoa; phylum Arthropoda; class Arachnida; order Araneae; family Lycosidae; genus Pardosa; species Pardosa pseudoannulata. The sequence continues at coordinate 30,774,968 of CM063506.1, forward strand.
CTAATTAGAGAAATTTGTTCCCAGATGCATGTGTTAAATTTTTACTTAACCCCACATTTTCTTAGAGGTAATTACTTTCCTTATTCTTAAAATATGTAAAGTTTTGTGCTTTGAGGTCCTAGTTAATTCTCATTAATTGATATATTTGGAAATAGAGCAAAGATGAATTTTTAATGCAGACTGTTCTACTTCTTACAACATTAATATTTGGTTTAGAGTGCTACGGTCTACTTGTTTACTACACGAGTGCAAATGACAATGTATGGCTTTGAAGGAAAAATAAACACTAAATATTTAGTGGTGTTTTTAGACCTTAATTATTTATCAACGAATAAGATATGTGAAAAGAAAGAATTCCCCTACAAGAATCTTCAATGCAGTATCCGTTTTCTCTAGTGACTTTTGCTAATAAAGAGTAAATTATTCGGTATTTGACAATAGAAAAAGCCTGTTGCCATATGTTAAAGTTATGCTTAACATACGTTACGGGGATATTTACTTTCATTATGCTAAAACTATGTAGGCTTTCCTTTATTCTTTTCCAACTATTTATTGCTTTCTCCAAATCAATAATGTTTAAAAATATTATTTGTTTAGACCGTTTTTATTCTACTTAAATATCAAAATATTTTCCCGATTTAATAAGGTTGTAAAGCGCTTTCAATTTCTTCTTTTGAAAATATGCTTCCTTACAAAGGTATCATTTCTGCCATAAGGGGCGTAGAGAGAAGATTTTCAAGATACAGGTTCTCTCTGTTCAACTCGTCAGACGATGGACGAATAAATAACACATTATGTATATATATATATATATATATATATATATATAAATATATATGTATATATGTATGTATATATATATATATATATGTATATATATATATGTATATATATATGTATATATATGTATATGTGTATATGTATGTATATGTATGTATACATATATGTATATATATATATTATATGTATATATATACATATATTATATATATATATATATATATATATATACTTATATACACTTCGTAGTGATATATATGTGGTCAGTTACATGAAAAGGGTAATATGAGAGCGTGAATTCCGGAGAATAATATTGGTGCCGTTTTATCGCATTTCCATGTAGTTCTTTGTATACAATTTCAAGTGCTTAGTTTAATAATTTCGTTGATTGGTGTTGTAAATACATATATATGTATGTATATGTATATATATGTATACATATACGTATATATATAAATATATATGTATATATATATATATATATATATATATATATATATATATATATATATATATATATATATATATATATATATATATATATGTATATATATATAAACTAATTAAATCTGTTAAAAATTTTCGCTTACTTTTCTATGAATCTTTCAATAATTTAATATTTCTCAATTCCATCACCTTGAAACGTGTTAGAATTGCTTTGAAATTTCGTTTGAAACTCAGATTCATGTACAAAAATTACCCCATAATTTTACACTTTCAGCTTAAGGAATCCCCATCTAGATGGGAGAAAATTCTTTGAACATTCTTTTAAATCTAAAATTTAACTTAAATCTCCTATAACTTTACACTCAGCATAAAGAATCCCTGTGAAGCAGTAGACATGATTTTTTCCCGATCTAAAATAAAATTAATTAAATAAATTAAAAATAAAAACTAAGCATCTTAATATTAAAATTAAGATTTAAATTTATTTTTTTAAACTCAGTTTTTCGTTTGATTTGAGATTAATGTTTCGATAATTTTAAATTTCCCATTTACGTCAAGTTGACACGTGCAAGAAGTGCTGTGGGCTTTCGTGGAACTCAAATTCATGTACAAAAATCACCCCATAATTTTACACTTTCAGCTTAAGGAATCCCTGTCAAGAAGTACATATGATTTCTCCCTGGGGTAAAATTAAATGAATTAAATTAGTTAAAATTGAAAACTCTTCTAAGCATCCTAATATTAAAATTAAGATTTAAACTTATTTTTCTAAATTTAGTTTTTCGTTTGGTTTGCGATTAATGTTTCGATAATTTTAAATTTCCCATTTACATCGCGTTTAAATTGTAAGAATTGCTATGGGCTTTCGGGAAACTCAAATTCATGTACAAAAGTCACCCCATAGTTTTACACTTTCAGCTTAAGGGGTCACCATTTAGATGGGGAAAAATTCTTTGAACATTCTTATAAAACTAAAATTTAACATAAACCACCTTAACTTTACATTTTCAGCTTAAAGAATCCATGTGAAGCAGTAGATATGATTTCTTCCCCAGCTAAAATAAAATAAATTAAATCAATTTAAAATTAAAACTCTTCTAAGTATCTTAATATTAAAATTAAGATTTAAACTTATTTTATTAAACTTAGTTTGTCGTTTGGTTTGCGATTGTTTCGATAACTTTAAATTTCCCATTACATCACGTGGAGGTGTACAAGAATTACTATGAACTTTCGTTTGAAACTCAATTTGATGTACAAAAATCACCCCATAATTTTACACTTTCAGCTTAAGGAACCCCCATTTAGATGGGGAAAATTCTTTGAGCATTCTATTAAAACTAAAATTTAATATAAACCACCTATAACTTTACTCTTTCAGCTTAAAAAATCCATGTGAAGAGTAGAGATGTTGTCTTCCTGATCTAAAATTAAATCCATTAAATCAATTAAAAATGAAATCTCTTCTAAGCATTTTAATATTAAAATTATGATTTAAACTTATTTTATTAACTTAATTTTTCTTTTTGTTTGTGATTAACGTTTCAATAATTTTAAATTTCACATTTACACCACGTTGAAATATGCAAGAATTGCTATGAGCTTTCATGAAACTCAAATTCAAGTACCAAAATCACCCCATAGTTTTACACTTTCAGCTTAAGTAATCCCCATTTAGATGGAGAAAATTTCTTTGAACGGTCTTTTATAAACCAAAAATTTAACGTAAATCTCCTAACACTTTACACTTTCAGCTTAAGGAATCCCTGTGAAGCAATAGATATCTTTTCCACCTGAACTAACATTAAATAAATGAAATCAATTAAAAATGGAAACTTGTTTAACCATATTTATATACTTTTAACGTATTTTTTTTTGTTTAGCTGGCAATGATTATTTCGATATTTTTAAATTACCCCTCTAGATCAAGTTTAGATTTGCTCAACTAAAAGAATCTCTGGATAAGATTTCTTTTGGGGCTAACATTAAAAGAATTAAATCAGTTAAAAATGGAAATCTTTATCGTACTTTCTTAATAATAAAATTAAGATTTTAATCTTAGTTTTCGTTCAGCTATGAATCATTCAATAATTTAAAATTTCTCAATTCCATCACCTTTAAACGTGTAAGAATTACTTTGAAATTTCATTTGAAACTCAAGTTCATGTACAACCATCACCCCATAATTTTACACTTTCAGCTTAAGGAATTCCTGTGAAGCAATAGATATCATTTCCGCCTGAGCTAAAATTAAATGAATTAAATCAATTAAAAATGAAAACTTTTCTAAGCATCTTAATATTAAAATTAAGATTTAAAATTATTATATTAAACTTAGTTTTTTGTTTGATTTGCGATTAATGTTTCGATAATTTAAAATTTCCCATTTACATCACGTTGACACGTTCAATAACATTCGTGAAACCCAAATTCATGTACAAAAATCACCCCATAATTTTACACTTTCAGCTTAAGGAATCCCTGTGAAGCAATAGATATCATTTCCGCCTGAGCTAACATTAAATGAATGAAATCAGTTAAAAATGGAAACTCTTGTAGGCTTCTTTTCGAATGTGGCTTTATTTCTTGATAGGCTTATTCTTGCTTAAATCCTGCATTAGTTATCAATTTCATCTATGTACTCTCTAAAAATCCCCCTGAAGATCAGAAGCGTTCAAGTGTTACTAATGAAGTTAGAGGTGACGGCTCTCTTTCATTATATGGCTTCGGTTAATCCTTATACCGTCCTTTCCAATACAACTATGGACGTAATGAAAACCTTAAATGCGTAATGGAGTTGAGAAATCTCTTTAAGGAAATTTTAAAGGTTTCATGTATATTTATCTATTTCAGTTTCTAAAACGAAAATCCTTGCCTACGATATAATTTTCTGTGACTCAAGGAATTAGTATGTTATCGAACATAACAATTTCAGAGCTGAGCTATTTCGACCGTTTGTTTCCCTGAGGACTGAGAGTTTGGGGTCTTTTTTTGCAGTTTTTTAAAGACACAGTGAACATTCCAAATTAATTTATTTCAGTTTCTAAAAGGAAAATCCTTGCCTACGATATAATTTTCTGTGACAGAAGGAATTACTATGTTATCGAATATAACAATTTCAAAGCTGAGCTATTTCAACCATATGTTTCCCTGAGGACTGAGAGTTTGGAGTCTTTTACGCTGATTTTTAATGACATAGTGAACATTCCAAATTAATTTATTTCAGTTTCTAAAACGAAAATCTTTGCGTAAGATATAATTTTCTGTGACAGAAGGAATTACTATATTATCGAATATAACAATTTCAAAGCTGAGCTATTTAGACCATATGTTTACCTGAGGACTGAGAGTTTGGGGTCTTTTACGCTGATTTTTAATAACACAGTGAACATTCCAAATTAATTTATTTCAGTTTCTAAAACGAAAATCCTTGCCTACGATATAATTTTCTGTGACTCAAGGAATTACTATGTTATCGAATATAACAATTTCAGAGCTGAGCTATTTCGACAGTATATCTCCATGTGGACTCGGGGTTTGGGGTCTTTTTCTCTATTTTTAATGACACAGTAAGCATTACAAATTAATTAATTTTGTTTTTGGTCAATCTGCTTGAAAATTTAATATGTTATTAGTAACATGTTTATGTGAAATTTTTGCAATTTCAAGGTAAATTATTAAAGACTTGTAAAATTCATTATTAGTTACTGTTTCAAGATCATTATTAAAGAAAAATGTTCATGCTCATGTCTTCGACACATAATACGGTCATTTTATTCATAGGATAACATTTAATATTTAGAATAAAATTTATGCCTTCTTTAATAATTTCATATATTTTAGTCGTTTTCATTGATAATTGTGTTGAGACTCCTAGTAAATGCTCGAAGAAAGTACCCCAGAATGCCAAGGCAAACAGCTTCAGAACCTAGGACATAGAATGCATACACTCAGTCTACCAAATTTCCAGCACCACTTATGGAATAAATAATGCCAAGATATTCTAACTATATTTTAAGAAAAAGAAAATTTAATGTTAGTAATTATTTCAAGATCATCATTAGTGAAAATGTCCATAAGCATTTCTTTGTCATATAATAGCGTCATTTTATATAGTGAATAACTTTTAATATTTAGAATAAAAGTTATGCCTTCTTTAATAATTTTACATATATTAGTCGTTTTAATTGCTAATTGCGGCGAGACCCTTGGAATACGCTCGAAGAAAGTACCCCAAGAAGCCGAGGTACACAGTTTGAGAACCGAGGACATAGAATGCAGGCACTCTGGTGACCAAATTTCCAGCACGGTATATGAAATAAATAATGTCAAGATATGCTAACTATAATTTTTCTAAGAAAAAGAAAATTTGTTATCAGTTGGTAATGGTTTAAAAGGACCATTAGTGAAAATGCCCATGCGCATGTCTTTGACATATACTAGATTAATTTTATTCATAAAATAACTTTTAATATTTAGAATAAAAGTTATGCCTTCTTTAATAATTTTACATATATTAGTCGTTTTTATTGCTAATTGGGGGTGGGACTCTTGGAATACGCTCGAAAAAAGTATCCCAATATGCCGAGACACACAATTTGAGAACCGAGGACATAGAATGCATGCAATCAGGCGACCAAATTTCCAGAACGGCTTATATAATAAATAATGCCAAGGTATGCTAACTATAATTTTTCTAAGAAAAAGAAAATTTGGTATTAGTTGGTAATCGTTGGTAATCGTTTAAAAGGACCATTAGTGGAAATGACTTTGCGCATCTTTTTAGCAATAGGGTCATTTTATTCATAAGATAACTTTTAATATTTATAATAAAATTTATTTTTCTGTAATAATTTTACATATTTTAGTCGTTTATATTGATAATTGCAGTGGGACCCCTGGAATACGCTCGAAGAAAGTACCTCAAGAAGCCGAGACACATAGTTTGAGAACCAAAGACAGAATGCAAACATTCATGCTACCTAATTTTCAGCACGGCCTATTGAATAAATAATGCCAAGATATACTAAGGATAATTTTTCTAAGAAAAAGAAAATTTATTATTAGCAAATAATTATTTCAAGATCATCATTAGTGAAAATGTCCATGTGTATCTCTTTGACATATAAGGTAATTTTATTCATATAAAACTTTTATTATTTAGTATAAAAGTTACGCCTTATTTATTAATTGTATATATATATATATATATACATATATATATATATATATATACATATATATGTATATATATATATATATATATATTACATATACACTCATGTCCATAAATTAAGGATAATGAAGTTCAGGCAATGAAAGAGACAAAAGCAAAACAAATTTGACTTATTTGTAAAGTCTATTTATTAAACAAAAGGTAAAGAGCAAAAAAGATGCTATATGTTTGACATAATTAATAAAAATTGCGATTTTTACTCCCTGGAGCAAATTTCAAAAAAGAACCTATTTACAGAAAACAGTATAACATGGTTAGTATGATGGTTAATACGGAGTATGTCTCCCGGACGATGCAATACAAGCGTTACAACGCCTACGCATGCTGAGTATCAGATTATCAATCTGATCTTGGGGAAAATTACACCACTCATCAAGCAATGCCCTCCGAAGTTCCGATAGACAGTTGGGAGGGGGTTGACGGGCTGCAATTCGTCGGCCAAGCATGTCCCACACATGCTCTATTGGATTCAAGTCCGGTGAGTATGCTGGCCAATCCATACGGGTGATATCCTCCGATTGAAGGCATTCGTCTACAATGTTTGCACGGTGAGGTCGGGCGTTGTCATCCATATACAGAAATTCAGGACCCATGGCGCCCCGAAACAAACGTACATGTTGTTCCAGAATGACATCCCGATAGATGTGGCCTGTCATCGTTACACTCTGAACATGCAGGTCAGTTCTGGAACCAAGAATAATTCCTCCCCAAACGAGCCATCCTGCACCACCGTAACGGTGTCGTTCAATGGTGTTCTCTTGGTGGTAACGGGTACCTGGCGCTCTCCATATGAAAGTCCGGCGAGAATCAGAATGTAAACTGAACCTGGACTCGTCGGAAAACATCACACAAGACCACTGTTGCGGTGTCCACAATGCATGCTCTCTAGCCCAGCATAATCGCAGGCGACAGTGAGTTGCGGTAAGGGGAACACATCTGACAGGCCTACGAGCATATAGACCAATGTTCCCTAAGCGTCTGTACACGGTCTGCCTTGAAACTGTCGTACCGGTAGCTGAAGAGAGCTGACGAGACAGGTCTGATGCTGTGCTCCGTCTGTTTCTTTTGGCAGTAACTGCCAAATACCGGTCATCATTCGGCGTAGTAACTCGGGGGCGACCTGTGCTGTAACATCTACTCACATTACCATCATGTTTGAATCGTTGCCAAAGCCTGGAGATGACACTCTGGGCGATTCCAAGTTCCTCGGATACTTCCAGCTGGGTACGTCCACATTCCAGTCGTCCGATAATTCTACCACGTAAAAAATCATCCAAATGCTTCCTTTGTGCCATAACTATGCGGTTATTGCACTGAAAGGCTTTTAAAGCGCTTGTGAACAATTTTACTTCTTTGCTACCATTCCTTATATACCCCTTTCATACACTCTCGTCATTGTGACGTACTATCCGCGCCATCTGGTGGTTTCCTGCAATTTGCATATTCTTCTTAGAGATGTGTGTGATAATTCTACATGTGAAGTTTTTATTTTAGAGCTCAGTTTCTGTGTGATTCTGAATTATCCTTAATTTATGGACATGAGTGTATATTAGTCTTTTTTATTGCTAACTGTGGTGGGACCCCTGGAATACGCTCGAAGAACTATATTTTCTTATTGTTTTTACTTCTTTTTACCTTAATGGAACATAGTACTTTTCGAGTTAAAAAATCTTCTTTAAAAACAACCGACTTTTCATTCAACATAAAATTTTTTTTTAAATATTCAAAAGAGTTTAATTTTACAGTAAGTATTTAGTTTTGTTGCATGGTTCAATACATTTAAAATACATAAAATAGTACTTACCAAGTTTTTTCGTAATCCCTTAATTATTATTAATTAGCCATTAATTTATCCACCAACTATTTACCTATCAAAAGAAAAAGTAGAAATCCACTTAACTGCAAAACGGCTTTTAAAGTTTGTAGATTGAAAATTAATTTTTTTGTTCAATGTATAAGCTAATTATCATTTTTATTATGTGAACCTTAGTTAAAAAAATAGGAATAGTATATTTTTTATTTTATAGCATGATAAATACTAATTCTTTTCAAATTTTCAGTTTCTAGTTTTTTATTTTTAAATGTCAGATACCTTTAAAGTTATAGGTTTATAGTATGAAATAGATATTTTTCTTCATTTTGATGTAAAAATCAAGTCTCTTATATATATTTCTTATCTCGCTTGTAATTGGATTTAAATTAATCTCATTTGCTATACATTTTTATATTATTTAGAAAAATATACTTCATGTAAATTAAATATTTTTAAGAGTTAAAAAGTTATTAAAAACTTCTAAAAATTATTCTAAAAGAAGCAGAACGTTTTATTTTATGATGTATCGAAACAGAACCTGAAATAATAAATATTTTAAATTGGGAAAGGTACTATATCACCATAAAAGTTTTGTAAACCAAGATTCTCTAGAATGATTTAGTTTTGAATGTACGTACTGTGTTTACCTATTTACACAGATTTACAAACAGCATTTTAAAAATGTAGGAATGAATTAAATATCATTTTTCTCATTTTTGATTTTCCTCTATCTGACTTTTACGGGAAATACGATATCTTTAAATCATTCATGTCAAATGCACTGAAATTTCTAATACATATTTAGAATAATATAATGCCTAAAATATACTACGAGTTAAACGGTTGCCTTATTATATCCAGAGATAACAGGATATAAAAAATCAATGTATAAAATGTTTTGGTTACTATAGTGTCTGTTTTCAACTGTGCAGCATAAAATAAAATACAGTATACAGTACAACAAATAATCATAAATAATGTCTAAAAATAATATATAAATATATGAAATAAAATAAAATATAATAAATAATATATAAATTCAGTATACTGTACTGTATTTCATAGAGTTTAAATATAAGTATATTTTATACAGAATAAAACTTTAAAATGGCTGCAGTTTATAACAATGAACATTCTTCTAAATAGTTGTAGTTATAATGTTTTCCTCTATTTTAAAATATTGCGATTCTTAAAACTTACACAAATAAAAATTAATTAATATATATTTACCTTATATATCTTAAACAAATGAAAAATACATATGGTTAATATCTGTTTTTTTCTTGTTCCTGATAAGAATAAATTTAAACAATTATACTATTAAAAGCTAAAATATATGAAAATAGCTTTCCACTCAGCCCTCGTCATAATATGCAAACTAATAAATAAGAGAAGTTTTATAGAAAAAAAATTCCATATAATTAAATATAATTTTTACTATAAAATTTGTAAATCAAATTCGATATAAAAGTTCAAGTACTACCTTTAAATTTTAAACTTTAAAGCTATCTAACATTTTAAAATTTTAAAAAAAATTAAATTTGTGTTGTGCTGTAAAATGAAATATACCCTTTTTATTAATATAACTGAGATTCTGATAATAAAAAAGATAATTAGTTTCTATTTGATATGGAACACTAATTTCTAATTTTCAGATTTTTAAAATTATTTTCGTGCAAGTAGATTTATATTTTTTCACTTGATGTATAAATTTTATCCCTTTTTAACAAAATACTGTTTTGTATAAAAATTTTAAATGTTTTCTATAAAGTTAGAACTCAATAATGTTCTAGGAAAAAATTATTATATATAGTGCAGGATATTTTATTTTACATTGATTCAAAATTATCTGTTAAAATGTAGGCTTTTAATCCCGAAAGCTACTACTTCCTCTTATATCATATTATTTATCTTCTTTTAGAAATATTGTATTGTTCTCTTTAATTTTAACGTAACTTAGCAAATGTTGAGCATACGTTAATGCAGGGGAATGTTGATAAGTTGTTTAATTTTACTCCGCATAAAATATACTATTATTTAAACTCAGACTCAATTTTAAATTTGCTACACTTGTGATGCTAAATGGACAAAATCATCGCAGCCATCTGTTGACATAAGGGTATATGTGCCTTCATTGCCAGCTGCATTTGAAAAAAAAATCAATTTTAAAGTTTAGTACAGTTGAAAATTGACAATATAGTAACCAAAACATTTTATACTCTAGAGTTTTATACCCTGTTATCAATGTCGTCTTAAGCACTCTCTAGATCACTAGTAATCAAACAAAGTAAAAGGATACCCCCAGTGGTATCAGAAAAGTTTTTGATAGTCCACAAAAAAAAATAATTGTGAAAATTTATTATAATATCGAATTACTTTATTGTAAAGATGATTATTTATTGTAAGGTGAAACGCAACTAACAAATAGTTTCAATAATATTCAGATTAAAAAATGAAAACTTACAAAACTTATGATGAATTATGCCTTTTATTACTGTTTTCTCTTTTTATTGTTATTTTTATATATCACACTAAAAATATGTATATTTGTTTTTTCTCTATGATATAATTTTTTTATGTAATTTCAATTTTTTTAATCGTAATATATGCATTTTGTGTTAATGAAATAAAAGTTTCTGATTATTATTCTGGAAATATATTTACTGCCTTTTTTATTTTCAATTCCCATAACTGATGGTCAACCAAATAAAAATGATATATGTAGTAGTCCTTAAGTTCTAAAGTTTGCCGACATCTGGTCTAGATGGTGCCAATGTCAAATTTCAATATTTGTCAATATTTCAATTAAAACACTAAGAGCAGCATTTCTGGTGACGGTGGGATGTATTACTGACTTAGTCAAATGGATTTGACTACGTCAGTAATACATACCACTGTCACTTGACTTAGTCAAGTGGTTACAAACAACATACGCCCGCTTTCTTTACATGCTTTACGATATAACATTTTTTTAATCGTAATATATGCATTTTGTGTTAATGAAATAAAAGTTTCAGATTATTATTCTGGAAATATATTTTCTGCTTCTTTATTTTAAATTCCTATACTGGTGGTCAACAAAATAAAATTTATATATGTAGTGGTCCTTAAAGTTCTAAAGTTTGCCGACCGCTGGTCTAGATGGTAGCTTTTCTAACATTTCAATTAAAACACTAGGATCAACATTTCTCGTGACAATGGGATATATTACTGACTTAGTCGAATGGATTTCAAGTGGTTATAAACAAAATACGCCCGCCTTCTTTACACGCTTTACGATATAACATTCTTTTAATCATAATATATGCATTTTGTGTTAATGAAACAAAAGTTTCTGATTATTATTCTGGAAATATATTTACTGATTCTTTATTTTAAATTCCTATATTGGTGGTCAACCAAATAAAAATTATACATGTAGGGGTCCTTAAAGTTCTAAAGTTTACCAACCGCTGGACTAGATGGTACCTTTGCTAATATTTCAATTAAAACACTAGGAGTAATATTTCTGGTGACAGTGAGATGTATTACTGACTTAGTCAAATGATTTCAAGTGGTTACAAACAAAATATGCCCGCCTTCTTTACACGCCCTTAAAAAGTAATTTTCTCCTAGTTTATCTAAGATTTTTTTCTTCTGTTAATAGCTTGCACAATAAGACGATAATATATTGTCGAATATTTCTTTTTGGTTATGCATTCTGTAGTAATTCAAAATCTATTTGGTTGAAACAACGCCTTGATGTAATATTCCAGTATTATGAATTTAAATTTTCGATTCAACTATATATTTAATCCTTTAATGGAATGACTTACGATGGTGCATCCCGTATGGTACGCCTATAGCCATTACGATGGTACTCTCATAGCTGTATTTTATTATTATATTTTTATTCTTGACGATTTTCCTCAAAACTGTATACATTTCCGGTCTTATTTTACAGTACACAAGAATATTTTTTATTAAAGTTTTGAAGATAAAAAATTGTTTAATTTTTTGCAAATATCTGATTAATGCGTGATTTTCTTAAGGGGTACGATTTGAGAATGACATGAATACGACTTTACTCTTATAATTGCAGTTATATTAACAGCTAATCACCATATAAACTTTCAGTTAGCTTTCAATTAATCACCTCTTTTTAATTTTATTGCAGCCAAAATTTATAATGTTTTCATATCAATGGATTGTCTCTTTTATGTCTTTGGGCACTAAGTGCAAAACATATTGCGTATGAGCAATAACGCAATACAAAACGTATTGCGTAAATTTCCGGTCTTATTTTACATTATACGAGAATATTTTTATTAAAGTTTTGATGATAAAAAATTGTTTAATTATTTGTAGATATCTGATTAATACGTGATTTTCTTAAGGGGTACGATTTGAGAATGACATGAATACGACTTTACTCTTATAATTGCAGTTATATTAACAGCTAATCACCATATAAACTTTCAGTTAGCTTTCAATTAATCACCTCTTTTTAATTTTATTGCAGCCAAAATTTATAATGTTTTCATATCAATGGATTGTCTCTTTTATGTCTTTGGGCACTAAGTGCAAAACATATTGCATATGAGCAATAACGCAATACAAAACGTATTGCGTAAATTTCCGGTCTTATTTTACATTATACGAGAATATTTTTATTAAAGTTTTGATGATAAAAAATTGTTTAATTATTTGTAGATATCTGATTAATACGGGGGTTTTCTTAAGAGGTACGACTTGAGAACGACATAATACAACTCTCCTCTTAGAATTGCAGTTAAATTAATAGCTTATCATATAAAATTTCATTTAGTTTTCAATTAATCACCCATTTTTAATTTTATTGCAGGTAAAATTTATGTTTACACATCAATGGATTGTCTCTTTTATGTCTTTGGGCTCTAAGTGCAAAACATATTGCGTATGGGCAATAACGTAATGCAAAACGTATTGCGTACATTTCCGGTATTATTTTACATTATACGAGAATATTTTTATTAAAGTTTTGATGATAAAAAATTGTTTAATTATTTGTAGATATCTGATTAATACGGGGGTTTTCTTAAGAGGTACGACTTGAGAACGACATAATACAACTCTCCTCTTAGAATTGCAGTTAAATTAATAGCTTATCATATAAAATTTCATTTAGTTTTCAATTAATCACCCATTTTTAATTTTATTGCAGGTAAAATTTATGTTTACACATCAATGGATTGTCTCTTTTATGTCTTTGGGCTCTAAGTGCAAAACATATTGCGAATGGGACTGTCTCAGTCCTTGCAGGAGGATAAAAGCTATAAAACATCGATCAATGAGGCACCTGAATTTATAAAATCTGTTTTAATTTCAAAAGACGCTTGAAGAATATCGCCAACTCCCGATGGACATCGCGCCTAAACGGGCACCACTCACAAATTTCACAAACCAACGTATGAGAAAGCATTTTCAATCACAAAAAGAAGCGGAGAAGCAAGCAATACACGGCAGAAAGTGTATATAATACATATACAAAGAGATATTTTCCAAGAGAAGTCTTCAAAGTGCTGTCCTCCTTCTTACTCACGAGACCATAAACTGCAAGAGAAAACGATTATAAATGAAAGCGCTCCGTTTTCTGTTTTTTTACCATCTGCGGGGCACTGTCTCTCGAGGCCTCAAGTGAGAATGGAGAAAAAGCAACTGAAGAATATATATTTGTCTATTTATTTATATAGAGAGTATAGTGATTACATGCGTTAAGTTCTTGGAGGGAGGCCAAAAACCTGTGAGAGGCTCATAGCTGTATGACAATAGTCACCAGGCTCCCAGTTTGGTTAACGATTCACGCTAATAAAAAATCTCACCATAGAACAAATAACTAAATTTCTATACATTTATACATTGTTTATTTTATTTTTCGATCAATTTTATATACGTTTAACTTCCCCATCCGTATACTATGATTAATTAACTTAAGGTATCTAAGTGCATTTATATAACCAATTTTGGCTAAAAATAAATTAATGTATTATTGGTTTATTTGTAAGATTATACTTATAGATATCCAAAAGAGATCATATTTTGTCTGCACGTTTATTTAATCAAATTTATACAATTTTTACAATTTGTTGATATACTAAGACTAGTTTTATATTAAAACTGCAAATATAAGTTGTAAAGTGTGAGTCTTTTTTACTAATCTCTCATAACTTGATATGAAATCAGAACAACTTTAGGCATTATCGGTGGCCATCTCCATTGTAAGTAGTATATCTTTATGAATTATTTAATATAAATATGTGATACTAAGAATTTTTTAAACTATGTATTTAAATATTGTGAGACGTTATAGTGTTTTTTATATGCCCATATACCAAAAATACTTTTTTATTGACTAAAGGGTTATTAAACAAGCATATCTCTGTAATTTATTGTTTTATATTAACTATTTTAACCCGTTATATTCTCAGTAGTTCAAAATGTTTAAGTTACCAAGAAAAAAATAGTGAAATATTAAATTATTTTTTGAGAGAGGAGCAGTCAACATAAATAACAAAAGACAAATATTAAATATCGTATATTTTTCTTTAAAATTTATAAATTAAAAATGAATGATAATACAATGTATTTTTTATACCTTTAGACACAAAAATTATTAGTTTTAATATGTATTATTTATATGTTAAATAATATTATTTACCTCTTTAACAAAATGGATGTAGAGTATAATCGGATAGTTTAATTTATTAAATACTGACATGATCGCAAGTCTTTTCTGCAATGTAAAAGTAATAAAATTTAAATTATTGGTGTAAATTATTGGAGTTTATAATGAATCATAATGAATAATTCACGGGATTCATTTACGTAAGAGTAATGTAATAATTCCATTCATTCTTACATCAATTTAATTATTTGAAGGCTATACCACTTTTAATTTCCTCATTAATCCCTATGTTATTTACATTGGATATTTATAATATTTTCAAAAATATATCGGTTTGTACATATGTATGCATGCTTATGTGGCTTTGAACATTATAAATAAAAAATTCAAAGATTTAGATCAATAATTTAACATGTGGTTTTCAAAGCAATATTATAAAATATAACTTTTGTAGCAAATGCAGCAGCGGAGAACTAACCTAAATGTTCATCTAATCGTGAAATATCCCTCCTTTAAACCTTTTGACTACTGACTGGATATATGTGTCCTACTGAAAGCTTAAATTCACTTCAGAGATGCTTTCCAGAAATTAGAAATGCAGTTCTAGAAACTTTTTGTTTCAGTTTTAGAATCCACCTCAGATTTAAAAACTTTTGTCGAATAAGCCCCAGATATTAAATATATCTTATTCATAAGCAAGTTCATTTGAACAAAAAATAGGGTAAATTTCTTTTTCTATCGTAGTAGGGTTGAGTGCCATCCTTGAAATCCTTAAGACATCAGTACAAATCGGAGAGAAGAAGTATATTAATTTTAAAATGTTTGTTAAATGAATATTTTCATGATTACTATATTAATTTTGCATCCTAGTTTGCAAAAAGTTCTTTTGAGTTATCTTGTATTAACTCTTCATCATTCACGGAATTGTAAATTACTAATTTTAATCAAGGCTCAATTTATGTAAATTTAATCCCATTTTATGTTGAGGGAACATAATTTCTTTTCAACTGAAAAGTTTTCTTATTTTTATATAACATTTAAATAGGATATTTCAATATCCTATTTTAGATTCAACATAAAACAAAAAGTTCCATTCGGTTTAGAACATTATTATCTTATATCAATAATAAGTTTCTAACTTTATAAAAATGACTTAGTTTTTATACATGTAGCGGGAATTTTTAAATAAAACATAAAATGTATACGCAAAGTGAAGAAAATAAAAATCCACTTACCTCAAAAGTAAATTTTATAATTTGCAAATTAAATATTATTTTCTAATGTAAACTAGAAGTGAATCTGATCTTTATAGAAATAATTAATTATTTATAATAATTGATAAAATTTAATTTTAATAATTTTATTTTATTAATAATTTTAATTAAAGAAAAATATTTTTTTTCAAATGTCAAATACTTCTAAAATTTTATGTTTTCAGAATAAAACAGATAGTTTATTTCAATTTCATATAAAACTTTAGCTTCTAATATTCATATTTTCTAAGGTTATCGTTCGGGCAAGTGAAATTTCTCTCATTCATTTAGTGTATATAATCTATATTATTTTATGTACTACTTAAACAAGCAAAATTAAATATTCTTTCAGAACTAGAGCGGTATTTAAATAAATGTAAAATATTAATTGTAAAAGGAGCAAAGCTTTTTGTTTTATGATGAATCATAAAGAATTTATTATAATTAAGATTTTACTTCTAGATTGGCCCTATGTTTCGTTAAGACAAATAGACATTAAGTTCTAAATAAAACTTAATTAAATTCGGGTATTCAGTCACAGTTCAGTCACCCTAATTTTTTCAAAACCTTTTAAGGTGAAGAAACTTTTTGAAAACATATTTGAACTTCCTTACATATTTTTTCTTTACAACTCTGATACACTCAAGTTAAAAAACTAGTAAAAAAATCGCTGCCTTTATAAGCATACACAATACAACACGAGATGGGGAGAAGGTTTAAGTTCACATCCACGCGACCTAAGGGGGGAGGGGGATCTTTAAACTCTTAAGTATTGAGGGCAGTGGTGATGCTTCTTTACAGGAGTTAATAGACTGACATACTTATACTGCTATTCTAAATGTTGTGTATGGTTTGTTAAGAGTTCATATAAGGTTATTTTAATAAAAACTAACATCTTATTTAAATATGAATGTACTCACTTGACCCAAAGAAAAAAAATATTAACTAGAAAATATTTTCAATAATGGAGAAAAAGCTAAAAACAAAGAATAATCTGAGTTTGATGACCTTAAGGTCATTTCTATAGAGAAATTTAATTAAATATGTAATATATAAACAAGATGGAATGTTTATTACACACTATGTTCTACATTGTGATATTAAAAAGTTATACATAGTGTTAAAAGCAGCAAGTTCGTAACCAAGATTTAGTTCCGGTTGGTGCTCAAACTGCATTGAAACCCTTATACCGACATTTTATTATTTTTTAAAGTAAAAAAAAAAAATTAGTAAAAAATTACATAAAATTTTAAAATTTAATATTAAAATTTAGTATTAATAACAGCATTAAAAATTTATGTAAAATTATATATTATAAAATATTATTATTTAATTATTATTATTATTTATTATTATTATTGTTGTTATTATTATTTACGTTTTATTTTATTGTTATTATTATTATTATTTTCATTTACATTTTAATTTATTATATTATTATTATTTTATTATAATTTACTTATTATTAGTTAAATTCCATACCTATTCTTATGCAATATGTCTCAGGAAATGTATTAAGCAATTTTGAACCAAACTTATTAAAATTAAAAAAGCAGACAAAGACTGAAACTTTTATTAAAACTTTTAATTTTGAATAAGAATGAATTTTAATTTTTTTATATTTCTAAATGTATTTTTTCCGTGTTAAAATGCAATACAGTAAAACATCCCGAAAGGGGGCTAAACAATTAAAATGTGTAATAATTAATATTGTGTACAATATAGATGTTCAAACTTATCCACCAATCAAAGAAAAGGAATATATCTTTTGTATCATCGATTTTTTCTTTTAAAGTTTTCTCTTAGTTCCAAATGTTTGATAAGCCTAATGGTGGTCGAATGGGTAGGTCGCTACTCTTTGGTACCGAAGTTGGTGGTTTTCGAATAGCACTGCTGGTATGATGTTCGCAGACTTTCAGAATCAGCTTTAAACAATAGGTCCAAGTCTCATAAGCCTTCCTGTGATAAAAAAGTAGAACGTAGAGCTCTCAACCAATCAATCATATATTTCATATCAATAGCTAAATCAATAGAAAAACTTAATATCTCTCTGAACATTAAATAAAGCTACACTATTATTAAATTCACATTTTTTTGAATAATACTTTGCTACTTTTAGTATAAAATTAATAATTTATTTTAAAGATATATTTAAAAATGTAAAATTACTCTTACTTATTTGTTCTCATTAAATTTTTTAAAAAGAATTATTTTTATTTTAGGGATAAGAAAATCTTACTTTAAATTAAGTGACTTTCTAAAATTTTTGTTGAGTCAAAGTTATTTATAACTTTAATGCAGCACGCAATATTTTACATAGCTTTCTACATTTACGCTAGTAGTTAGAATGATAAATTTATCTAACTTCTACAACATTAAAAAACTAATGTTTTCTTTGCATCCTTAATTTTTCTGAATTCTTTATGTCTTCATCTTAATCGAGGCATAGTTATTTAAAATTTTAATAAAGCCCACAATGGGCTAAAAATATTTTATAAAACTTTCTACGTGTATACTATTAGTTTGAATAGCAAATTTAAGGCAGGGCCCAACTAAGATACTTTTGTGCCCAGGGCACAATCCAATTTTTGTGCCCTCCTCCCCCATGCAAATTTATAGTGACATGTTATTATCATAATTGCATCCATATAAAAATTATAACATTGAATTAGAAAACATATTTAAGAAATTATAAACATATTTAAGAAGTAATATTCAAAATCAAAAAAACCAAATTTTCATTTTACGTAATCATAATTATCTCTGTTTAACCATGCTAAAAATTAAGGACTTTCAAAGACCTAGAGTGACCCACTTTTTTAATTTTTACTTTGTCACACTCACAAGCTCTGTGGTGCAGAAAATAAATATTAATAATAGAATTAAAAATAATTTAAATTGATGAGATGATTTAATGGTTTATACTTGTACCTTGCTAATAATTTGTCTTATAAATATGCAATAACTCATAGCATAAAAAGAGCACCAAGTTCGTTGAGGGAATTAATTATCAGGTAAATAACAGTAAAATTAAGGTAAATAGGAAACAATATAGTTCATGACAAACACAATTACCTCGTACAATAGTTTATTAAAACTTAACGTGGTAGTGTAAGTTTGCAATTTTTCCACTTAATATGTGTTTCAAGCACTCGACTAAATTTTCGTGCCCCCTAAAATTTTTGTGCCCAGGCCACGTGCCCCAAGTGCCCATGCGATAATCAGGCCCTGATTTTAGGATTTATTAATAACTCAACTTAAAACATATAAGTTCTAGAAAAGCATTTGAAAAGTGTTATTCAATGTTTGCCTTGTTAATTAACCCCTTCCGGTATGATTTAATAATGAAAAACTGTGCATGAAATAACCATTTAATTTTTATTTAAAAAACTTGTTTCATTTTACAATTCTTACATATTTTTAATTAAAATCCACTTTTTACATAGTGTTAAATAATATCAGAAACAGTAAAATTAAGAAAATATCAAAGCAAAACATTAATAAGGTATACAGATAATAGTCTTCAAGCTAGTGGTACTTTTCAAAACAAAGTGCAAAGGAATTCTTAATTATTTACACCGCCAATTAGTCTCACTTTTAATTTGATTCTTGTAACACACACGGCATTTCTTAGTAGGTTCTCTTTTATTCTTGACTCATTAATTTGGCAATGACTTGTACCAAGTAAACAATATGCAATAGTGACTTGTGATTTTCACAAGTGATAAAAGTGTTGCCAGATTCAGTACACTAGAAATTTTAAACTAAATTAATTATCATATTTAACAGTAACTTTAATCGCATGACGAGTGTAGCTCGTCATTGTGCGGTATGGAATGAAAAACTAATGACGAGCTAGACTCGTCATTTTAACGGAAGGGGTTAAAAATATCTTCTTATAAATTACATTGAGAAAAAGTTATTTCCCTTTTACATTGAACTTATGGAAAACAACTGTTGAATAACTTCCTACAGATAGATTCTTCTATTTCAACGACCTCCTATTCCAAAGTTCAAACTCCATCCTCCATCTTGTAGGATTTCCAGAGGTGAAGAAACCCTTGATATCTGAACTTTTATTTCCTTACATTTTTTTTCATCCAACACCAACAATTGTGCATTAAAAAACGGTTTAAAAAAAACCTTCTGCCTTTAGAAGTATTCTAAGTTAACAATACCAGCGCGTTCCCATCCACGCGCGACTTGGCGAAAAAAAAAGTATATATCCACAACCCCCTGAAATCTGTCAACTAGGGGCCCTCAGGAAAAAGGGGTCCCCGTTACCTGGACAGGTGAAGTCAGGAATTTCTTTTGAAAGCGTCTTTTTTTCGGGTGCTCCGAGACGCGTGGCTTGACGCGTGGAGTGGGGTTTGTGAACTTCTAAACTATAAAAAAAAATTGTTAAAATTAGGCAGATTCGAGTGCCCTAATGCACTCAACTGTCATTTTTTTTATGCATGCTAAGTCTTACCCCTGCGGTTCGTTACCCCTGCAGATTTGATGGAGGGGTGTAGAGGGGGAGATATCTGTGAAATGTGGGACAGCCGTTATGCTCTCTGAAGAGAAGAGTGCAAAGATCTATTGTGCGATGCTCAGAAATTTGTTATTTTTGTGTGGGTTCTTTCGCTAAATTAGTTTTGGAGGAGGAATGCGTTTCTCGACAATCGCTCGACTCGGTTTTAGGGAATAAAATGCAGTCGGGTGAGATTATAGTTTAAGCATGTATTTAAAAGCAGTACGTATTTGGAGGGAAATATACAGTATTGTGACCTTAATATATCAGTTAAAAAATTAATGAAACCTGGCATGACTTAATAAGGAAATCAGCAATTATCTTTTATTAATTAACACCAGGTATGTGACTTAATAAGTAATGTGGATTATAACTAATTAAGTGTAATATGCTAACACGTACTTATTGGAGCAGAAATATACAGTATTGTGTCCTTAATATATCAGGTAAAAAAGTTAATGCAACTTGACATGACTTAATGAGTCATCATTTTCAATATAAACAGACGATTATCACTTGTTAAGTCACTTTAAAGGGGGGAAACTTAATAAGTGATAAGGATTATGAATTATTAAGTCATAATAAGTCACCAATCGTCGTAATAAGTTATTATAATAATAAAGGATAATTGTAGGGAGAGATATATCTGTTAAATGAGGAACAGCCATTATGCTCACTAAAGAGTAAAGTACAAGGATCTATTTTGTGATACTCAGAAATTTGTAATTTTTGTGTAGGTTTTTTCGCTAAATTAGTTTTGGAAGAGGAATGCGTTTCTCACCGATCACTAAGCTCGATTTTAGGGAATAAAATGCAGTCTGTTGAGATTATAATTTAGTCATATATTTAAAAGCACTACTATTGGGAGAGATATATACAGTATTGTGACCTTAATATATCAGTTAAAAAATTAACGAAACCTGTCATGACTTAATAAGGAATAATTGCCGATATAAATTGGCAGTTATCTTTTATTAAGTAAAGCCAGGTGGGCGACTTAATAAGTGATAAGGATTATCGCAAATTAAGTGGCAATATGTGAACACGTACGTATTGGGACAGAGATATATAGTATCGTGGCCTTAATATATCAGTTAAAAAAGTTAATACAACTTGATATAACTTATTAAATCATCCTTTTCAATATAACCATACAATTATCACTTGTTAAGGCACTTTAAAGAGGGAGTGACTTAATATGTGATAAGGATTATCAATTATTAAGTTGTAATAAGTCGACAATCGTCGTATTAATTTATTATACTAAGTAATAAGGGGTAATTGTAGAGAGATATATATCTATGAACAACCGTTATGCTCTCTAAAGAGTACAGTGCAAGAATCTATTTTCTGATGTTCAAAAATTTGTTACATTTGTGTGTGTTCTGAATTGTAAATTTGAATAAAATCCATACAAACTATTATTATTCTTTAGTTCTGTGAGTAATAATAATATAGTATAATAAACATTTCTAACATTTAAAGATATTATTTTTAAATAAAAGTAAATGCTAAAATGTGTATGATATATATATATATATTTATATATATATATATATATATATATATATATATATATATATATATATATATATATATATATTAATTTACTTAACTATTTATTTATATATATACAACGATTCGAAAATGCTATCAATAGTAGAAATTACTAGAGATTGACTTTGACTGCCCATGCATAACGTAAGTACAATTAAACATGCAATAACTCTAAAAGACACAGTAAAAATCAAACTGCGACAGATGTGGCCAAAAACTTTATTTTTCGGAAACGTAAAAATTAGTTACTTTCCTTTCATTCCCTCTAAACTAATCACGTTTAAACTGAAACCATGTACAAGTAAAAAGAGGATATCTCACAAAGTGCAATATAGATTTGCAAAAACTTATGACTTGGCGTTATGTTATCGACAATAAGCAATAAACTCGCAGGCAAAGTTTAATATTATCTGCTTTTGACTCGGAATAAATTGCTATAGCGAATTAAGTGGGAAATTAACGTTATATTTTAACAATTTATCACACCATTTTTTATCATTAGGTACACACACACATACATATATATAGGGTAAATTTTTGGTTTAACAATACTTAGAGTTATAGAGAGGTATACCGTTATATCAAGACTATATAACGATAAACTAGCACAATAAAAGACTCAAAAGCTTAGAAGATCTCAATAAAAAATCTAAATTTAATAGGCTTAAATCATAGCTAGGTTGATATGGTAATGTTACTTTGATAAAAGTTTTAAGACATATGATCAAACTTTTAATAATATCTCCAAATATACAAAAATTTTGAAATCAATGCAACTATATTGAAAATTTATATATCTGAAAAATTTATTTATTTATTTAAAGAAATCCTTTATTTTTCTTGCCCCATATTTTATTTTTCTTAAATTAACTAACTAGCTTGTATAGTCTAAATCTAAAAATTGTTTTTTCTCGGTATTTGGTAATTGAAGTATCGTTGGAGAGGGTTAGGATATAACGGTCGGTTGTTAAAAAATATTGTTTTAGAGAGGCTTATTGAAGTAAGAAATATAGTTAAGTCGAGAGATTCTATAGTATGCAATTTCAACGGGACCACCATATATTGTCATTATAGAAGAATTTATTATTGTATTGGATATTTTAGCGAGAATGTACTGTGTAAGACATATAATATTACACAAACACACACACACACACACACATATATATATATATATATATATATATATATATATATATATATATATATATATATATATATATATATATAGTGTGTGTATAGGTATATATATATATATATATATATATATATATATATATATATATATATATATATATATATATATATATATAGAGAGAGAGAGAGAGAGAGAGAGAGAGAGAGTGAGAAAGAGAGGGGGGTAATAGAGATAATAAGAAATGAAAACGAAGTAAACACATATATTTATATACACTATTTACCTTAATATTTTATCCATCATTGTTACTATTGTGAAATTTACTGCAATAAAAATACCATTCAGTATTTTCTATAATAGCAATAATTATGCAGCATTACAAAATGCAGGAAACTGTTCACATTTTGTAATGAAAGCAATTTGTAACAATAGAACAATTGTATATATTCAGCTTGAAATTTTTTTCTATAACATTTATTTGATAATCAGTGGAGGACATAAACAAATTAACATTGTGTGCATTAGAAACTTTAGATGTTTAACATCATAAATTATCATATATTATCTGTAATTAATACTATTGTCGGCACAAATAAAATCCATCTTGAGGTTAATACACCATAAGGAACTCGTGTTTGGTAATGTGATATGGTAGTAATAATTCAGTGAAATTAAAATTGTGTACAAAAAAGCAACCTTAGATATGAGCAACACAACTGCCGAGAACTATCTATACTCAGGCAAATTTTCTGAAAATCGACTGCTGTGAATATAATTTAGTAAGTCCAACTCCGACGTTTGCTCTTCACAGCTCCTATTGGGTAAATCAACATGATTGAAAAATAACTCTTAGGGAGTTAACATTTTCTGCAACCCATATTGCAAGACGGGGAGAATTAGATCACGTTTGCGAATATTTGAATTCTACGTCCAAACAAACATTTGCGCCCGACCTTTAAATTACATTCGAGGTAATCGTTTACAGAACGGATGCGTAGAAACTTTAAACAAAATTACTCTTCATGAATTGTATACAAACTTTTTTTTCTCTCTCTCTCCAGCTCTGAAAAACCATTTCGGATAATGCGAAATTTCCGCTTGCAAACCTCCGACACAGTAAAAAGTAAAAAAAAAATAATAATAATAAAAGTAAAAAAAATAAAACAAACGAGTTGACGTAAACATCACCATGAATTATTTATACTCGGAGAGCCATACCGAATGTTTATTCAAGCAAGATTCCAATTTTGCTTTTCTCAACTCCACCCCCACCTACTGCCTAACCCCTCTTCCCCCACTTCTATTTTGGAAGAAAAAAAATAAAAGTAAAGTTCCATTATTATGAAAGGCCAACAAATGGAACCTTTTTCTCATCAGTTTCTCGAAGAAAATGAAGATTCGGCGGACAACAGCAAAGAGGCGTTACTAAGAATGGCGCCACTTGAGCGAGAAACTGAAATAAGAACAAGAAATGAAAGGAAATTTCGTACCAGTCAAATTGCAAATTCTGAAGAGCGATATTTTTGAACGAGTGAGCTTTGCGATTCATTCCGCTATCCCTCCCTCATCCTCCGCACTCTTCCTTCATATCCCTTCCCCCTTCACTTCTTTCAGATTTTTGTTTTGAGGTAAAAACCTCGAAAAATGATGAACGATGCGGGGTTAGATTTTGGCGTTGGTTTTTGCTTTGGTTTACGCCAATGATAGTCCGGATTCAACATGCATGATTCATATGTTCCGATATTTAGAAGTAAATTTTCTCTTTCGGCTCCCATTAGCGATACACTCTTGCAATAGCCTCGAAAATTTGTCTGGAAGATTTATCAGCTGATACGTAGAACGGCGAATAAAGTATGATTGAAGTTAATTGTATTTGTTCCTTTTTACCATGAGATATTACTTGAAGTGTACAATGTAACATATGTTTGATAGTCAAAGATTAGTTTCAATCATTAGAAGAAAAGTTTCTCTTTTAATAGATTGTATTCGAGACACGTACTAGTACGTTTTCAGACGACTGATACTCGAGCACGGATCACGTACTAGTACGGGTTAGTGTAACCCACTACGGTATACTGTTTTGATATATGACGGCTAATAAGACTGGGAACTACAACTTAAAGCCGATTCTGAATGGCTACGAACATCCATGCCGTGAGCGGAATTTGAACCCGTGAACCCCGATACCAATGAGAAGTGCTATACCATTGAACCATCGTTTGGCATCATGAGGCTTTTGTCTATAGGGTGAAAATTTTTATATAAAACATCTAATTTATAGTTTCCATAAGGAGTGAAAAAAAATCCTCTTTTAAAGATAAGAAATTATATTTATTTATTCTTTTTAACACATTGTATGCGAGACACGTACAAGTACATTTTCTGACGATTGATACTTGACAGCGGGTCACGTACTAGTACGGGTTAGGTCAACAACATGGTTTGTTTGTGGGTACAAAAATAACAGTATATACAGGAAAACGAAACCGAATGTTCTTGTCTACTACATAGATTCTGGAACAATTTAGACAAATAAAAACTAGTTTTTACATCGGTCGATGCGGAACCCCAGAACGGGAAAAAATTAAAACTATATACTACTATTTCAATTTGATTTTTCATATTTACTATACTATTATAAATTTATCCACTAAAAAAATATATTTTTGTTTACAAAAATTTTATGGTTGCTATTTATATATTTATTTATATATTTCAATATAAATTACGAAAAGTTTGTAAAAAAATTAAGTAATTGAGTTTTAACTGTATAACTAAATTTACGCGCAAAACGTCCGCTCCCAGTACAATCCTGCTGCGAAATGTACCTGCACACTACGTGTTAAGTTCATTGGTAATTTACAGGGTATTGCTGAATTTGACCAACAAACTCAGAGGAGATGATAGTACGCAAGTAAGAACATTAAGCATTGCAATAGAACAGTTGTCACAATCCAGGCTTAATCGGTGAGAATAGCAAAGGGTGCGATGACGATTGGAACAGAAAGTGGAATTCAGAAGTAAAAAAGCCTTTATTTGACGAAAAGAAGGGTTATACTACATAAGAGCTCAACACTAGAAAGGAGACTACGAGAAAGTTTTATTAGAATCGTTCGAAGTTTCTGCACGAAAGTCATCGCACAGAACGAAACTGACGGACTTTTGCGGCCGCACTTCAAACAATTCAAATAAAATTTTCTCATCGCCTCATTTCTGACGTTGACCAGAGGTGCAATGTCTATTTCGTAATCCTCCTTTACGTCAAATAAATGTTTTCTACTTCTCATCGGCTTCTTTTGTTTCACTTTTGCTTCTTTTGTTAGGATTTCCTTTGAAGTCGGCAAGTAAATCCGATTTAATATATTCACTGCGCCAAATTTTGTACTTTGAAATAAATTAGCCCTCTCTTCACCTGGACTTCGCCTGGATTAAAGCAATGAAAATAGCTTAAACAAATAATTTTATATTCAGTGAATTCACTTATGCATCTATGTTTCATTTGGGGATTCAGGTATAATTTAGCTCTCGATTCCAGTTCGTAGAATGGAGTTAAAACATTGATGTCTAAGACATAGTGAAGAAGAGAATACAGAAATATTTTGTTTGTGTTTGATTTTTCTTTCTTTACCAATGATACTATTTCAAATATATTTTATAGCAATGTAATATTTCAATAAAAGTATGTTGTTGTTTTGTTGTTGCCAGTGCCACTTGGACGATCCAAGTACTTGGGCCATGGGCCACATGAATAATGGAGAGAGGGTGCGATTTTCGCTTGACAAGTACTGCTAGGGTGAAAGAACGTCTTATCTCAGGTGGGTCATCGTAATTTATAAGCAGGGACCTAGCAAAAGATTCCTGTTTTTGCCCTGCCACTCAAAGAGGTATTGTTTGAGAACGTGGAAGACATTGTGACTACGAACATATTATACGTGCCCCAATCACCATTAACAAAAACTTCTAATATAAGCATAAATTGTATCATCTAATTATTCAGTCTGTTTTATTTCTACCCTATGTCTACCCGTTTAAGTCCCTTGTCATATTATTGAATTTTATTCAATATGATCCGTAATGTGATACACAATTTGTTTCTACATAATATAAACAACATTTGTGTACAGCAATTCAAAAATGTATTTATACTATTATAAAAAAGGCGGGCAAGAGTGATAATTTTAATTTGATTTGATTTTGTATTCTATTGGGTAAATAATTGTTAAATATCTAGTGGATTTAATGCTGGTGGCTTTGAATTACTGATGTACCTAATAAAGCCCTCTCTTCACCTGGACTTCGTCTGGATTAAAGCAATGAAAATATGTTAAACAAATTTTTGATGAACTTTTATATTCAGTGAATTTACTTATGCATTTGTGTCTCACTTGGAGATTCAAATATAATTTATCTCTCTATTAGAGTTCGTAGCACAGAGTTAAAAAATTGATGTCAAAGAAGAAGAGAATACAGAAATATTTTGTTTGTGTTAGATTTTTCTTCCTTTACCAATGATACTTTTTTAAATACATTTTCTAGCAATCTAGTATTCTAATATAAGAATATTGTTGCTTTTCTTTGTTGTTCCCAATGCCACTTGGACGATCCAAGCACTTGTGCCAATGGACATATGAATTGTGAAGAGAGGGTGTGCTTTTCGTTTGACGAGTACTTCTAGGGCAAAAGAACGTCTTAACTCAGGAGAGTCCTTAGAAACAGGGACCAAACAAATCCCCAGGCTTCACCTGCCACCCCCAAATGTATCGTTTGAGAATTTGAAGGACATGATGACTACGGACATATTTTTCGTGTCCTAATCACCCTTAACAAACACTGATAATATAAGCATAAAATGTATCATCTAATTGTTCAATCTGTTTTATTTCTACTCCTATGCCTACCCATAAAAGTCCCTTATCATATTCTTTAATTTTATTCAATATGTCTATAATGTGATGCACAGTTTATTTCTACATAATATAAACAATATTTGTGTATAGCAGTTCCAGAATTATTTTTACTATCATAACAAAGGGAAGCAAGAGTGCTAATTTTCATTTGCTTTTATTTTATGTTCTATAGGGTAAATGACTGATAAATATCGAATAGATTTAACGCTAGGGGTTTCACTGATGTACGTAATAAAGAATTTTTGTTTGAAAAAATCGGTGAAAGTTAATATAAGGGTTAATTGCTTTGTATGATTTGATTATGATTACTTTTGCTGTAGAATGATGGAAATCAGAAAATTGTTTCAAATTCGTATTCTTTGATATGTTTTCAATTCTGGGAGATAAATATATTGAAAATTCATTTAAGTTTCACTCAGATGAAAATCCATTTATAAATCTAAGAAGAGTTTAAATTCACTCTAAATATGTCTTTCTAATTGCCACAAACAAAATAATTCCTATCATTTAAATTACGAAACTTGTTACAAAAAATAATCACCTGTATTTAAATCAGGTATTATACCATATGTTTATACTTTAAAGACTTTTAGACTTATTTGATGCAGTTGGGAAAAATGGAATTATTTTTATAAGATAAAATCCACATCACAATGTAATTTAATACTCAATAAGTGAAAATGTTTCTTATTTTATCTGAAAGTACAAAAAAAAAGATATTTACTGTAACATAATAGATTTGATTAGACCTATAATTATACATTTAAAAATATTGCTGACACTTTGTAATTTTTTTTACATTATTCAGACACTTTATGCTGTGGTGAAGTTCCAAAAAGATTACGGTCTTTTTCCCAAAATGTATTATGTATTTTCATTTACTTCCAGTTATACATTTAAATATATAGGATAAATAGTTAAATGTTTTTATGTATAACTTACATTGTAAAATAAATCCTCCATTTATCTTACAAGAAAATAGAAAACTGAATACAAGTAACTTTACATATAACAAATAATTACAGAAATAACTTTTGGCATGTCTACGAATGTTTAATAGTGCTTTGAAATCAATGATAAATTCCCAATGAAAGCTAAAATGTGGAATAACACTTAATAGTACATTCACTTAAACGGAGGTTCACATTTAAATGGATATACAGGATCTATATGCTAATATGCTAAGTGAAGCGTATCATATAATCTGCAGCTCTTCACAAAAGATATAAATGCGTGAAAACTCAAAGTGATAAATATTAAGGCCACTTGGTGCAGACTCAATGAGCTTTTGGCAAGAGTCCATACATAAACTAATAGCAACAAGCTTCCCTTCGGGCAAAAATACAAATGCGATAAGTGCCAGTAAGTTTTCTTTGACATCATTTATTTCAAGTGCTTTTAAATGCGAGGTATTCAATGAATGGATATATAGATGAATTCACAGGCACAAATACATAAATAATTAAAGAAATTATGAAATGTCGTTCATTTTTTTATTCTGAAATGTTCATAAAATTTCATGCTAGACATATCCAATAAAAATTTCAATTAATGACTTTAAATAGCTTCAACATCGCTGGAATACATAAATTTGATATACAATGATACAGTGATCAACAAATGAAAAATGAATATATGAAAGTGGCATCGAATATTATCAATTTTTTAACTGATTAATACAGAATTCATAAGTAAGTTTTCTTTGTTGTCATTCAATACATGTGTTTTTAGATGCGAAGTATTCGATGGATGAATGTGTAAATGAACTCACAGGCAAAAATTATAAATAATTAAGAAATGTAGTTCATTTATTTTATTCTGAAGTGCTCATGCAACTTTCATACCAGACATATACAATAAAAAATTCAATTAATTGCAGTAATAGCTTCAACATCGTTATAATTCATAAAATTAATGTGTGTTTGAACCAGTGTTCAACAACTTAAAAAATTATATTTTAAAGTGGCAATGGATATAATCGATTAATACAGAAACTATTAGTAAGTTTTCTCTGACGTCATTTATTTCAACTGTTTTAAATACGAAGTATTCAATGGATGAATGTATGGATGAATTCACAGGGGCAAAACCATAAATAATTAAGAAATTATGAGATGTCGTTCATTCTTTTATTCTGAAATGTTCATAAAATTTTATGCGAGACATACACAATACAAATTTTAATTAATGACATTAAATAGCTTCAACATCGTTTGAGTACAGAAAATTGATATACAACTGATCCAGGGATCAACAAATTAAGAATGAATATATCAAACTGGCATCGGATGTTATCAATTTTTTAATCGATTAATACAGAATTCATAAGTAAGTTTTCTTTGTTGTCATTCAATTCATGTGTTTTTAGATGCGAGGTATTCGATGGATGACTGTGTAAATGAACTCACAGGCAAAAAATTATAAATAATTAAGAAATATCGTTCATGTGTTTTATTCTGAAGTTTTCATACAACTTTCATGCCAGACATATTCAATGAAAAATTCAATTAATTGCATTAATAGTTTCAACATCGTTATAGTTCACAAAATCAATGTGTGACTGAACCAGTGTTCAATATTTTAAAATAGAATATTTCAAAGTGACAATGAATATAATCCATTTTTGAGTCGATTAATACAGAAAATATAAGTAAATTTTATCTGTCACCATTTATTTCGAGTGTATTAAATACCAGACATTCGAAGAATGAATTGTATTGATGAATTCACAGAAGAAAAACCATAAATAATCAAAGAATTTTGTTCATTTGTTTCATTCTAAATATTCCATGCAACTTTCATTCGAGACATATTAAATTAAAATTCAATTAATCGCATTAAATAGCTTCAACAGAAAATTGACTTGTGGCTGAAATAGAGATAAATGATTTAATAAAGATTGTTTCAAACTGGCATCGTAAATAATCAATTTTTGAATCGACTAATGAAGTAATGATTTTTGAATCGATTACTGTATTCTGTATTAATCGATTTTTGAATCAATTATTACATAATTCACACGATCGAAAAAGTAAACTAAAATCAATTGTTACCTTTTTAGTTTGATAGTACATATTTGGAATTTTAAGTACTTGCTAATATTTGTAAAATAAATATTAATTGTAGTGATTTGAACATAAAAGTATTAAAATATAAACTGACAAATATACTCATTGCTAAAACAAAAAAAAATGATTTAATCCGTGTGTAATATAATCTAAATGGACACTAAAGCTTAATCGAGGTTCACAGACTACCAAAGATTTTGTATTGTTTCAAATAATAAACTATAATTCAGTTGATTACGAATGAAATAAGAATTAAAGGCAGTGAAAAAGATCAGTTTACAATATGTGCACTACAACTACTTACCATTTTTAAAAATAGTTTGCATAAAAACTTAACTATTTAAGAAAACTTTCGAGTTTACAAACCCCTTATGTAAATCATTAACTGAGAATTATGAAACTTTATACCGATATACATTGAAGTATTGGTAGATTGATTCCATTTAAATCTTTTAAAAGTAAGATAATTTTTAACCCCTTTTTAATTTTTATTAATTTTTAAAATGCCTCTTGGGTTTTTTCATATATTACTACAACATTTATGTCAGATATTTAAAATATACATTAAAATATGTATATGTGTGTGTGCATTTTTAATTTCAACTACATTTAACTTAAAATTAATTTGATTTAAACTAATTTTAAATTCAATCTAGATAAGACAGAATGTTTGATGAAGATTTAACGCTAAATCAGATGTAAAAATATTTCAAATGAATTCTCTTTTTAATTAATCAACAAAATAATCAAAAAAATGTTTAAAATATATTTTAAAGTAATAATAGTGCAAAAAGGGTAATAAAATTTTTTAATATATTATAAAAAAAATTAATCTGATCATTTACAAAATGCTTCAGTTTGCCAATGTTTCGTAACTCTAAGTAAAAATATTTACACAAACAAATTTTGTAACGTTTGTAAAAATTTGTTTAAATAATTTCAAATTTTACTTTAGTGTTTTCCAAATTAAAATTTAAATTGCGTAATATTCATGCAAAATGGGTAACAAAAATTTAATAGATTATAAAAAATTTAATCTGATCATTTAAAAAATGCTTCAGTTTGCAAATGTTCCGTAACTCTAAGTAAAATAATAACACAAACAAATTTGGTAACGTTTGTAAAAATTTGTTTAAATAATTTGAAATTTTGCTTTAGTATTTTTCAAATTAAAAATTAAATTGCGTAATATTAGCGCAAAAAGAGTAATAAAAATTTAATATATTATAAAAAAATTAATCTGATCATTTAAAAAATGTTTCATACTCTAAAATGTTTCGTAACTCTAAGTAAAATATTTACGCAAACAAATTTTGTAACGTTTGTAAAAATTTGTTTAAATAATTTGAAATTTTAATTAGTATTTTCCAAATTAAAAATTAAACTGCGTAATATTCACTTCAAATCAGTGATAAACACCAGCACTCTGTGACCACGCTTCCTCCTCTCTAGAAAAAAAAAAAAAAACAGTTGGTTCTTATTTACGATCTATTGCTTTCTCTTTTAATTTGTGCACGATCCCCTTCAACAACGTTGACCACTGCTTCTTACGATCCCGGAAAAGCAAAAATATATATATGTTGGGTAGGGAAAAGGGGAAAAAGAGCAGTTGACTCAATCTCTGAACTTTAGAGATCGTAAAAATCCATCCTCCTTTATCACAATTGGCCTCAAGATCTTGTGGCCCCCGTCTGTCCATCAGTCTGGAAAGTCGACTGCTGACCCTTTTCTGTGTGGTCAGAAAATCATTGTAGTCTATTCAAAGAAAGGGAAAAGACGATCGGAACGTTTACATGAAAGGTGTTTGTAGGATAGCCGGAGGAAGTTGATATATTTTATAACTGTTTTAAATACTTTGCAGGAATATTAAGCAACTTAATTACCGTAGTTTAAATATCCTAATAGTAAAATCGGGGATGTATTTTCATTGAAAAAAAAAGAACAGGATGATTGTATAAAAGGTGTTTGGGTAATTGACAAAAATGCTGATATTTTTATAATTTTGAATTGCCTTTTAATGGTATTAATTAGTTTAAATGAAACTGTTTAGAAATCCTTGTTTAAATTTCATTGTTTAAATGCATTAATAAAATCATTGTTGTGTTACCATACAAAAAACATGACGAACGGGTCAGTTACATGAAAAATGTTTGTACAATCCACAAAATAGATATTTTTTAAAACTGTTTTAAATATATTTCAATAGTTTTAAATAGTTTTAAATAAAACTGTTTGAATATCTTTGTTTAAATTTCATTGTTTAAATGCATTAATAAAATCATTGTTGTGTTACCATACAAAAAACATGACGAACGGGTCAGTTACATGAAAAATGTTTGTACAATCCACAAAATAGATATTTTTTAAAACTGTTTAAAATGTCTTGCAATAGTATAAATTAATTTAAATTCCATAAGTTTAATACATATTTTAAACACCACAATTGTAAAATCATTCTTGTCTATTCAAAGAAAGGGAAAAGACGATCGGGACGTTTACACGAAAGGTGTTCGGAGGATAGCCGAAGGAAATTGATATATTTTATAACTGTTTTAAATACTTTGCAGGAAAATTAATTAATTTAAATACCGTAGTTTAAATATCCTAACAGTAAAATCATGGATGTATTTCCAATGAAAAGGAAAACAAGAACAGGATGATTGTATAAAAGGTGTTTGGGTAATTGACAAAAATGCTGATATTTTTATAATTTTGAATTGCCTTTTAATGGTATTAATTAGTTTAAATGAAACTGTTTAGAAATCCTTGTTTAAATTTCATTGTTTAAATGCATTAATAAAATCATTGTTGTGTTACCATACAAAAAACATGACGAACGGGTCAGTTACATGAAAAATGTTTGTACAATCCACAAAAAATACGTATTTTTAAAACTGTTTTAAATACCTTGAAATAGTATTAACCCTTTGCCTTAAAACAAAGTAAGGGAGATGTGATCGTACTGTTGTGCCTAAAATGAGAACCTCGTATCACACACGTGATGATTCTTTCTGGCCAAAAGTGAAAAGCTCGTATCACACACGTGATGATTCTGTCTGGCAAAAAGTGAAAAGCTCGTATCACACACGTGATGATTCTTTCTGGCCAAAAGTGAAAAGCTCGTGTCAGACACGTGATGATTCTTTCTGGCCAAAAGTGAAAAGCTCGTATCAGACATGTTATTGTTTTTAGGCGATATTGTTACAGTTGCAATATAAGAGTTGGTCGTTTATTCTTAGGCATAATTGCAATAGAGTATTATATCATATGCAATAAATAATTAACTGTTGGTGCTTAAAAAATTCTTTAATCATCTAAAAAATTATTAAAAATCTAAAAATTTAACCTAATGGCAAAAAGGAAAATTGATACTAATAACGGTACTGGAAAGTGTCCTGATTACACCTTAGAAACTGAAATAGATACCGTATCCATTTGGATACATCTGAAGCTAGCATTGTTGTTTGTCCTGTAAAAAAAACTTTCTTATAAAACCTACCAAACACTCATATCTCTAGTTCTCCTAATAACACAAAAACGATACTTCCGGGAAGGCGAAGAGATGGGCCCGAATATTTCGACAATACATATAGGAAAAATAATAATCCGGGAAAGTTGAAGGCGGAAAAATAACATTGAATCTATGGGGATAAATACAGAACCAGATTAATCGAACGGTGATTGAGGAAATGATACACTGAAGTTCTACAGAAATTCAAAGATATAAAACAAAATAAAAATAAAAATCATTTTTTTAGAGCTAAAACACCAAAAAGAGGGCAAAATATTAATTTTCTTTTACTCAGTTGGTATATAACTCTATGAAATTACATTTATATAAATAAAATTGATTTTTTTTTACTACTCCTACAAACAAGTCATCACATACAAAAAGACCTTTACTGATATAAGAAAGAACCCTGATGAGCACTAAACAAATTCTGTTTGGAGCACACGAATATAAAACATAGTTATAAACATATCAAAAACTCATATTTCTAGTTCTACCAAATTCCCCAAAAACGATACTTCCAGGAAGACGAGGCGACGAGATCGAAATCTTTGTACGATACATAGGGTACAATTAATAATCTGGGAACGTTGAATTTGTAAAAAATAGTATTGGTTATATGAAGATAAATTCGAACCAAATGGATAGAACGTTTAATACTTGAAAGACGGAACACATATAGAGGAAAACTAATAATCCAGGAACTATGAATGCGGTAAAAGATTGCATTGCTTCTATGGACATAAATTTGAAACTAAAATAATTGCATGATAACTACGGAAAAGATAGATTCTAGTTCTACTGTATAATATAAAAATAACTGTAAGTGGGCATATATACGAGAAAACTAATAATCCAGGAACTATGAATGCGGCAAAAGATTGCATTGCTTCTATGGACATAAATTTGAAACCAAAATAATCGTATGATAACTACGGAAACGATAGATTCTAATTCTACAGTATAATATAAAAATAACTGTAATTGAGCACATATACGAGAAAACTAATAATCCAGGAACTATGAATGCGGCAAAAGATTGCATTGCTTCTATGGACATAAATTTGAAACCAAAATAATCGTATGATCACTACAGAAGCGATAGATTCTAGTACTACTGTATAATATAAAAATAACTGTAATAGAGTACATATACGAGAAAACTAATAATCCAGGAACTATGAATGCGGAAAAACATTACATTGCTTCTATAGACATAAATTTGAAACCAAAATAATCGCATGATAACTACGGAAACGTTGTATTCTAGTTCTACTCTATAGTAAAAAAATAACTGTAATTGAGTTTATTTTATCCATAAATGTTTATTTAATGCGATACAAATTTCAAACTTTAGTTGTTACAAAAACTGTCAACCTGCTTTTCTCTTTAAACGCCGTGGGTGAAAATTTAAAACGCAGATAGTCTTGATAAATGTTTGCTGTCTTGTTTATCACATTATGATGACAATGCATCAAGCACCGCTAACGGCTACGGCTCGCAATGGATAATCCGTTTTGAGGCTTTGAAGTTACAAGGTTCCCAAGTAAGACTCATACAAATGTGGTTACACAAGGTGATACGCACTTTGGTGCAAAGATAGATCGTAGACAGTTGTTTGATAGACATATTTCTTTGCATCGATTCAGGATAAACTCCGTTAAAGATTCATCCGTCAAGATATGATCTTCAGTCGATGAAGAAATATTGAGAATGGATATATTTAATTCCTGATAAAAAAAGAACCTCCCTTCCATTTGTGAATTTTCCTTAGAACTGATATTTTTCTGTAGTTTTTGCAATAGTAATATATCGATCATTTATGAGTTTGCAATGCAAATTGATTTTTTTTTACATTTTGGAATGTATGGATGTGTAAAGAAAATGAATGTAATATCAGAGTGTAGGCGTTTTGTAAAATTTCTAAAAAAATAAAATTAGGAAATATTTTCTATAAAAATTGAAATTTTTACAACGTATGTAAAATTTTTTTAAATATTCTAAAAGTTACTTTTTTATAAGAACCTATGACAGAGTGACAGTAGTTAATAAATTGTAAAAATATCTTTTATTATTACTACAACAG
The DNA here is from genome assembly GCA_032207245.1 of Pardosa pseudoannulata. Taxonomy (NCBI): domain Eukaryota; kingdom Metazoa; phylum Arthropoda; class Arachnida; order Araneae; family Lycosidae; genus Pardosa; species Pardosa pseudoannulata. The sequence continues at coordinate 30,811,920 of CM063506.1, forward strand.
ATTTCTTTAAAATAATATTACATATTTTTCTTTTAAATATTTCAATCAGTACAATGCATAGAATCTCACATTTTACTGTCACAAATATAATGTAAATAATGTAAAGTTATTAAAAATAATTTTATATTTTGTGTAGTAGAGCCCTGCCTTTCGATACAGAAGTCTCTAGCCTTGAATTCCCCTTATAACATTGACATTTCTTTATTTGCAATTAGCTACAAGACAGTTATGACCTTATAAGACCTTGTGAAGTAACCTTAATCCTAACTACTTTTTTAGAAGAACCTATGACAGAGTGACAGTAGTTAATACATTGTAAAAATATCCTCTATTATTGCTACAACAGATTTTTTAAAAATAATACTGCATATTTTTACTATATTTTAATCAGTACTATGCATAGAATCTCACGTTTTACTGTCACAAATATAATGTAAATAATGTAAAGTTATTAAAAATAATTTTATATTATGTGTAGTAGAGCCCTGCCTTTAAATACAGAAGTCTCTAGACTTGAATTCCCATTATATCATTGACATTTCTTTATTTGCAATTAGCTACAAGACAGGTTATGACCTTATAAGACTTTGTGAAGTAACCTTAATCCTAACTACTTTTTTATAAGAACCTATGACAAAGTGACAGTAGTTAATAAATTTTAAAAATATCTTTCATTATTGCTACAACAGATTTCTTTAAAATAATACTGCATATTTTTTCTTCTATTTTAATCAGTACTATGCATAGAATCTCACGTTTTACTGTCACAAATATAATGTAAATAATGTAAAGTTATTAAAAAATAATTTTATATTACGTTCCTGCCTTTCGACATAGAAATCCTTACATTTGAATTCACCTTCCATCATTGACATTTCTTTATTTGCAATTAGCTACAAGACAGGTTATGACCTTATAAGACCTTGAGAGTTAACCTTAATCCTAACCAATTGGTTTTGTATTATACACATAGTATTTAATATTAACTATGGCTATACATTTATTATATTTTACACTAAATAATTATATTCAAAACTATTTTTATAAAATAAAGCTAAGAGGTTACATGCATTTAATAAAAAAATGCCAATATGCACAATGATTAAGCATATGACAATGTTAAAAAATAATGTTGAATAATTATAATCAAGACTATTTTTATAAAATAAGCTAAGAGATTGCATACATTTAATATAAAACATGCCAATGCGCACAATGATTAAGCATATAACAATATTAAAAAAATTCATAAACTATTCCGTTTTTCAAACCATATTACGGTTGCACTGCATTGCATAAATATAGTTAAACTGAGCGTAATATCTGAATGTAACTAGAATATGCTACACTATGTAGTTACATACATAATACAAATATGCAATCGTCATCTTTTATCCATTCTTCAAAAATAAACTCGAAGAATGTATTTGCATTTGACTCATTCTACTGTGCAACATACTTAACCATGTGAAAAATAATGGGAAGAAGACAGAATTTTGTATTCTGATGATACTTAAACTGAAAACCCATACTTTGCTCTTTCATGATAAGCTACAAACATTTTTATACATCGTCTGTGTTTTTATAAGGCATAACAATATTTTGTCGCTACAGTAAAACAGGGAATACAAAGGAAACATTTATAAAAAATTGTTATTGAAGCTAAATGATTAAGTTGGAGAATTAAAAATATTTATTTTAAAATCTTGTCATGAATTTTATTTTAAAAAATAAACTTATTATGAATATGAGTAATAATTAAAAATATACAATGGTAAAAAAAATGTAAAAATATCTCGCTTTTCAATTATTATTATTGCATTGCAATACATAAATATAGGTTACCTGAGCACAATATTTGAATGAAACACGAAAATGTTGCACAGTATGACTACCTACAAATTTCAAACATGCACCCGTCATCTTTTATATATTCAAAATAAATTGAAAAAAAATTTAAATGCATTTTACTCATTCTCCTGTGCAACATAACTAACCATGTGAAAAATGATAATGATTAAAAATATAAATATTGAGTGATGATTAAAAATATACAATTGTAAAACAAATCTGAAAATATGTCGCTTTTCAACCATATTATTATGGCATTGCATAATAATATGGTTGAAAAGAGAGCCTAAATAAAAGTTACCTGAGCGTAATATTTGACTGTAACGTGAAAATGCTGCACAGTACGGCTATCTACAAATTTTAAACATACATTTGTCATCTTTTATATATTCAAAAATAAACCGGAAAAATTTAAAGGCATTTTACTCGTTCTTCTATGCAACATACCTAACCATATAAAAAATGATGTTGGTTAAAAATATGATTAAAAATATAAATATTGATTGATGATTAAAAATATACAATGGTAAAAAAATCTGAAAATATGTCGCTTTTCCACCATATTATTATTGCACTGCATTACTTGAATATAAGTTACCTGTGCGTAATATATGAATGTAACAAGAAAATACTACACAGTATGGCTACCTACAAATTTCAAACATGCATTCGTCATCTTTTATATTTAAAAAAA
>CM063506.1:30819464-30831964 GCA_032207245.1 Pardosa pseudoannulata
CTATTACGTTACTGGAGTTAGCTTAGCCAAAAATATACCACATTAACAATTAGTTTACTCTGAAATTATTTATTTTATTTAACTACCTATTTCATACACAGTACAGAAAAATAGCAAAATATACTGTTCATAAACACTTAATCCAATTTAATTGAAGCTATTTTGCAATTTAATAGTTCGCGATTTAAAGAGAACCACTTTTATCAAGTTACTAAAATTACCTAATAATAACTAATAAATGTCCACTTTCAAAATAGTCTAACACTAAACAATTACTTGAATTTGAAACTATAAGAACTATTTGATATGACAACCTATTCCACACACTACAGAAGAACAGCAAAATATCCAGTTCATAAAGAGGAAATCCAATTTACTCGGAGCTAGTAGGCAATTTAATAGTTCGCGGTTTAAAAAAGAAAACACTTTTATCAAACTACAAAAATCTCCTAACAATAACTAATAAATTTCCACTTTCAAGTGCCCTCAGTTACTCTGTCAATTCCGCCTTGTGAGCCAACGGTATTTGAAGGCTCTTTTCTTACCCTGAACGTCCCCCTAAATCTTGTTAATGACACAGCAAACGTCATTTCCTCGTGCCACTCCAGAGCTTGGCAGAGAGGAAATTTTATGTCTGCATAAAACCTTCAAGTAACATGCGTGGCATGTTTTTTAAATTGAGACCTCCTTTCACAGTTACTTTTTACGCTCTGTAACGATCCTTTAGTGTGTGGTTAGTAAAATTTTATAGCGATAGACTAAGTAGATGGATATCGGAATGTGTACAGTTTTCTGTATACAAAAGGATTATTAAACTGGTCTTAAGTTGATACAGGCTTTAAACAGCCGTTTTATTTCATGTAGATTCTTTCTTCTTATTGAATATGTACAATATTAAATTGTACATTTTGAATTTTTCTTAAATGGAGATATATAATAAATCACCAATATTTTAACTCTGAGGTTTGAAAATATTAGATTTCAAATACCCTTAGACACAATTAAAATATCCAAGAGATCCAAAATATATACTAAAATAATCCTAAAATATATACTAAATATATACTATATTAAAATATATACTATACTAAAATAATGAAAATATCCAAAAGATATTTCTGAAGTCACTGTCTACTTAAACAAGAAGAGATGAATAAGCATCACCGTCTGGTTGTAACACCAAAACTGTAATTCTGTACAAAATTTTCGACCAAGTTTGTGCAGAAGTACAATCAAAACACCTGTTACATCAGTTGACACCCAAAACTTCCGTTGAACAACAGATAACAACTGGATATTGACATTATGTTTAATGGAACTCTGCTGTTAGGATTTGGATTTGTCCCAATTACTGTTATTATTGCAGAGTCACTGTCTGTATTAGTACAACTAACTCAAATGGTGAATTTTGATTCTTTCAGAAGTATGTGATTGTAATTCTTGACCATTTGATACCATAACACATACCGAACGATGGCCGATTGGTTAGGGTGCTGACCTTCGGAACCGGAGTTCGTGGGATCGAATACCACTGTGGCCGTTCGGAATTGGCGTTAAACAGTAGGTACCGGGCTCATTAGCCCTCGAGTTGCAAAAAGTAGACTCTAGCGCTCCAAACCAAACCATACCACGTAGACACAAAAATTTTGATCTCGTGTTATTGTAAAGTTGTAATGATCAAAATTTTAGTTTCGAGATCTTTGACATTTTTAGGCCTTTTTAATTAGAAAAAGAAACATTTTTAAACTATCCACATATGCTTCTGTGTGTCTGTGGATACGTGATTGTGATAAATCACAAACGAAACGTCGTAGTTGGCAGTGATCGTAACACTGTATATGAGTACTAACTTTTGTATCATCAATAACTGGGATTGGTACTTTTAATTTTATTATTGCTCTTATAATAAATTGTACTTAGAAAAGAGTCATTTAAAAACAGTTAAAATATTATTATTGTGATTGGAGAAAATTTAGTTTGCATGACACATGGATGCTATAATAATATTAGCTACATGTCTAAAGTAAAATTGCAATCCTCACAATATCGACCTCCTAAATTTTGAAGAACATTAACCTATAAAAGGATAATTATAGCTAAGTTATGAAGACAAGTTTACGGAGGTAGGAATTTGTGTAGCCAGTAATTAGAATCCAGACTTATTGCCCAGATAGCAAATTTAGTTTGCAGCAAATTTACAGCAGTCTTGCTTTACAAGCCTGCAAACTTGCAGCAAGTTCAGCATGACAAGTCTGCAAGTTTGAAACAAGACGTCAGCAAGTCTAAGGATTTTCGCTTGCTTCAAGGTTGTCATGACAAGGTTGAAACAGTTTTGCAGCAAAATAGGGTTGCAAAGGAGTGGTAGATTTATGTTCCGTCTCACTTGCAGAAGTTTTGCTTCAAGTTTTTGGCGTCAAATTTGTTATGACAAGATATTATAAAGTAAAAATCAAACTTGCTGCAAGTATTCATGCTATCTGGGTGTATTCATTAAGGTTCTTGCTGTAGTCAACCTCTATATACGTGAGATGAAAAAAAGATGCTGAAATTATAATTTATCAATTTGTTATTTACCATTATGCATGAGAAATATCAAGTGTCTTCCCCAAGAAATTCTGTAAAAATTTCTTAGTTCAAGGTGATTATCATATATACTCTTACGCTTGTATTTTAAAAAGTACAATTTACATTTACTTGCGCAGGCTTTTTGCATAAAATCTATAAATAGTGAAGTTAAAAGAAAAGTACAGAGAATTACCTATAAAAATATTAAATTTTATATACTGGTAACAAAATATGCCCAGATACTAAGACTTGAATTTTAAAATCCTTCACCAATATTTAGTTTCTGAAATATTAAATTTCAAATACCCTTAGATACAATTCAATATAAGGGATATTTTTGAAGGCTTTGTTTGTCTAATCAAACAAATGGAGATGAATAAACGTCACCCTCTGATTGTAGCACCAAAACTGTAATTCTCTACAAACTTTTCGAATTAGAATTTTCGATGAAAATATTTGATTTTAAAACAGTGAAAATCATGAATTTATACAAATTCATAACTCTTTATAGGAAGATTATTTTGATATATATACGAATATTTAATATATTTATGAATTTTAATTTGGTTAATTAAAACAATTTAAAGCTTTTGCCAAATATTATAAAATAAAAAAAATTATGTTCAACTAAATAACAGCAAGTCACCTTCTAAGTATTTCTTCAGTGATTAATAGGTATTTTTCAATCAAAATGAAATGCTGATCCTTTTCCTTTTTTATGAATATGATCCAAAAATACAAGCCAATTACACTAAAAGGATTTATAAAGTATTAAGATAATTATATAAATCCCTCTCCTGTCTGACAAAGAATTGGTTTTGAAATATAATGTCCATTTTAAGAGTAGAAAAAAAAATGTTTAAAATTTAATCTAAAGTATTTCTTGGGTTGAATAAGTTTGAATTTTCGATTACGCAAATCAATTTCGAGAGAGAAAAATTGATCGGATAAAAGGCTTTTATATTTGAGAAAATTTATCTACTAATGTAGCTATAATTCTTTGAATTGTTTTAGTGCTTAAAATAAAAAGTAAAGATAGAATTTCTGATTGCAAATATCAAGTTAAAATTGCAAAGTAATGTCATGTTTGTTAATAGAAATCTTACTTTTTGTAGGATAGATAACTTTTTTATTTACGATATAGCAAAATGGCTTTTAAAATTGCAGTGTTCAATAAACTTAGTCACTTTCATGGACAATCGACAAAGATAAATTTATTATAATTTTAGAAATAAAGAAATTTTTTTCTCGGTAGTTTTAAAAGGAAATAAGCAATTTTAATACAAAATGTAATGTATGAAAATTTTTGGGGTTATTTTTTTTTTCATTTACAAATCAAAATAACTTAATTTTCCGAAGAAAACTAAATAATAGGTAAATTTAATGTAAATTTAAAACATAGCATGAAAAAAAGCATAACAAAATTTCATAACAGGTATACCTTTTTATTAAGCATTTATTTTCTGCAAGAAAAAGTAAAAAAAAATTAAAGCAAGAAAAATTTTCTCAGTAATTTTAAAAGAAAGTAAGCAACCAATTTTAACACAAAATGTAACGTATAAAAACTTGAGGGTTTTTATTATTGATAAATTAAAATAACTTAATATTAACAAGAAAACTAAATAAAAATAAATTTATCAATAATAAAAACTTGAGGGTTTTTATTATTGACAAATTAAAATAACTTAATATTAACAAGAAAACTAAATAAAAATAAATTCAATGTAAATTTAAAACAGAATGAAAAACAGCATAGCAAAATTGCATAACATGTATACATGTTTATTAAGCATTTAGGCTCTGCAAGAAAAAGTTTAAAAAAATGAAAGCAAGAAAAATTTTCTCAGTAATTTTAAAATTAAATAAGCAATTTTAACATAAAATGTAACTGTAAAAAAATTTGGGGGTGGGTTTCATTATCAAATCAAAATAACTTAATATTAGCAAGAAAACTAAATAATAGGTAAATTTAATGTAAATTTAAAACTCAGCATGAAAAACAGCATAACAAAATTTCATAACAGGTATATCTGTTTATTAAGCATTTAGGCTCTGCAAAAAAAAGTAAAAAGAAAAGTTAAAGCTAGAAAATTGATGAAATTTTACTTAACAACGTCTAATACAATTTCCTTGGCGCTTACATCATACATTTTGTAAATATCATCTCCTTTTGAAAAGTTCTGTCTTCAATTTCAGAGAAACTAAATCTTAGAAGACAAAAGTAAAATTCAGAATATATAAAAATATTTTTTTGTGGAAAAGCATGCAAAGATAAAACTTAGTTTTATAGGCACAAGGAAGAATTCAAATTGAGCCCTTATATTTTGAATACAGATGCTCTTCGCAAATACATTTCAAATGGATTTCACGGTACCTAAATTATGCAAGTACAAACTTCTACCTGCGTACACTCATGTCTATGCATATATATCTCAGTTTGATCCTCCGGGGCGAAGGTATAGACAACTTTCTATCTGTGGGTAGGAAGGAAGAACAGGATATTGTCTATAGTCATATTGTGCCTTCTTTAATATGCATGTTATGCGGGTCTAGCGATTGCTTCTTCATTCAAAAAACGTCAACGGTTTTATTGTTCTGGAAGAGTTTGTCCCTCATCATATGTCTATTTTGCATGATGGGAACTTTTTTTTTTCGGAGGAAAGATTGAAATTTGAAGAGATTTGAGTTTAGTACTGGAAAGCGATGTGGGATAAAAGAAAAAAAATGAATGAGAGAAAAATTTGAAAGTTGAATCTGTCTTTGTGACGAATCGTTATTCTTTGACACGTCCCATTAGCATTTTGTTACATAAGTATTTAATATTCTACAACTGTCTAACATAATATTTAAATATATCTAAAATTAATATAATTAGCAAAATTTTGCACAACGTAGTTTCAATTTTTAAACTGATGGGGAAAAAAGGAAAGAGGGAAAATGGGAAAATTAAATGTGTCTGTATGATATTGAGCTATTCTTTGTTACGTTACATTAGCATTTTGTTATCTGAGTTAGTATTTAATGTGCTACAACGGGTTAACACAATATTTAAATATATTTTAATTTAATATAATTAGTAAAAATTGACACAAAGTACATTAAACTTTTAAACTGATGGGGAGGGAGAAAAAAATGAATGAGAGAAAAATGTGAAAAATTAATGTGTTTTTATGATGTTTTATATGTTTTTGAAATGTCACATTAGCATTTTGTTATCTGAGTAAATATTTCATATGATACAATGGGATAACACAATATTTAAAAATATTTTAATTTAATAGAATTACTAAAAACTGGTATAAGGTAATTTCAACTTTTAAATTAATAGGGGGCGAGAAAAAAAGGAATGGGGGAAAAATGTGAAAATTGAATGTGTCTTTATGATGTATCGTTATTCTTTGATACGTCCCATTATCATTTTGTTACCTGAGTATTTAATATGCTACAACGTGTTAACACCATATTTAAATATATTTTAATTTATTATAATTACTAAAAATAGACACAAAGTAGTTTCAACTTTTAAACTGATGGGGAGGGAGAAAATAAAATGAATCAAAAAATGTGGAAACTGGATGTATCTTTATGATGTATCGTTATTCTTTGTTAAGTCTCATTAGCATTTTGTTATCTGAGTTAGTATTTAATATTCTACAACGGGTAAACACAATATTTAAAAATGTTTTATTTTAATATAATTACTAAAAATGGACACAAAGTAGTTTCAACTTTTAAACTGATGGGGAGGGGAAAAAAGAGTGAGGCAAAAATGTGAAAACTGAATGTAATTTTATGATGTATCGTTATTCTTGTTACGTCACATTAGCATTTTGTTATCTGAGTTAGTATTTAATATGCTACAGCGGGTTAACACAATATTTAAATATATTTAAATTTAATATAATTACTAAAAATAGACAAAAAGTAGATTCAACTTTTAAACTGATGGAGAGAAAGAAAAAAAGAATGTGGCAAAAATGTGAAAAATGAATGTGTCTTTAGGATGTATCGTTATTCTTTGTTGTGTCACATTAGCATTTTGTTATCTGAGTTGGTATTTAATGTGCTACAACAGGTTAACAAAATATTTAAATATATTTTAATTTAATATAACTAGTATAAATTGGCACAAATTGCATTCCACTTTTAAACTGATGGGGAGGGAGAAAAAAGAATGAGACAAAAAAGGAAAACTGGAATGTGTCTTTATGATGTATCGTTATTTTTTTATACGTCCCATTAGCCTTTTGTTACCTGAGTATTTAGTTATATGCTAGTTTAATATAATGAGTAAAAAGATAAGTTCCAACTTTTAAACCGATGATGACTAAAAGTAAAAAAAAGTTAATAAGTAAAAAATGTAAAAGTTGAATGTGTATTTATGACCTATCGTTAATATCTGATACGTCCCATTAGTATTACATGACTAAGTAATAAATATGCTACAATGAGCTAATACAATACTAAAATATTTTTAAATTAATATAATTAATAAAAAACACAAAGTAGTTCTAACTTTTAAACCAGAGGGGAGGGGGTGAAAAAAAATATGAATGAGAGAAAGCGTGAAAGCTGAATGCATAATGCATCTTTATGACGCATCGTTATTCTTTGACAAATCACTTTATGAGAATTTTGTTACCTAGTACTTAGTGTACTAAAGTGTTCTAATAAAATATTTAAATATTTTTTAATTTAATATAATTAGCAAAAAACAAACACAAAGTAGTTCCAAATTTCTCTTAGTTGATTTTTCCAATGCAAAAAATTCTTTATATTCAGGTTATATTAATTAAAATTTATTTAGATTTAAAATTGGAAAAAATTAGGACTTTCTGATTAAGTAACACACTGAGACGTGACAGGTTCATCAGATTTCGGTTGCAATTATGTCTCTTCATTATTATGTCACTACCTTAATGAGAATGAAATGCAATTAGGAAATTAGGAAATAACATCATTTGTTGTTAAAATGTCAGCCAATTGTCTTGTTTAATGTATAAACCAGGGATTATGGATTGACTAAAGAGCAGGCTACCCCGCCAACTTGGCGATAAGGGTTTAAGTATGATCGCCTAACATTTTCTCCTTATCTCGCCGTGTCCAAAAAAATTTTATCTATATTATAATTTATATATTTGCATCCAGCTCTCTTTGTGTAACTCTTTTCTTATATATTTAAAGCGCGCAATTTTTAAGAAATTAGCTATAACAAACCATTAATGGTTCACCATGGCTGATTTTTAATAATTTGGAGCTGTTGACTTTGTAAACTGTTAAGCGATTAATTACCCATAAATATAAATGTCTGGTTTCCAAGTCGTTTTTTTTAATTAAGTTAGAGTACATAATTCTATTGCGATGACGCACTGTGCATTAATTAAAGTCACCATAAAAAGCAAGAAATACAATGTTTGGGTGGATTACCTTTGTATTTCAGTACACATCGCCAATAATTTCGCCAAATTTGCCAAGGAGAACCCTATTTTTAAGTGGTACCAGGGATTATATTTAAAAACATGACCTGAATTTAAAAGTATTAAAATTATATGTATAAAAAGTATTAAAATTATGGTTTGTAACATTATGAACATAATGGGAGTAATAATTGTAAAATTCGTAATTAAAATTGGTCTTGCTTATTTTTTAGAAACTCATAAAATTTAGTTCTAAGAAATTTTTAAGCCTTATTGATATTTTCTTTGGGCTACAGACAACCCATTAGGCTCATTTGGACAGCCATAGTTTAAAGTAGCAATAGTGATGAAATTAAAGTTAATAAACTCTAAAGAAGGATAAATAATTCCCTTTTCATATATATGTATCTGTACAGTTTGTAATATTATGAACATAATGACAGTAATAAAGTAAAATATGTCTTTCTTATCTTCTAGAAACTCATAAAATTTAGTTCCAAGAAATTTTTAAGCCTTATTGATATTTTCTTTGGGCTACAGACAACCCATTAGGCTCATTTGGACAGCCATAGTTTAAAGTAGCAATAGTGATGAAATTAAAGTTAATAAACTCTAAAGAAGGATAAATAATTCCCTTTTCATATATATGTATCTGTATAGTTTGTAATATTATGAACATGATGACAGTAATAAAGTAAAATTTGTCTTGCATATTTTCTTGAAACTCATAAAATTTAGTTCCAGGAAAATTTTTAAGCCTTATTGATATTTTCTTTGGGCTGCAGACAACCAATTAGGTTCATTTGAACACCCATAGTTTAAAATGGCAATAGTGATGAAATTAAAGTTTATAAACTATAAATAGGGATAAATAGTTCCCTTTTCATAACCAATTTCCTAATCTATTTACACTTTAAATTATTAGAAATGTAAACATATTAAAGAATATTAGTATCATCTATCGAAATTACCAATTTATTAAATTTATTTTCCATTTGACAAAAACTATTTATAACATATGTATCTAGTAAATAAATAAAAGCTCTGAATCAGTTACAAATACCATTTATTTTTGAGCATTTCAACTATTTGTCCTTTCATGTCATGTATTTAATTTATTTGGAGGCAATTACTTTTCAGCGTGAAATTTAATAGTTTGGAGTGATTTGAAACTTAATAAAGAGGGTGTCGTTTCTAAATGTCATAATATCAAGTTTAGTACTTCGAAATAAACATTTCCTATTATTACACGGATTTTTTATAACTAAAAAGGTAATATGGTTATCTATAGAAGTAAAAATTGAATTATGTAGTTTTAAGATGATATTAAAGTTTTAAAATTATTTAATTGAGAGTTCAAGAGAAAATCTGATGGAAAGATAGTATAATTTAACTATCTTCAAAATTAGTATAGAATAGAGCATAATCTACTTTTTGTAAGTGAACTTTTTAGATATTAAATTACTTCTACTCCGATGAAAATAGTGTTAGTGATTTGTAATATGTATAAAGATATATATATATATATATATATATATATATATATATATATATTAAATATATAATATATATATATATATATATATAAAATATATATATATATATATATATATAATATAAAATATATATATATATATATATATATATATATATAAATATAAACATATATATAAATAGAGTTATATATGTGTGTGTGTGTTTTAATATATAATATATATATATATATATATATATATATATATATATATATATATATATATATATATATATATGTATATATATATATATATATATGTATATATATATATATATATATATATATATATATATATATATATATATATATATATATATATATATATATATATATATATATATATATATATATATATATATATATATATATATATATATATATATACATATACATATACATATACATATATATACACTGTCTACCAATAAGCATTTGGACACCTGTGATAGAAAAGAAAAACTAACTTTATTCAGACTCAATAGATGGTAGAGCCTCCACGAGAGGCAATTACAGCGTGAACATTCCGGGGTATACTTTCCACAAGTCTTTGTATTACAGCTAGTGGTATTGTCTTCCACTCGGCTTGGAATAGACACCGATTTTGGACGGGTAGTGCACCCCTTAATTCGGAGATCCAATTCGTCCCAGAGGTTCTCGATAGAGTTCAGGTCTTCGATCTGGGCTGGCCAGTCCATTCGATGAACCCCATTGGCACCATATGAAGCCATGGTTAATCTCGAAACATGACAACTGGCATTGTCGTCCTGAAAGTAACAGAAGTCCAGCCCTTAAAACTGTCACAACGTAGGAAGCACGTTGTCATCCAAAATAGCGCAGTAGGCATCAGCGTTGATCTTGCCATGAATGGGGACCAAGGGTCCCAGAACATACCAGAAGAAACACCTCCAGACCATAATTCCACCTAAACCGAACTTAACTGTTGGCACAAAGCATTCTGGCAGGAGACGTTCTCCAGGTAGACGCCAGACCCAGACCCTGTCATCCGAACGGTAAAGGGTGAATATTGATTCGTCGCTCCAAAGAACCTGTTTCCATTGATCTACGGTCTAATTTTGATGTGCTTTGCACCTCATTAACCGAGCAGCGCGGTTGGACTTTGTGATCAAAGGCTTATCGGCAGCAGCACTACCAGGAAAACCAAAAAGATGTGCTTAATTACGGATGGTATTCATTGAACCAATATTCCTGGATGCCTGTTGAAACTCTTCGCTTATGAGAGCCATCGGTTGGTTTCGGTTCTTCCGAATTTCTCTGGACAGTACTCATCGGTCTATCTCCCAGTTTCGTTGGTCTGCCGACTTGGGGTACATTCCGACAATCACCGCTCACCTTCCACTTCTTAATCACATAGGACACTGTCGATTATGTAGTACTTCAGATCGCTAGATATGTCCCTTAAGAATCGGCCACATTTGTGATACCTGATAATTATACCTTTCTCGAAAACAGAGAGCTCCGAACTGCAAGGCATCTTGCATGCGACTAATACCGATGCTGTTTCTACACGATGTATACCGGTGGAGACCGTGACGTACCTTTTCGGTAATTCTACGCCTAAAATTGCAACTTATGAAAAATTCCTTTGTTTCCTTTCTGATTGTAGTAATCTTGCCAACTACGCGTAGACCAAAATTAGCTCCTGATTAACTCTACTATTATTATGTAACTCCTTAACACAACTTAATTTCGCATCCTAGACAAAATCATGTGGTTAATAATATTCTCATTGGTTAGCACCGCACATCACTGTTAACCCCCTTGTACACGTTTGGGAAAGAGAAGTGCCAAAGAGAAGATGTGTGAATAAACTCAACATTTTTATTTAAAACCTTTCTTGTCTTTTTTACATGTCCAGAAAAGATACTATTTTTCATTTGTGGTAGGTCGAAAACAAATCAAAGCTAGTTATATATTTTAAATTGATATGAGTATGAAATGTTGAAATATTTTCTCAATTTTTTATGACAAATATTTTATTTGACTTGAAGCCTGTTTTTCAGAGATAACTAAATTATTAAGTATTTATGATATTGGAACAGACTTCAAATAGTACACTAGAAAATTAAGTTTTCTTTTTTAACACTTGACATGCGGGTATACTTCACCGTCAACTTACGTGTGCAGGGGCGTTTTTTCGTGAATCGCGGCAAAGTTTTGTTATTCAGAAAAATCACAGTAAATCAAAAACTACTTTATTTTTATGAACAAGACTTTTTTTATTTTACACATTAATATATACTGTATAATTATTTAACAAAAAAAAACAATATTTTTACGAAATCCCAAAAATAAACGATTTTTAAAATTAAAGTCCGATAATCTGTCAGCTGATATTTCTTCACATTATCTTTGTCACAACGGCTCATTTTATCAATTTTGAATTGAACAACAAAAAACCAAGCTTCAAATTGACAAAACAAGACTTGTACGTTCTTGAGATTAGGAATTCGATTGAAGACGAAATAATGCAACAAAAGACAGGGTAACTGGACAATCATAACTTGTGGAAAGAAAAAATGCAAAGCGTTGCATAGAAACGCAAACAATACGCATATAATGTCACACATACATATAATTATACATATTTAGTAGATTTGTGGTGGTTAGCGGGTATCCACCACAAATCTACTAAATACATATTTTTACGTGACCCGCGCTCCAGTGATAGACTGCAAAAAACGTAAAAATACGTTGCCCGCACGTGAAGTGTTAACACAATCTTTTACCCACATAGCATTCAAAATAACTATTTAAAGCATATAATGTTTCTACTAAATAACATCTTTGCCTTTTTTACCTTATTTCACAATAGGAATTTGATAAATAACTGTATAGAGAATAAATTAAGAATGAGGGAAATTTTAAATATTTTAAAATAAAATTGAATAACAATATAGTATAAATTATATTTGTCCAGTGTATTTTAGTTGACGAAACTAAGTTCACTTAAAAGTATATAG